>JAEUYN010001450.1:0-39689 GCA_018257835.1 Euura lappo
CTCGAGTAATGTTGTTGATACCACTTAATGAGTATTGGAAATTACAAAATCATGTGTTATAATGAGTAAGGCATATTGCAGTTGTACACTTGTACTGTAAATATCATCAAATTATTTGGTTAGACATTGATATTTGGTATCAGAATTATTTGGTTGGGATTACTAATGCTTCATTCAGGATCACGCAACTATTTTGTTAGGGCGTTCAAATCAGCTGTCTGTTCCACACGTATTTCGTTGGCGTTACTAAATCATTTGCTTGATAACGCAGATAAAGTCAAGGAGTTACAATGGAATGGGTACATGAATAAAAACGTGAAGGAATTCGTATATATTTTGAACCATTGACAATTGGTCAAATGTTTATTGAAAATAATAACAACTTACGTAGTACATATTGGTACGTATTTCAAACGATGTGTGGATGTTAGGATGTTCAATGGGAATGCAGCAAATCGTATAAGAGTGAGAAATACAGGACCACTCATATAATAATTGAACCCCATAGGCAGCAATGTGTGATCCATTCAATCCGATTGTTTGCTCTGCAACGATTGAAAACAGACGAAAGAGGAATGGGTATCTAACGTCACTACCTACATAATTGTTTTTTGTGTTGCAATCAGTTGTACCACGAATTTCATCATGAACAGGAGATAAATGACATGATAAACTTTATCTGTAGTATTTCAATTGACTATGAAAAGAACTACACGATACATTGCACAGTAAATCTTACGCTGAAATCGGTCATAACGTTTCATGATTTATCATATGATTAACCACGTAGTTCACTATAGTTACAGACTTGAAATGTGTTTCTCACTCTGAATGGCAGTCGATCTTTTACATATGGGTAACGACTCAAGGATCAGACAACGATATCATAATTGGCATTAGTATAATGCGACGGATAGAGATTTCAGCTCGTTGCCAGGCAAATTTTTTCGTTCCAACGATATTAAAAACTTTGAGTGAACAATAATCTTGCATTCGATGTCTATTGCATTTGTTTCTCATAAAGTAGAAAAAAGAAGTTTTTGCTGTTTTTCGCTGTCTGCATGAATGATAAATTAACTGTGATGAAAGTCAGTCAATGCCAAGAAGTGTCACATAGACTCTCACTCAATCTAGGTTTTTTTTTATTTTCAAGTTTGTTTTTGATTTCTGACTCTATTGCTGGTAACAACATACCACAGCTACTACTGCTATGTAGGCCAAGACTATATTGTAGTCACTCAGATATGTTGACAATTTCACAGATGGATTGGATTATTGTAGGCGCTGTGGCCAATGTTGATAAACAATAGCAGGTTGATCAGAGAAAGGATAGCTACTTGATCGAGCAGAGGAAGTGAGATCAATAATGTCGAGACCAAAATATTCGGATAAAATTCAAGTATTTATGTACGATTACAGGCATTACATGAACATAGATACACACATGTATAGAATATAGCCGTCGTATATCGCATGGCCATACCTTTCAGGGAAACACAAATATGGTCACATAATAATGTACGATTGATCTAAGACGATTGGTCGTCGTACCATTGTAGAGTGATTAGTTGAGTGGGTCAACGAACCACAAGGTACATGCAACTCGTAATCGTTGAACTCAGAAAGTGTGCTTGGTTGACGCTACTTCTTTGTGGAAGATGAGGACCTCTTGGAACTTGCCGTTCGGGTATTGGATGATTTCGGAGGTGACCGGTCTCTCCAGTGGGAATCCGAATGGAAGGTCCAAGTACTCCTTGATACCGGAAAGCCGTGATTTGCTCTGGAACATCTTCTTGCCCTCGACGGGAGACACGAAGACGAAGAACTGGAAGGGCATGCCTTCCTTCTTTCCCCTTGGCATGGTCATGCGCCGCGGGTACCCGTACGTCTGCTCCGGGATCTCGTAGGTCGCTTCGCCCTTCATCGCGGCAACGATCTTCTTGTAGAACAAGTCGCCGCTGATTTCATCGTCTCTGGTATTCCAAGCGTCGGTGCTCTTGCGTTCCAACTTGTTCGTTCCTGCTTCCACTGTAAATAAAGGAAAAAAGTTGAGGTGGAATGACGAAGGAAGAGAAAAGATGGTACTCACAATCAACGGTCCATCCGTCCAAGAGCATGAAGTTCTTGTGGTTCTCGGTGATTGGGATCTCCACTCCGTTAACGTCGTACTTGGGTCCTATGAATATGCGCATGTAGGCCTTGACTTTTTTCTCACTGTGGACGTTGATAGTGTAGGTGTAGGGCTTGTGGGACAATCTCTGCTGGCGAGCCTTAATCAGGGGCTTGTCATCGTGGCGGAGAACCTTCACCGCTCCGGAAATGAGGTAGTCGTAGTCCTGGAAGAAGGTGCTAATGGGGCCCACTTCGACGGACTCGATTTCCACACCAGGGAACGCCAGTTCTTCGTGAGTGTACTTCGGTAATTTGCTCATGAAGCTGCAGACGGACGTAAAAGACTGTGAGTATGGACATGGAAATATCGACTGGATCACGGCTGACGAATACTCACTGTTCGTAGAATCCCAGGATATTCTTTGCCAGACTCCAGAAGATCGGGTCTCTCTGGTCAACTCCGTACTGCTGCAGCATGCTCGGTAGAACCTTGTACTCGCCAACGGGTGCAGGGCTGAAGCCGAAGACGTTTTTGGCTACCCAGTAGTAGCTTCCGTAGACGTCATAGTTTACGGAGTCTGCGTTTCCTTCGACCAGATTGCCGAGGATCTGAATACCCTCCGGAGAATTGATCGGAACCGATTTTCCGTCCTTGTCGATCACCTTTCCCAGGTCGATGGCTAGTGAGATACGTTGTTCGTAGTCTCGTAGTTGCTGAAGTGCCGGAAAAGAATACGAAAGATTTTATCTTCATACGTGTTCGAGTTGCGGATGATTGGATTGTCTTCCACTCACCTTGAGGGACTTGTACTTGTAGCTGGGAATGACGGCGTCTACGGGGCGTTGGGGCACCTGCTTTCCGTTGTGGTAGGCCAGGCTTGAGGAGAAGCCGTACGGCAGAGGGTAATTCCAGTCGAGGTCTTCAACCTCACCCATATCGTTGGAAAGTCGTTCCATGTAGTAACGTGTCAGCTGAAGTTTGTACGATATGAAGAATATCTTTCCACGGAGCGTTGACGGCAGTTTGTACTCCTCGGTCGACATCCAGAAGGGGTGAGCGAGGTGGGCGTAGTACTGAATGTCATTCACAGCCACGTCCTCCGTGAAGTACCAGAGCTTGTTCTCGTAGTCTGAAGAGTTCGCGTAGATTACCATCGGATCGTCTCCGGACGACGACTTGGTGGGATCTAGCAAAGAACCGGAAATACATTCATCATAATGTCATCATGAAATCGGAATCCTCCTGTGCGAGGTTAAATTATCCACACTCACCGGTGGAAGCCTTGACGTTGTAGGCATCGCGAATGACTTCGTTGCTGAAGTAGAGGTACGGGTAGGTCTCGTGATACGCGGGGACTCGGATCCTCTGGGTGTCGGGGTGGTGGGTGACAGCGACGCTGAAGGCATAGACGAAGAGACCCTCGTTGACGTAGATACGAGCCCAGGCCGCGGTCTTGTACAGGGTTTCAAAGTCCTTCGAGTAGTAGAATACCTTGAAGAGAGCGATCGCCTGTTCCAAGTGGGTGGGATAAAAGACGGAGAATATCTCTCCACGTGGCAGCAAGCCATGTTCGTAGAGATTCCAGAACTTGGTGACGTACTCCTGCGATGATGGTAAAAATTAGAACCGGTGACTTTTGCAGGTCACACGAATCGAAATGAAAATAAGTCTTTGCATACCTCAGTTTTGTAGGAGCCCAAGTTTGCCTTCAGATTGTAAGACTTCCCGGCGTCGTAGATTTTAGGGAACGCCTCCGGCTGATCGACATTCCGCAACAAGTCGTAGACGGCTATCTGTTTCGCCAGAAACTCTGGGCTGGCGACTTCGCCTTTCGGCGTGGTGACTGCAGATTGCCTGAACATTGTACTTGCGTCGTCGTCGAGGACTGAATGTACATCTCTCATAAAGCCAAGCCTTTTTATACACCGGTTTTATCACCGGTCGTCACCTTTGTCCACAGATTAAGCCGATCGAGTATTCATTTCATCACCGACAATGTTCTCGTGTAGATTCCACGTATGACTTTTAAGCAAGACGTCCTTCGCATTGACCCTCCCCCTGTTAACACGCGGACCATCTACAGTGGAAAATTTGCCTGGCGAACATCAGGGTAGATATGAACAGGGTCAACTCCGACATCAGTTACATGAGAATCAAAAATTCACTTTCAACGCCTGTTTCCCATCCGTCAAGTAGAAATTGACACAGCTAAAACTTTATATGGCACCTTACTACTTCTCTCAGATATCATACGCATTTCTTGCGGATCTCAACTGGGGTCAAGGTGACTTCAATGCCCTGACAGGAAAAAATATTGCATGGGGTGTGCGCATTAATGTCCTTCGCAACACGTGGTACGTTAAACAATAATTTCCGTGTCATATGAAACCTGAGGTATCGGTTCAAAATTCATCGATTCATCAATTACGCAATAAGCAGAAAGATGTAATGATAATAATGTGTCAGCAAAAATTAATTAATTAAAACCAAATTAATCTGGAGTTCTTCCCCCACTCGTGCTCTCACATCGGCGTGATGGAAGGGGTCAAAAGTTCATCATACTGCCAAAAAACGAAGCCAAAAATCGTCTCATATAAATCCTGGATAACCTCCCACGATCTTTTATTTCGTAATATCGGAATTTGATTTCGTCGAGAAATTCTATCAATTGAACGAGAACTTGATTCAGAGTTCAGGCATGGATAAAATTCATGGTGATTAACCAGTCGACATGTTTCATTGATCGTCAGGTACGAATTAAGTAACTGCTTGTTATAGAACGCGAGTAGCACTAATGTCGATTATTCAATCGAATTCATATTATTATTATTTGTATATTGATACAAAAAAATAATTGCACATGTTCGCTGCGATATTTGCGACGTGGAAGTGTTATGACATGCTTTAAGGGATGGTCCCTACACAGGCTTCGCTGCATATGGTGTTCAAGTATCACGTAACATTATTGTGGAATATTAATTATGCAAACATCTGCATGATAATGAGACATTGATAACGGGCAAGAATACGTACGTTTTTGAAGGTCCGAAAAAATTCACAAAAATCGTATGAAAACAAATAGTAAATTTTTCTTAAACTTTTCTCACCTAGTCAAAACTCTTGAAGAAAAAAAAAAAACGCTACATCCACGAATTTCATCCATCCATCGATGTGCCAATGCTATTTTTGCAGTGTAAAAATGAAATAAAAATTGAATAGAAATACTAATTCGCTAAAATATCCACTGTGCGTGACTGTCAAAATTGTTTCAGTGAGTGATTAATCAGATCTGTGATATACACTCTGACACAAATATTTTTTCACAAATTTTGTTCTTGGCACACAGTGAATATTTGATCGAATTAATATTTGTTGTAACCGACCAGTTGGATCCAATTTTTCTTTCATTTTTGAAGTTCAAGAATAGTATTGGATTCGATGAGAGTATCAATTTTTAATAATACTAATGCCCAAAAAAATTATCGAAAACTTGTTTAACCAGAACATTGTTCAACAAATTTTCAGGGAACGTTAATTTTCTTATGTAAAATGAATTCATTGATTTTTCTGTATACACATGAATTTTTAAAGAATTTCCTAATTTTTTTTCCAATTCCCGTTTTCGAAAATTTCCAAATCTTGAAGATTGAAAAAAAAAAATTTGAATTTCGGATATATTTTTGTGAAAACGATGTAGATTACAGTTCCGAAGTTTCGGGAACGTGGAAGAAATAGTTTCGTAAATACAGCCTTTACAAATTTTCGAAATTTTTATAACTTTGGGGAATTATTATCATTAAAAATTGATACTCTTGTCATCTTGATTATGGTTGATTTTTTTCCGATTTCTATCTTATCTCAAAGTATTCAATACTGTCGACGAAAGTCACTTTTGGTTGAGAATTTACAGCCAATACATCCTTAATGTAAAGTACGATTACATGAAATAACCCAGGTACAGATATTTCATTACCTGAAATAATTGATCGTTAACTCTCGTATCTCTTCCCCCGTCATTATGGACACCCCTAAACAGATGAGTTTTTTTTAGAGTTATTCAGAATAATAAGTTCGGTCGGAGGAAAAGTTTGGACATTATGCAATTTGAGTATAAAATTTTCATTTCTGACACAGACTTTTAGAGAATTTTATCAGAGAGTTTTTGGTCACTGCCATCGAGGTATTGAAAAGATAACTTTCAAAAATCAACACGCGCTGAAATTGATTTTGAAAAATCTGAAAAAAATTCTAGTTGTTATTTAGAGCCCCAAGAATGATACGAAAAATCACGGACCCGATCCGAGAGGTCGAGGGTCACCGGCAAGTTGATTTGGCATGGAATGCCCCATATCCTTTTTATGTACGGAAAGTAACGAAAAAACGCATTCGCTTTTTGGTACGTACTTGCGTAGATAGCTGGCATTTGCGTTTCCTTCGACTAGATTGCCGAGGATCTGAATACCCTCCGGAAAATGGATCGGAATCAATTTTCCCTCCTTGTCGATCACCTTTCCCATGTCTATGGCCATCGAGATCCGTTGTTCGTAGTCTCGGAGTTGCTGACAAGTGCCAGGAAACGAAACAAATTAATTACTTTGCTCAAGTCTATGAGTCGCTGACGAATATATCCCACCCACGTCGAGGAACTTGTAGTTGTAGCTTGGAATGGCGGCGTGTTCGGCGCGATGAGGTAGCTGAAGAGCGTTGTAGTAGGACAGGCTGGGGTAAAAACCGTAGGGCAGAGGGTAATTCCAGTCGAACTCTTCAACCTCGCCCATGTCGTTGGATAGTCGTTCCATGTAGTAACGCGTCAACTGGAGTTTCAACGACATGAAGAACACCTCGCCGCGTAGCCGTGCGGTCAGTCCATACTCTTCGGTCGACATCCAGAAGGGACGACCGAGGTGGGCGTAGTAGTGTATGTCGTTCAAAGCCACGTCCTCGGTGAAGTACCTGAGTTTGTACTCGTTGTTGAAGCCTTTGTAGCTCGAATGATTCGCGTGTATTAAGATCGGGTCGTCTCCGGATATATACTTCGCTGGATCTGGGGAGGCACGTGAAATGCATTCATTGCAACGTCATAGTAGAATCGGAACCCAATGTTCGGTTCATGTGGCGACACTTACCGGTGTTCGTCTTGGCACTGTACGCCTCGCGGATGACTTCGTTGTTGAAGTACAAGTGCGGGTTGGTCTCGTGATAGGCGGGTACCCGGATCCTCTGGGTATCCGGGTGATGGACGACGGCGACGCTGAAGGCGTAGACGAAGAGACCCTCGTTAACGAAGATGCGAGCCCAGGCCGCGGTCTTGTACAAGGTTTCGAAGTCTTTCGAATGGTAGAAGACCTTGAAGAGTGCGATGGCTTGTTCCAAGTGGCTGGGATAGAAGACGGAGAATATTTCTCTTCGGGGCAGCAAGCCCTGTTTGTAGAGTTTCAAGAACTCCGTTACGTGCTCCTGCAATGATGAAATAATTTAAAGTCGTCTTGACTGTACGGATGAACCGAAACGTAGGGGATCCTTTGCTTACCTCGTGTTTGTAAGAGTCCAAGTTTCCTTGCATATCGTAGGTCCTTCCCAGGTCGTAGATCTTCGGATACATTTCTGGCTGATCGACCCTCCATAATAAGTCGTAGACGGCTACCTGCTTCTTCAGGAACTCTGCGGTTGCGACTTCGGCTTCGACCAGGACAGCTGCCGAGAGGCACAAAGCCACTAAAGTGACGATCACAAAATGCCTGAACATTTTTGTGCTTGCGTCTTCGTAGAGGATCAAAAGTACATCTGTAAATAATTCAGGCCTCTTCATAGCTTGCTTTTATCACCGGCCGTAACCTCTGTCCACTCGTTAAACTAATTGAGTGTTCCGACAAAGTGATCAATCACTGACAATGTTTTCGAACCATATGTGACTCTCGAGCAAGAAGTCTCTCGCGTTGGCCCTCTCCCTGTTACCATACGGACGATGTCCAATCGAAATTTTTGCTCGCACATATCAGGATAGATGACCACATGGTCCTTCATCAATCATAAGTTACATAAAGGTCATTGGGGAGTGGAGAGGTTCGAAAAAATATTCCCAATCTCTGGTGGGAAGGGTTACAGTATCTTTAATCTGACATGTATCGCCGATTTTTCAATGACATACTGAATAACAGAATTTAATCAATCAAATTAATCATCAGCATCAAAAACTAACTTTTGACGCCTGTTTCCTATCTACGAAGCGGCACTTGATACAGCTAAACTTCAAAACTGCCCTTCAAATGCATCTAACTACTTTTTACGGCAGGAATCATGCGCAGTTCGTGCAAATCCCAACTGGCTGCAAAGTAACTTTAAATGCCCTCACTGGAAAAAAAATTGCATGGGGCGTGCGCGTAAATATCCATTGCGATACGTGGTGCGATTAGCAATAATTTCCGTATCATATAAAATATAGAGCATCGATTCAAAATTCATCAATTCACTAATTACACAATAAGCAAGTAGAAAGTAACAGCTTGTTGTAAAACGCGAATAGCACCTAAGAAGTAAGAACCCTGCACTAAGATTAAAAAAAAATCTTTGGGAATCTGAAAATAAATTTCTCAGGAGGGGAAATAGGAGGATTTCGAGTGAATACAATATATTATTATTATTCTCCAAGACATAAAAAAAAATTAGAGAAAAGAGATTCCGCTGGTACACGAAAAATAAGAACATTAAAAATACTGATCATTCAATTGTCACCTGGAATTATAATTTCCTTCACATCGAGTGAACGCACATTTATATGATTGTACATACCTAATTTGTTGTATTTATGAAACTGATGATAAAGCTTAATATCAAATTTTATCTACTGTTATAAAATTTTCCAACTTCTCATAGAAATTGGTAAGAAAAAATTAAAAATATGTAATCATCAAAAAGAAGAAAAATATGGCGTTACGTAATATTTGAACGCTGCCCATAGCGTTACGCAACATTGCTGTTAATTATGATTGAAACAAGTGTATGATAATGATGCATTGATAACGGGCAAAAATATATACGCGAGAAGAATGATAACCACGACGTGTTGATAAATGAGAACTAATAATAACGATATCTCCAGATTATTCTCTTGTTGAACATATCTCAAACATGGTCCCAAACAAATTAATGTTTATTTTTCTTTTTTTTTCTTCATGTATAAACATTTCTCGGAATTACGAATATTTTTCTCTCAAGTTGAATGACTTTCATAATATTTATTATTTCTGACTGAAATTTTTCTTTGGGTTGAAATTTAAACGATCTACGAAGTTTCGATATATATATATATATTTTTTTCATACCGTTATTAGTTCAACGCCATATTTGGAAACTGAGAATAAAATTTGGAAGAAAATCTCGTGTGTTGAATATTCATACAATTGTTTCGAAGTACTTCTGTTGTGTTAAAAAGTGATGATAAAATCGTCCCATTAATTGATCATTCAGCTTGAATTGAATAACCAAAAACAAAAAAGCTAAATAAGAATGAATAATGAATAATTTATGAGCGTGATGAAATGTTTATCTCAGCAAACATAGGTTGGCTGAAACTCGTAATCTGAGTACACATCCATTGGCCAAGAGGTCAGGACTTTGCGTAGTGATGTACGTGGATATATTTATACATTACGCTGTTTTTGACCGAATGAATGGAAAAAAAAATTCCGTATGAATGTTTATTTTGATTTTCTCCCGCAGTTTGAACGATGAGTGGGTAATAAATTGTGATGAAAATTCGTAGATAAATTGATTTCGTGACACATCTGCATCGAAAATCTTATGTCGTCAAATTTATTCCGCGTACCGTGACGCGGACAAACTTTTGCGTGGATACTCCCGAATCGAAAATCTCAATTAATCTTGGGGTTTCAGATGTTCTCGGAGAAAAATTTAACGAATGATTTTTATGATCTCTTGCCTTTGGAAACGGTGCGAGGTCGTACAATCGCGCTTGCGACCTTTTGTCACGAGACACACGAGATATTGAATAGTGTTTTATTTATACAGGCGTAAGATTTATCGAATAATCCGATACCGTATGCTGGCAATTTTTTATTCAATTTTCTAATTACTTAGTTGGGTCACTCTTAAGACTAACCGTTTTCTTTCAGTTTTCGGAACTTCTGATGGAGAGCCAGGAACTGGAATCGGATTCATAGAAATGAAGAAACTTGACCTTCATTGAATCACAATCAACCTCAGCCGCTCATACACAAAGAATATAATTGAGTAAACTCACCGATTTCCATACAATCGCACAGAAATCTCTTTTCGAATGTTGGAGATTTTCTGAAAAGCGAGGATGTCGTGATAGAACATTTTCTGCGATACTCTGATTCTCGATAACCTTTGGGTTTCGTCTTTTTCCCAGCTTTCGATGGACAGTCCCAATCAGGATCAGAGCAGGTCGACGACTGTTCGAAAAATTGAAAATCATACCTGATCAAAATACCTTCCTAATTATCCAATGATCTCGATTTGAATACTATAGAGTTCAGTGATAGTTAACCTTCCTACCCGGGGCTCTTCCCGAACTGGGGACATTAGGTTTACTATCATCAGCAGCCATCAAATTGTTCGGAATTCCCGGATAAGGTCCATCGAGCCTGAGTGTCTGACGTTGAACAAATTTCTTACGGACATCCCATTCTCCTCTGGCCGCTGGCCTGGGAACTCTCGCGTAGTTACTAATGTGCATGAACACCTTGAGCCATTCCGACTGCAATACAATGTAACGTGGTGCAATCCTTACTGAAAATGATTTCATAATTAATCATATGATGAATCATGAAACCTTACGACCGATTTCAGCAAACGATTCAGTGTGCAATTTATCATGTGATATTCAAGTACACGATTGACTATAAAGCTTATCATGTGATTTATCTCCTGTTCATAACGATGCATAACGGCATTTGTTCATAGTATAGGATTGTTTGACGATCATGAAGCTCAACGTGGATCCTCCGATATAATTGTGCTTCATGATCGTCAATCAATCTTATACTACTAAACCAGATGGCGTGGCTCGATCATGCGGGCATAACTGATTGTGAATCTTAAGGTACGTCGTCGGTTCGATCCCGCACCGGGGAAGATTTTTTTCTTTCCTTGGTCATGAACAGGAGATGAATCACATGATAAACTCTATGATCAATCATATACCTGAACTTCACATGATGAATTGCGCACTGAATCGTATGCTGAAATCGGTCATAATGTTATATGATTTGTCATATGATTATACATGATCTAGTTTACCAGGTAATTTTTCATATGATTGATTATGGAATCATTTTCAGTAGGAATGTAATGCTATGTGATATTTATCTAAATCGCGGAAATACAACTGTGCCCGTACGTCAAAAAGGGGTTTTCACGTCAAAAAGCGTCAAGATAAGAAAACGGACATAAAACCAAAAATTCAAACGGAGTGATACATAAGAGGAAAAACAAAACGAATGCATCTGATCAATAGATACTCTGTGGATTTGATGATCACTTACTCTTCCGATCCCTTCGAGGTCAATCAATTTATGATAAAGATTTCTCAAATGTGCGTCCCCAACGTTCTTCGATTCCGATGTTATTGGCAAACTTGTGCCGCGATCGAGTTCGAATCTTCCGTTCACGACATCAGTGGAGTGTCCAAAGCGGACGTCAGAGCCAGCAGGGATGTTCTCCATGGACGATACTAGACGAGAAGCCTCCTGAACCTTTCCTTGCAGGTCGCACATCATCTTCTTTGAGGCTATCATTATCTCTGCCACCTTTCCCACCGCATATTTGCGACTCGTGTCAACCTCGGGATTCATGACTACAGTCTTACGTTCCGGGCATCAACCTTTCAGCGCGGAATTGAATGCGACGGTCTGAAATTTTGCAGCAAATGTATAGTGAATATGTCATTTCGATGAATATATGCATGTGTATCGCATGCATTGAGGTTTGAAAAAAGTGACGAATCTTATCGCCTGAATTGGGATGCTATTCAGTCGATGATTATGTATGCAACAATCGTCAGAGGAGTCCAATTTATCGGTAGAGATTTCGCTTCTGAGAAGTGAGATTGGTCAGCCTTTGGCGATATTCTACTGATCTGGACTGTGAGAAGACTCCATTTGCCAAGACGAGTCTGAGTGACTTATGATTGTCACGTTGGAAAACAATGTGCATCTGGCATTCCTTATCCTGTTTACCGGCTGGCGATGAGCGTCAATGACTGGAGTCCCTAGATAATTTAGTGTTCAATTATAGAAATGCGAATAATAAGATTAGTGGGAACGTATAAATATGCGGGACTTTGATCACTCCGCCAACTTTTCCTGCATAAGGGTGACGGTCCAAGTTCTTTCCAGCCGACGCACCATGTCGGGCTTTCTCATTCTCCTGTCTCTGATCGCAGCCTTTGCTTCGACAACGGCCGATCCCGTCCCGATTCATCTAGCCGACGCAGAGTTTGTCTCCAGGCAAAAGACCGTCTACGAACTTCTGTGGCACGTGGACCAGGCCTTGGAAGTGAACCCCCAACTGTACAAGGATGGCAAAGACTGGGACATCAAGGCCAATATCGATCTCTACGAGGGCGAGGTAAGAGGAGAGAATATCATAAATATGGGTGAAATTCGAAATGTTAAATTGAAATTCGAGGACTGATATTTCGGCAAATTGACCATACATTCGGTGAGCGATTTTGAAGATAGGCTTGTCTTACAATTAGATTTGCTACGATGCATGATCAAATTACGAGAGTTCAATGCAGGAATATCAATATAGATGAAATATAGAGCTCGAATTACTGATCAACGATCTTTCGTCATTAATGGGGTCAGATAAAGTTCATCGAAACGTCATAATGTAAGAGTTTGTGAATATTATACGCTCGGTACATTTATTCGTATCGACGACGTTTGGTCTGGAAACGTATTCACTGAAATATACTTCGAAAAATTAGTGAATAAAGGCTCCAAATTTCATCTGCAAACGAATACATCATTTCACAGACCACCGTCAAAGACTTCTTGGACCTGTACGACGGAGGGATGCTCCCTCGAGGCGAGATATTCTCCGTCTTTTACCCGCAACTCATGGACGAGGCAGTGGCCCTCTATCGGCTCTTGAACGCAGCCAAGGATTTCGTCACCTTTTACAAAACTGCTGCATGGGCGAGGATCCACGTCAACGAAGGGCAATTCATCTACGCCTTCAGCGTCGCGGTGGTGCATCGGCCGGACACCAAATACACGAAGCTGCCGACCCCGGACGAATTGTATCCGCACTTCTTCTTCGACTCCGAAGTCATCCGACAGGCTCATAAAATAAAGATGATCCATTTGACCGGTAAGAACTCAACAAATGAAAAGAACTGTATTCCAGCTTGATATCGTAACTGAATCCCAGGTCCGAAGGAATCGAACTACGTCATCCTGGCCAACAGCAGTCTCTGGTTCACCCGGCCACAGGGAGACCCCGAGCACAAGCTGAACTACTTCGTCGAGGACGTGGGGCTGAACGGATACTACCACACCCTGAACCTAGAATTCCCGTTCTGGATGTCGAGCGAAGAGTTCCAGCTGCCGAAGGGCCGCCGTGGAGAACAGTACTATTACACCCTCAGACTCTTACTGAATCGTTACAATCTCGAACGGCTGAGCAACGGGTTGGAACCAGTGGAGGAAGTCGATTGGAACGAGCCCGTCACCATGGGGTACCGACCTATGATGAGCTATCCGAACGGTGCACACTTTCCCGAACGTTGTCACGATTCCGCTATACCGCCGACCAAGTACAACTGCATCAAAGTATGTGGAGCGAATGCCCGTGGCTGATTCTCGGTTCGATTATCTGGTTTGTTGTTCTTTGATCGCAGGAAGTCCGGACCTCGGAGGGAAGAATTTTGGAAGCCATCGATTCAGGGTTTTACATGGACGTGGAGGGCAAGCTCGAGGGTCTCTACACCCCCGAGGGCATCGAAATCCTGGGTAACATCGTCGAAGGCAACGCGGACTCTCTCAACGAAAAATTGTACGGATCGGTGGACGCCGAGGGTAGGAGCGTCCTCGGCTTCAATCCCGACCCTCTGAGCAAGCACAAAGTACTGCCGAGCAGTCTGCAGCACTTTGGTACCAGTCTGAGAGACCCGGCGTTTTACAGACTGTGCAAAAGGATCCTCGGCTACTTCCAACGGTACAACATCCTAAAAACACGTTGTTGGAAACGGGCCATTGAACATCCCACTTTGATCCGTTCCAGGTACAAGAGCAACATGGAGGCTTACACCCCGGAGCAATTGGGCGCTTCGTCGGGGCTCAAGATCGAGTCAGTATCGATGGACAAGCTGGAAACTTATTTCGACCACTTTGACTCGGTCTTGAATAACGCGGTTGGAGTTCGCGACAACGCCGACGCCGGATCGTTCACCATCAAGGCTCGACAGTACCGGCTCACTCATAAGCCGTTTACCTATTCAATGCTGATTAATTCCGACAACGAATGCGAAGCCATGATCAGAATCTTCCTGGGGCCAAAGTACAACCTGATCGACGAGGAACTCGACATGGCCGAAAACTATGCAAACTTCTACGAGATCGATTCCTGGAAAGTCACCCGTAAGCACAGAGCAGTCTTCGACTCAAGGTATTTACTTCGAGTCTGAATTTTTGTATTTTTCAGTCAAGGAAGGAAAGAACGAGGTGATGCGAAACAGCCACGAAGCTCGGTATGTTGCCCCTGAACAGCTGGGCATGGACCTCTTCTACAAGAAGTTGATGCTGGCCATGGAGAATAAAGAGCCTCTGACATACTCCGAACACGTTTACGGATTCCCTGAAAGGCTGATCCTCCCGAAAGGAACAACGAAGGGATTGCCGCTTCAGGTGTTCGTCCACGTCATGCCGTGCACCGAGGAGGACGTGTCGGAGGTCGAGTCACCCTTATGGGGTAAATCGGTCATCGACGGACACCCGATGGGATTCCCCTTGGACAGACCGATAAAGGCTAAGAATTTGATACTGTCGAACATGTTCTTCAGAGACGTCTTCGTTTTCCATAAGACGATTGGCGAGATCAACGCCACTGTGTAGAGTTTTTGACTCGAAAATCTGGGTATTTTGTAGCGTGTAGAATAGTATATTAGCTCATCAAGATTGTATTCGCAAATCTTGTTCTTCCTCACGTCCGAGGTCGTGTAACTCGCTGTATGAGAAATAAAAAATGAGTTTGAAAGAAAAGGGTCCATGGGGATTTTCTGATCACGTTACGAGATGTTGATACGTGTATGGATCATATTCCTCACATTCGCTACTGTGGTATTTTTTTTATCAAAAAACCTATTACCACAAAATTTGAAGAGGAATTGTGGAGTGTCCTTTACTTTGTGTCTACTATGTGAAATTTAGAATTTCGGTCTGCATCCGGATTCAGTGACTCATAAAGAATGCTAATAGGAATTCACTGTATCAGATGTTGCTTAATTTTGAAGACGTTAGTGAATTGAGTGGTCATTAATTTTCCAATGCAAAGTACATTAATTAGTAAATTGCGTGCTAATTAATTTTCCAGTGCAAAGTACATTGATTTGATGTCCAGGTTTTCTTTCGTATATTGCTTTTCTTTCATTCATGGTTCCATCCCCCAAACTTCAGTCTCACCATTTTTTCATATCGAAGCTCGAAGATGGTTTCGTACATCATTCGTCCTTGTGAGCACATCGAATAATTTTTTGACCAACAAAAACTGTGCAATTAATGTTGACTGCAGAAGTTATTCGAGCCAATTGATAACCTGCAACCTAACTTGCGAATATATCTGTATCACCACGGGTCATGACCTCTGTGGTGATAGATCGATACTCAGATTACGAGTCGTTATCACAATTGTCGAAATTAAACAAATTATATCGCGGTTTTAACTCGCATGCCTGTAGAAGACAGTCGCTGTACATGCATTAACTCATTAATCTGAAGTTTTCATCTTGCATCAGGTTCCTTCATCCGGTTATTCGTATGAGTACGTATTCCAAGTCAACGCTTTTTTCTCTTCTTCTTCCTGTACGATACTGTGACCTTATTGTCACCTATTCATATTTTCCGTAATCAGTGCATGAAAAAATAGGGCTAAACTCGCAATCCTGGCATGCAATCAGCCGATCTTTGCTATGCAAAGCCTCACTTCTCATGCACGTGTCATAAGAGTGGATTTTTGCAATAACGAGTCCTGACCGCTTGGCCCGATGGACTATAGCTGTACTCAGATACAAAGATGCTGACATTTGTTTGTCGAGATTTCCCCGATTTTTCCGACAATAAGAGCAAGAGCAATGGTGTATGATGCTAACTTGTAGCAAACATACGTGCTTATTCAAATAATTAGATCGTTTATGAATGACTTTTATTTCATTGACGTATCGACATTTGTGCTGTTTGCATTTCATAAAAAGCATTATACGTATGGTGTAATCAATTCAGGGAGACTTGAAATACTTCTGATTGTGAATGCGATATCATAACTATGTACTCACAATTACAGAACGTAGTAGATCTATGATTTTACAAAACATAGAGCTTCGTAGATTCAAATTAAATCTCCATTGAGGCAAATTAGATCCGAATCATTTTTTTCCAAAAAATTTAAAATGTTGATGCGTGGATACTTATACACACTGTGTTATCGAAGAATTGATAAACTTTGGACAGATACCTCAGATTCCATATGACACGGAAATCATTCCTACACACTTGCCACCTACTGCGAATTTATTTTCAATTTCGATTAAAATTTTATTGGGTGTATTTGACTGTATATTGATGAAACTGATCGAATGCTGTTACTTATTACGTCGGTTCAATCGGCGATGCATCTTAGACGAGGGACATCATCAGCATATAGAGCACCGGCGCTTGGGATACCAGAGAGGACGAAATTAGCGGCGACCAGTTCTACAAGAAGATGGTCAGGGCGATCAAGGGCGAAGAGACCTACGAGATCCCGGAGAAGACCTACGGGTACCCGCGACGCATGGTCATCCCGAGGGGAAAGAAGGAAGGCATGCCCTTCCAGTTTTTCGTCTTTGTGTCTCCCGTCGAGGGCAAGAAGATGTTCCGGAGCAACACACGGCTTTCCGGTCGCAAGGAGTACTTGGACTTCCCATTCGGATTCCCGCTGGAGAGACCAGTCACCTCCGAAATCACCCAATACCCGAACGGCATGTTCCAAGACGTCCTCGTCTTGCACAAAGAGGAATCGGAGGTCCACCGCACCGTCTGATTTCCACGATTTCCACTTATATGTACCTTGTGGATCATTGACCCATTCCAGCGATCACTTTGCAATGGTACGACGACTAATTTTCTTTGATAATGAATGTATAGATGAGGGACAAAAAGTATCGTCATGCTATCTACAATGGCTGTATTCTATATGTAATGACGTATCGTGCATAGATTCTCAAATTGTATCCACATATTCTGATCTCGAAATTATTGTTCTTACTCTCACCTCGATCCGTACCTTCATCCTTTACCTCAATCTGTTATTGTTCATCAACGTTGGTCACAATAATCCAAACCATTCGTGAAATTGCGAACATGCAGCACTGCAATAGTCTCGGCCACCTACCCGCTACGATAGACCAGCAGTTAGATAACGGAATAGTAATTACAAAACGATAGTAGATGGAATCATTCGTTACAAATCGGCAACCAAGGGGTAAAAACAAAATTATACATGAAAAGTGGAGACCGGGAAAAAGTTTCGATTCTACTTTACAAAATTCACCAAATTTTTGTCCAAAAATTAATGTCCGGAAATATGTATTGAGGATTAGTAGATTTTGTGCCAAATTCAGGGAAAAGGCGATTTTAGATAAATGTGCAGTTGCAGCACGAGCTTTCATACAAAAATGTCACATAGAAACCAATAGGTTCGTATAGACATAGCACAGTGTTTTTCTGATGGTTTTATTAATAAACCTTATACTTACACGGTTATCAGAATAATAATTTCCCCCCACTCTGATTCAAAACAACAAAAGTATTATTGATTCTGAATCAAGTCCATCCGAATAATATTGTCAATGAATAATGTCAAAGCGATAGAAGTATCCCCACATTTGTGTTATTTGTATTCTATAACGAGCAATTAGTACCTCACTGAACATTGACTCCGACTCCAACTATTTTTAGTTTGTGCAGATTTATTATTAATCCGAAGGCCTCGTAGATTAGATACCGTTAGATCAATGACCTTGAATTATACGGATGCTGGAAGGATTCGATCATGTTCATATTCCAAGTCTCAGTCTCGATCAATAGAATTTACGTTTTACTTTATCATCAAAGTATCTTAACCAGCTGGAAAGAGTCACAGGTCTACAATTTTTCTCTACCTTTGCGCATGTAGATTCTTTTGCTCACTTCGATTGATGCAATATTTGGATAAAATCGGATCAATCAAGGTTTGATAGAAACACAATTTTTTTTTAATGATAAGTACAGTTATGATATCGTTGTTTCTTCCTTGAATCCTTATCTATATCAAGCGGATCAAGTCTTATTCAGGTTCTACGAAGAACGCATTTCGAGCCTTCGAGAACTTTCATAGGATGATAATTCCTCTGAATGCGTAAAGCGTGAAAGGAAAACATGTTTGCAAGATGATCTGTCTCATTAGCGACATGGCAGACGGATAATTATTGTTGTAATTACGAAGAACTTTTCTCGATGGACTCTGTCTGATCTCAAGGCCAAAGGTTACGGTGATTGATATAGGATGTGCGGATTGCGAGTGTATAAAGGGTCCTGGTTTGCTGGAGCACTCACATTCTGTCCTCAACGCAGCAGCAAGCGCAAAAATGTTCAGGCATTTTGTGATCGTCACTTTAGTGGCCTTGTGCCTCTCGGCAGCTGTCCTGGTCGAAGCCGAAGTCGCAACCGCAGAGTTCCTGAAGAAGCAGGTAGCCGTCTACGACTTATTATGGAGGGTCGATCAGCCAGAAATGTCTCCGAAGATCTACGACCTGGGAAGGACCTACGATATGCAAGGAAACTTGAACTCTTACAAACACGAGGTAAGCAAAGGATCCCCTACGTTGCGGTTTATCCGTACCGTCGAGACGACTTTAAGTTATTTCATCATTGCAGGAGCACGTAACGGAGTTCTTGAAACTCTACAAACAAGGCTTGCTGCCCCGAAGAGAAATATTCTCCGTCTTCTATCCCAGCCACTTGGAACAAGCCATCGCACTCTTCAAGGTCTTCTACCACTCGAAAGACTTCGAAACCCTGTACAAGACCGCGGCCTGGGCTCGCATCTTCGTTAACGAGGGTCTCTTCGTCTACGCCTTCAGCGTCGCCGTCGTCCATCACCCGGATACCCAGAGGATCCGGGTACCCGCCTATCACGAGACCAACCCGCACTTGTACTTCAACAACGAAGTCATCCGCGAGGCGTACAGTGCCAAGACGAACACCGGTAAGTGTCGCCACATGAACCGAACATTGGGTTCTGATTCTACTATGACGTTGCAATGAATGCATTTCACGTGCCTCCCCAGATCCCGCGAAGTATATATCCGGAGACGACCCGATCATAATATACGCGAATCATTCGAGCTACAAAGGCTTCAACAACGAGTACAAACTCAGGTACTTCACCGAGGACGTGGCTTTGAACGACATACACTACTACGCCCACCTCGGTCGTCCCTTCTGGATGTCGACCGAAGAGTATGGACTGACCGCACGGCTACGCGGCGAGGTGTTCTTCATGTCGTTGAAACTCCAGTTGACGCGTTACTACATGGAACGACTATCCAACGACATGGGCGAGGTTGAAGAGTTCGACTGGAATTACCCTCTGCCCTACGGTTTTTACCCCAGCCTGTCCTACTACAACGGTCTTCAGCTACCTCATCGCGCCGAACACGCCGCCATTCCGAGCTACAACTACAAGTTCCTCGACGTGAGTGGGATATATTCGTCAGCGACTCATAGACTTGAGGAAAGTAATTAATTTGTTTCGTTTCCTGGCACTTATCAGCAACTCCGAGACTACGAACAACGAATCTCGATGGCGATAGACATGGGAAAGGTGATCGACAAAGAGGGAAAATTGATTCCGATCCATTCTCCGGAGGGTATTCAGATCCTCGGCAATCTGGTCGAAGGAAACGCAGACTCCGTCAACTTCGACGTCTACGGAAGCTATTACTGTGTAGCCAAGAACGTTCTTGGCTTCAGTCCGGCCCCAATGGGCAGGTACAAGGTTGTACCGAGCATGCTGCAGCAGTACGGCGTCGACCAGAGAGATCCAATGTTCTGGAGTCTGGGAAAGAAGATCCTGGGGTACTATGAACAGTGAGTATCCATCAACCGCATCCAATTTTCCCACCGTTGTTGTTCATACGTCTCTGTTCAATTTGTCTCCAGGTTCATGTCGAAATTCCCCAAATACACCTACCAACAATTGGCATTCCCTGGTCTGAAGATCCATTCACTAGAAGTTGACCGTGTCACTACGTTCTTCGAGTACTACGACTACCTCATATCAGGAGCAGTCAAGATCTACCGTAGCGAGGACAAAACTATGATCAAGGCTCGCCAGCAGAGATTGACTCACAAGCCTTACACCTACACCCTGACCATCGAAAGCGGGAAAGCACTCAAGGGCAACGTGCGAATATTCTTGGGACCAAAGTACGATGTTTATGGAGAGGAAATCGACATCACCGATAACTACAGGAACTTCTTGCTATTGGACGAGTGGATAGTAGATTGTAAGTTCGATGGTCATTCGACTGAATCCATCCACTGTCCACCAAGTGTCTTAAGCATTTTTCTGTGATTCTAGTCGCCGTAGGACAGAACAAGGTCGAACGCAGGAGCACGCAGGCCTTCACCGCGGTAGGAGTCGAGATGAGCGGTGATTTGTTCTACAAGAAGATCGTCAGGGCGCTCAATAGCGAGGAGACATACGAGATACCGCCGAAGATCTACCCGGAGCGGACGGTCATCCCGAAGGGAAAGAAGGAAGGAATGGCGTACCAGTTCTTCGTCTTCGTCACTCCCTACGAGGGCGAGGCTTTCTCGTACAGTAAGACGCCGATATTGGGTGAAAGAGATTTCCAGAATTTGCCGTTGGGATTCCCGCTGGAAAGACCAGTCGCTTTCAACTTCACTGATCTCCCGAACGCATACTTCAAGGAAATCCTAATCTACCACAAGGACGAATCGGAGATCAATCTCACCGTCTGAGTATACCGCAATCACACTTTTCACCCCGTGGAACCATTCGACTTGCTGAGTCGATAACTTCGCGGTGATACAACGACCAATATTCTTATGATTGATCGTGTATAATCTTATAAACACATGTATTCGTTTTTCTTTCGTCTGTAATTATAATTAATTCATTGACGATGTAACATTACATCGTATATACATATTAAACTTTCCGTTTTGATACATAATGTTGTAAGTGCAATTTTATATTCATCCACGTCACTCTTTTACCGACAGCGCATAGGTAGCGACGACTTTGAGGCACTGAACTCTATGTATACTGTATATACTAACTGGAAGGCGCATCCAGAGGCGCATTCGCGTTGGGGCTAGAAGTGATTTTTATCATAATGATGAACCAATCCAGCCAATCAGATCATAGCGCCTAACTTCAGAGCGGTGCTATTCGACATCTGATTGGCACATCATTATGATGAAAATCACTTTGATCCCAACGCGAATGCGCCTCTGAACCAATCCAATTGTCTGGAAGCTCATTTTTCGATTATCGCCAACTTCAGACCGCTCAGTCGTTAGGAATACTACGGTCGTGATATATCGATATATCGGATGCCAAATATCGATATTTCGATATATCGATACACATCGCCCATCCCTACCGTGAGCTTGATGCTCAGGCCGCTAGAGGACGCCAGCTATCGATCATCCGGCATGCTGATAACTGCTTCGTACAAGAGGTGTTCGTGTGACGTGTTCGTCCTACATGCATAGTACATACCTGAAAACTAAATTGTCTAAATAAAACAATTAATTGCATGTCTTTTAAAGATCCTTGCAAAACATTTGCGTGCAAGCTTCAAAAGTGTTTGAACGGTGATTATCAAACATATTATACGTTACATCAGGTCTAGAGAATGCGCTATAGCGGCGAAAGTACATAACCTACAAACCATACGCCGCTATCTAACCGCATGTAACTTGAGATATCTGTGAATTTCAGAGAACGTGTATCAACCGGCTCGTTGCGAATCGGTTATAGAAGAGCTGAGACAGTGCTGCATAAGGCAAGGAGGCGATTCCCTGGTCTGTGATGGTATAGACAAGTCGAAACCTTACGAACACAATACCGTCGATTACGTAAGTAATGCTTCGAAGATAAATCACGATATCGATATTCTAACGATTAATAAATTACAGAATAAGGGTAAATCGAAAAAATAATGCAGCCGAAACGCAAGGTGCTCGGTAAACGGTCGATATTCCAACGTTATCCTCGAGCCGCTAACCTGACCGTGACCACAGGCGCTCTATTAATATTCTTCAGTCGTCCGTTGTACGATATATTCCTCAGACCCGAATCCGAGTTCCTGCCGCCACTGGAAATAGGTAAAAAGTAAGGATTATGGAAGCGGTCAAGAAGGCGAAAACTAGACTGAGAAAGTATCCCGCGCTCCTCGCCCAGTGCAGAGACTCGGCTTCCCTCTACGCAGCCTGCGTCATAAACAAGGAGAACGTGGGGAAGGGCGACTGCCAGACGGAGTTCGAGACCTTCAAGAACTGCCTCTTAGCCGCAGCCGCAAAGTCAAAGACGAAGTTGTAGTCCGTAGTCAATACACGAAATGTTTATGAACTAGGAGATCAGGCCTATTGATTTAACTAACGATCCGCTAACACGAATCCAAAAATGGGGGGGAGGGTATTCTCGGCTCACTGTCTGGCCGCCTTTATCCTCAGACTGGGCCTCGTCGCCTACTCGAAATACCACGACGATAATTTCGACGTCTCGTACACCGACATTGACTACAAGGTGTTTACGGACGCGGCGAGGCACGTCGTCGAGGGCGACTCGCCGTACGATCGTCACACTTATCGCTATTCTCCGATTCTCGCTTGGATACTGACACCGAACGTCTTGTGGTTCCGAGAGTTTGGGAAAGTCGTTTTCTCAGCCTTCGACATACTCGCCGCGGTCCTTATCAGACTCCACGTTCTCGGAGACGGTCGGAACCCGAAAACCGCGAGCCGTTGCGCTTATCTTTGGCTCTACAATCCCCTCGCGGTCGTCATATCGACCAGAGGCAACGCCGACTCTCTGGCGGTGTTCTTCGTCCTCCTGGTCTCTTATTGCATGCAGAAAGAGGATTGCATCATAGCCGGCATAGCGCACGGCTTTTCGATACACCTGAGGCTCTATCCGCTGGCTTTTAGTCTTTCCATGTACTTGTCTCTGCGTAAGAACGGGTCCGTCTTTCCAAACAGGAACCAGATCCTCTTGGTCCTCGGCTGCGTCGCGTCCCTCGCTTTCTTTACCATTCTGAGCTACGGATTTTACGGATATAAATTTCTGTACGAAAGCGTTATTTACCACTTGATAAGGAAAGACGCGAGACATAATTTTTCCGTTTACTTCTACATGCTGTATCTGTCCGCCGAAGAGCCGGCGTCGATATTGCAAAAGCTGTTTACTTTTTTGCCGCAGCTCGTTTTACTCCTGGGTATATCGTCTGTTTATTCGTCGAAAAGGAACCTCGCATTTTCTATGCTGGCTCAGGCCGTTGTTATGGTCACTTATAATCCGGTTATGACGTCGCAGTATTTTTTCTGGTTCTTATCGATACTTCCCCTGTGTTTACCGAGATTGAACATGAGCCTTTTGAGATGCCTGTTTCTGGTAACAATTTGGATAGTCGCGCAGAGCTTCTGGCTGTTCGCCGCCTACCTCCTGGAATTCAAGGGGCTTGATTCGTTCATTTACATCTGGATAGCCGGACTTTTGTTCTTTACCGTTAATATTAAGGTACTGATAGACGTTATGAACAGCTATAAAATGTTGGATGTTAGAAAAAAAAAATAATTATAAGTAGGTATAGAATTATTTTATCTTATGCATTGAATTATTCACTTTAATCGATAATGTTTGATTTTGATTTTGATTTTTTTTCTTTATTCTTGCAGGAATACAAAATACTTATTTACAGTATATAGTTGTTTTTTTTCTTCTTCTTTGTCTTCGTAAATCAATAGCGATAGATTCTTACAGATTAAAGTAGGAATTTCAATTTCAATTATTATTATTATTATTATCATTATTAATATTGTTATTTGATTAATGTTATAATTTTTTTTTCCTCTCTTTTTTTTCAATTCTATAATAATTACTATAGACCTAGATTCGTTAACCATGAGCAAAGGTGTGTCACCTTGGATCATATTCAGAAATATTATAATATTGAAACTAACTGTAGAAAAATTTCAATTTTATTATCGGTATTGTTTTATCTTGTAAAATTTATCTAGTTTTAATAACAATAAGAACTTTTTTTTTTTTTCTTCTTTTTTCGTTATAATCGAATATCAGAAATTTTTTAACTGTTATTGAAATTGTATTTTGAATTAATGAAATATGAAATAAATATCCAGCAAATAAAAAAAATAATAATAAAATCTATTATTATTCCTGAAAACGATCCAATCCTATTGTTAATAGAATTACATATATAGTGTTTTTTTTTCTCTCTCTATAAAATATTTCACTTCACAAAACGTGTATTTATAATAATATTACCAGGGATTTTTTTAGTCAATTTTAATTATCTGTTAATATTTTTAATAACAATTACTAATATACAATCGTAGAGGAGGGGGGGATGAACGATTTATAGAAATTTAGCTATCTAAAATGAAGAATAAAAATAAAAAGAAAACAGAGCCGCATATATTTAATTAGGTAATTAATTAATTATGTATTTACATGATGAGTAAGTTTTTATCGGCTCCATTATCAATATACATGTAATAGCAACGTGAAAAAGAAGAAAGAAATTATCCAAATAACGTATAAACGGTACGATAATTTTTCTATGTATGTTTATAACGTATGTTTAATAATTTTTTATGAAAATTTGAATCATGACTTTTAGAACAATGACTGAATTTATTTACACGCATGTGTGTGTATACGTATCTCATTATATTACAAAATGTACAGCTTTCTTTTTAATCATAATAAATTATTCATCATATATATAATATATAAACTTACCGTGAAAAAAAAAAAAAATTTCTTAATTTACATAGTGTCTGGATATTGGTTTTTTTTTGTTTTTTTTTTGTTTTGTTTTCTAAAATAAAAATGATACAAAAACACAAGAAATATTATGAATATGGCATGAATTTTTAATAAAATAATAACAAATAATAAGAGATACACAGTACTATTATAATTATTGTGTCTTGTTTCTTTTTTTCTTCTTCAAATCATAAAAATAATATACTATAATTATAATTATAATAATAATAATAATAATAGTGGCTATTATAATCAATATATATATTTAGTTATAAATGCGTATATTTATAGATGTGTTTTATAATAATAAACTATAAATAATAATAATAATAATAATAAAAGAACATAAAAATTAGAAAAGAAAATGTACAGAGTAGAGAATTTATATACTTATAATAATAATTTTATTGCAAGTATAAAATAATATATAGTAAGTATATAAAATATAAACACACAGAAAAAAAAAAACCTATTGAAATATTAATTATTATTTTATTTATTTGTTTAAAACGATTTAAAGCACTCGATGATGATTATATTTGTGACTTAAGTAAACTATAAACATATTACGAGTAATAATGATGACAATTATAAAATAACCGATCTCTTAATTATTATATGTTATATAAAACAAGAAAATCAATATACAAAGGAGAACAAAAAACAAAACAAAAAGAAGAAAAAAAACCATAAAATATAAATTGTCTTTGGCAACGAAACAGAAAATGAAGAATAAAAATTTTATATTCCCGTAGCCTCAACATTGAATCGATAGGCTAGGTATATAATTAAATTACGTATACATAAAATAAAATGAAATAAAATGAATAAAAATCTTTCATAGTCCGATCTTTCCTTCTTTGAAACACTCGTTAATTATTATTAAGGCAGTGTAATTGAAATTTGTCTAAGATCGACGATTACAGAAAAATAACACAATAAGAACAAATAAAAGAAAAGAAAAAAAAAAATTATTATTGGCACACTTTCGTACTTTTGTTAAACTAATTTAACAAATTAACGATTTTTGATAATCAAGAATAAATCTGCAATTACTTTTTTTTTTTTAATGCAGTATGTGATCAAATTCTGGAAATATAATATAGAAGATGATATACATATCTATATATTTATGTTATATAATTATAAAAATTATTAAGAAACAGAATTCTAATCTAATCGCGATATTAATTAACAATTAACTCATCGATCGATCAATCTAAACTATACATGAGTTAATCGTCGTTGAATAAATTGACATAGTTTCTTTTCTTTCTCTTTTTTTCGCGTTAAAAACTTTATATATATATTTATATTATATATATATAATTGTTATCAGGAGCCATTAAAGCAGCATCGAACAGCTACAATCTTTTTTCTTCCGTTTTTTTTTTGTGCACCAAAAATTTGCAAAACCCAAAGACCAGGGTATATGGTACTATATACAACATAGATTTACATACGTAAGTATACCGTCTGTCTACATATTTTAATTATTACAGGGTGTAATGTAATATGAATATTATACATCGGCGATTTTTTTTCTTCAATATCATGATGAACCAAAAAAAAAAAAAAAAAATCATATATTACATCACTAAAAAAATTAACTTTTTATACCAATTCGAATTCGAAACTTTGATCAAATGAAAAAAAAAAAAAACCGTGTATTTTGAGTTTGCACTTGAAATTCTCTAATTTTTCCAGACTAAGATAAAATTACTTGCAGATAATTATCATCATATCATTTATCACGCGAACTTTTTTCAATGAATATCGATTCGTGTATATAAAGTGAAGAGAATATGCGTTCTTTTCATTTTTTGTATAAATTTTTTTCCCTTTTTCTTTCTAAAGGAGCGAAGCGATGATACTATTAACTTTTGAAACATGATTATTATTATAATTATTTACAGTTTTATATACATTGTATATTGTGCTTGTATAATTTCAAACAGCATTTTAACCCTATACGTAGAAAAAAAAAGGAAAAAAAAAATGTACACTTCTCAATGGTTCATATCTTCTATTATCATGATTTAAAAATATTTTACCATTCGTCGTCGATACGATTATTATATTATTATAGTAGTTATAGAAAAAGATGCTAAAATATCGTCGCCGCGTTAAATTTTAATAATCTAAATAACAGATATTCTGATATTATCTTATTTTTTCATTATTACTATTTTATGCACATAAAATTATAACTTTTTTTTTTTTTTTAAATCATCCTCTCTCGCTATTAATCAAATTTCACATCTCGCATGATACGATATACATATTTAAATGTAATTTGCTAATAAATCTTGTTGTGTATTGAGAAATAGTTTTATAACATCGAGAAAAATATCTGATATAATATAATATACATATATATATATATGTTTATATAGTATTTTCTAATCGTTCAGTCAAATTTGTAATAATAATATATATATATATATATATATATAATAGAGTATATTATATAATTAATCACGTATCGTCATTATCGAGACAGTGTTTTTTTTTTTTTTTTTTTTTTTCATATATATATAATTATAATTATAATATTTGAATAGCAGAAAGAAATGGGTAAAAAATTTCACGTACTCCTATATCGATGTATGTAATACATACGATAAAAAGCAATTCGATCAAGATTTTTACTAATATACATATTATATGTATATATAAGGTTCATCAATTCAATAAATTTAATAATTTAGATTCCAATTATTATATTAGCTGGGGATAAACTTTGTGAAATATTTTTAATACATAAAGTACGAAAAATAATATATGAAAATAATCGACTTTTGATCGTTTATCGTCTTCTATCGATGGACAAATTTTTTTTTTTTTTTTTAGATTCGTTAAAAGCGTTACGCATCTTCGTTATATTAGGCATTACAATTTTTTTTTATTTATTTTTTTTCTAGTCGATAAAGAGAGTCGTTGATAAGAGATAAAAACACTAAATTCAGGCCAAGTACATTGATGAATGAAAAAAAAAAAAAAAAAATGGTTAATTCGATGTTAAGATTTTCGAAACAAAATTTCCTTATCACAAAGACAAAGATTCATCTCCTTTTTTTAATTGACGAATAATCTAGATATGAATGACACAGTTTTATTTTATTTTCCTTTCTTTGTTTCTTGTTAATTAATTATTAAATAACAAATTTTACCACACGTCATTATCATCGCCTCAGGCATCACTATTTGATTGATTGTAATATTGTAATCGTTATATTTTTATACCTTTAACGTTCTAATAATAATAATAATAATAATAATGAATAATGAAAATCAAAATTAAAAATTAAAAGCGATCATGTTTCAATGAATACATTTATGGTGAATAAATTCCATTCAGCAGCATTCTTCTAATAATTTTGCCTCATTTCTATTCTCTTCACGTAAATATTTTCATTTATATATATATATATATACGTTTACCTATATACACATAATTAAAGCGATGACAGCAAAAAAAAAAAAAAATGATATTGAAAAGTCATGAGACGTGAAAAGCTTTTTTTTTTTTTATTATTGTTATAAAATATCCACTAGAGTACCGCGCGCGCGTTGTACTAAATTGTTTGATCAATATCTTTCCTTCTTACTATTATTATTATTATTATTATTATTATTGTTGTTATAATTATTATAATTTTTTTTTTTTTTTTAATAACAAATTTTTACGGATTACTTGAGTCTGTTCTGTACTAATCGACGAGTGACTATATACATATATACCTAATAATATACCGAATTAATCACGAAGCGTGTCCCATAAATTGATTATATTAATTATATTAATCATTCTTCATCTTCATTGCCTAAGTTATATATTTTTTTTTTAATCATTTATTTATTAGATAGAAGGAATGTGTTATATCCGTTTCATGGGACCAACGCCGTCGATTCTGATCAAGTAGACGAGTCGAAGATTAAAATAAGAAGAAAAAAATTTGGAGTTTTATTTTATCATTGAAATAAATACTAAGTACGTATATGTATATTTTTTATCTCTTTGACGCTGATAGTCTCGTTATTAGTCGATAGTTAGTTAGTATGTAATGTAATTTTTTATAAAACTAATAATTATTAAACTTACAAGATACAGTGAGCAATAAATTCAGCTATTTACATAAAATTATATATTACAGATGTATAATATATATAGATTTCTCTTTTATTCCCTCAAATTTTTATTTTTCTCCTCCTTTATCTCGTTTCTATCCGCGTTCATTGTACAGCAACAATTGTATCATTTACATTTCAACAATCGCTGCTACCCGACTCCGAAGGGGGTTCCCCAAGTTTTCTATCTTTTCTCTCTCTTTTTTTATAAACTCGTTTTAAATAATTGATAGGCGACCCTGTTTTCGTTATTTTATTATTCAGGAATTAGTAATAATAATAATCAGATCCGGTTAATTAGCGAAGCTGTTAATTATTCTTATCATTATTCGAAAAAATTCGATCATGTAAAATACGATTTGTGTGCCTACGACATTATAGCGACAATACTAACGTTATGGTATTCACATATACGAGTTTTCAATATCCTTTCTTCCTTATTATTTATTTTTAGTTTTTTTTTTTTTAGTTTTTCTTTTCTATTATATATTTCATACACAATATTATTATTATTATTATTATTATTTCGTTTCGTTTTATGAAAAAGTATGAAAACCAAGTCAGTCTAAGAAAATCGTAGCTGCGCATTCATCGTAGCTAAAAATTGTGAAGTATTAATTTCAATTATTATGATTATAAAAAACGTATAAATAGGACAATTATTCATTTATCATAGTGTATTTAGGTGTGAAAATTAATACGAGCGACTTTTATGTTTATTTTTATTTATTTATTTATTTTTTTGTATTTTTTCGTTCTCTTAGTTTCTCTTCTTCATTCGATTAGAAAGTTTTTTTTACAATGTCGGTATAGCATTTCAATAATCAGAGTTTCAAGTATTTACAGTAGAGTGTGTTCATTTTTCATTTCAGTTTCTATGATTAAAGAATCTTATTCTTCTTTTTTTTCGTAGATTTTTTTTTCTTTTTATTCTTGCAATTTTCTTCAATAAAATATTTCTCATTTCTCATTTCACTTTAGTGCCATCGAACTTTAGGCTCTACTATCTTCGTATCAACAACGGTTTTTTGCTTTATCACTATTATTATTTATGCAATTTTTTAATTTTTTTTTTTTTCTAATCTTTCTTCATTCTTTATATCATAACATATCTAAATTATTCTTATCTATCTATATTACACAACTCGTGTGGGCCTAATAATTTTTCTCTAGTATCATTATTATTACTTAGATTTTTTATTTTATTTTTTTGTGTGTTTTTAATTTTTCTATATTCTTTCATTTTTCGTGTTTTTTTAATCTTGAATTCACTCGAATTATAGCGATTAGTATATTTTTTTTTCAGGCCAATGGAAACTCTATTGCGACACCAATAATAACAATAAAATAATATTTTAGTGTCTGATTTTTTTTTTTTTATAAAATTGAAAATATTATGCATTCATGATTATTACATCGTTTTTTTTTGTTTTTTTTAACATTTCTCTCCTCAAATTACATTCATCCTTTCTTTTTAATTGGTTTTTTTTTTTCTTTCTTTCTCTGTAATTCGTATAATATCATTAATTTATTAATACGTAATAAATCTTTTAATAATATAGATGAAATGAAAATCAATCGAATTTATTTTCTCTCGATCATCTATCTATATGTTATTATACGTAATAGTATATATTATTTTTCTCCTGTTCTTTCATATTTTTATTAATGTCTTCTTCTTTTTTTTTTTCTTCTTCTTGTTTTAATGAAAAGATTGTCAATATTATTTAGTCGTCTAATTTAAATACTATAATATTTAAGATTTTTTTTTTTTGTTTCTTTTTTTTTCTACAACTCTAATCTATGTATTCCATACTACGCGTATTTTGTGTGTATTTCATATCTCTTTTCATAATCGTTTTTTTTTTTTTTGTTTTTCTTTTTTGTTTCTTTTTCCTTTTCGTTTACCAGGAGACGTGAATCTAATTTTTGTGAAAAATTTTTCAACAATTACCTTAACTACGATAACAAGTTCGGAATTTCTTTTTTTTTTTTTTTTTTTTTTTTTTGTTTCGTGGAACAGAGAAGTCAGAATAAATTTTTCTAGATAATCGATTTATCTATAAAAAAAAAAAAAGAATAAAATTATGCAACGTTTTTTTTTCCCTTCTTTCTTTCAATGATTGAAAAACAACAAATTTCCTATAAGCGACGGTTTTTACCAATTATCTAATGCAACATAATCGTACGTACGTTCGTCACCTAGGTACAGGCGTGAGGCTGAAGAAAGGCTTGAATTTTATATAATCTTAAAGATATAATGATATATATATATATATACATATATGTATATACTATAAATACTTGAAATTCATTCATAGGTAGGTATCGAAAAATTTTATTAATTAAGAATGAATGGATGAATTCTTTTGACGCAGTAATTATTTACAATGATAGTAATTTATATACATATATATATATATACTTTTTGTTTCTAAATTTTTTTCTAAGTATGTGTCATGGTAGAATTTTTTTTTTTTTTCAAATATCTCAAACTTGAAACGCGATAAAGAAAAGAAACTAAAAAACAATTTTTTGATGTACTCATCATTCTCGTTCCTAATTATTATTATTATATATTTTTTTCTTTTACTTCACACTTATATACAAGCTACAGTTTTTTTTTTTTCCTGTGATTTATTTTCTGCTATCTACGAATGAGTCGATTTTCAACATTCAGAAGTTAGATTTGTAAGTTTTTTTTTTTTTTTGAATTTTTGTGTCTCTAATTTGATACGATTTTTCAATCAAATTGTCGTCAATTTTTCCCTATTTCTTTATTTTGTGAAATTTATTTTTCATTATTATTTTCTTTTTTCAATTTTCTTAACAAATTTCAAGTTTCTTTTTTTTTTGTTTTTGTTTCACACTAGAATAAGGTGCCCTAGGGCTCTCTTTACAACTATTCATATTGCCTTTATCACAGGTCAAAAGATCGAGTGTATAATATCTTTAACGATGAAATTCTTTACAACGATCTAAGGCGAGGCAGCGTCGCATTGCGTAAAGATAAATGAAGAGAAATCAAAACGATACAATTACACAATAAATCTAGAAGAATCTTTAGCAACACGTAAACACACTTTGATTTATGGTATAATTAGGTCTTTTCTAACTCGTCGTGTAATCGTTTTTATCCTCTTCTATTAGGCGCGCGCGACGGCCTTCCGGAGACGGTTTCGAACGCTTTTCTTATTCAATTTCGTTCACTTCGCACTGGAAAAACTCTTCAAGTTAACGTTTGTAACGTTTTTTTTTTTTTTTACACACACACGAGTATCGAGATTCCGAGAGTTATTATTATATTCAACAAAGACAATTTCTAGTCGAACAAAACTCCTAGTCTCATACATGTGTCGCTAGACCACCAACAGCCGAGGTACGTTTCACCGTCGCTACTCCTCCGTTGGCTCCTCCAGTTATGTAATGGGCGGATAATGGAGCCTGTTGAAACAATTAAATTACGTGATTATTGAATAGAGCTGTTTGAGACGTGAATTAATTGAGACAATTATTCGATTGAAATTATTATTATTATTATATTGCGATGAAAATAGAAGACGAAAAACGTGAATTTCAGTAAAACTTTTTTTTGTCAATGGAAAAAAAATGAGGAAATTTTGAAGAAGCGAAGAAAAAAAAACATCGAAATGATGAATAAAGTTGATAAAGATGAACAAAATTGTACGAAATTTAATAAAATCGAAGAAATTGACGAATAATAGAAGAGAAATTGATTGAGAAAATGAAAAAACGTATAAATTGGCTTAAAATTGAAAAACCAAATTAGATTCAAAGTTCAAGAGATTCAGGAGAAAAATGGAAGAAATTTTAATTGAATATTGTAGGAAAAAAACAAAGTAAAAACGATCTATGAAAATTGTCTAAACTCGAACAAGTTACAAAAATTGAGAAGAAAATTTTAGAAATATAGAAGAATAAATGAGAGAAATGAAAAATTCAAAAAAGAACGAAAATTAAATAAAATAGAAGCTAATTGTAAGTCAATGAAAATTAACAGAGTTCTAGAAAAGAAGAAGAAGAAGAAGAAAATTGGAAAGAAAAGTAAAAAATTTCGAGAAAATGATTGAAAAATAATAATTAATTGATTAATTAATACTCAATTAACAAAGTAAGAAAGAATACATTTCGAGCACGATTTTCTTACCTGTGGTCCCGCGCCGTTCAACGAGTTGATATTACTCATCCTCATAGCTTGAGTGTACGGAGGCGGTGCCGGAGTGACTCCAGGTATCGCCGTATGAGGTGCGTGCCTCATCTGCTCCGCCGCAGACATTCTAAAAATGAAAACAAAGATCGTAAGTCAGTTCGAAGCCTGAAATATCTTTTTTCCTTCAAAATCTTAGCGTTACTCACCTGAGATAAGGGTTTCCATAGGTCGCCGAAAACCTCGGATCTATGACCGAGTTACCGGGCGACGTACCCCCAAGATTAGCCGAACTGAGGCCAATCTTTTTAGACGATATAATTCCCCCCGACGGTATCCTCAGGGATTCCCTCGACGCTCCCATTCCCTGGACCACAGGCGGCGTGTAATCGCGCGCATAATCGACGTACGGAACGTAGCCGTTGTTGTTGCTTCCGTCCTGAGAAGAAGAAAATTTACCACCGTGATAATAAAATGAAATATTGAAAAATAAGTTAGACTAAGCGAACGAAATTAATGAATTTTTGGTCTTTTTGGGGAAGAATTCCTCCTTGATAGAGACCAAAAATTGATTAATTCGGTTCGCCTACCAAAAGAAGAGAAGATATCCTTCACTTAAAGACCCTCACATTATTTTTTGGCGGAAAAGACGGCTCCGTGTAATCTGCGCTGTACCGAAAACCGAGAGGATTTGGAACAGGTCCTGCTAGCGCGAGGGCGTTCACGCCCCGCGTGCTACCCTCTCCTTCGCTGTCCAGCGCGGTGACGCTCTCCGCGTTGCTGACACTAGAGCCAGCTCTTATGTCCGCCTTGACGTCGGAGAGATTGCTGCTTCTATCGCTCTCGCGATATCTTTCGACATTTGAGTCAGTTTCTTCTGTTGATCAAGAGGATCGGTTACATCGGAGCAAACAAATTTGGCGAAATCTCATACTCACGCATATCGTTGTCTTGAGATTGCACAGGCCGTGGTTTAGGCTGTTTTATTTTATCCCTACAGTGTAGAACCAGCGCCACGATTATACCCAGAAGTATTACGCAGATCACCATACCCCCGACGATGAGGATCAACTGCCAGTCGACCGGGATCAACGCTGTAAGAAAAAAATAAGTTAAGATTAACGTCGGGACAGAGTTTAAATTAGCAAAAATAGAAAAACTAATTAGTAAGGATCTACGAATCGATGGAGATCTTCATCTTCGCCTACTATTAAAAGGACCAAAAGTTCTGACCTCTAAAAGACCTGCTCGATTAGTAATCTTAAATCGAAGGTGTTCGAGTTCAGTTTTTTCACAATATCTCGACAACTGTTGATCCTATCGTGACGGAGGTGATTATAAAAAATGAAGTTTATTCAATTCTCCACAAGAAAGGTTGAATACATTTTTTTCGTATCTTCGATAGTCTCTGTGTAATACGGGGCTGAAAGTATCGATATTTGTATTTCTCATCCCAGGCTGTCGTGAATTATGTACGTATTCACTGGTGTATCGGAGAGAAACTATCAAAGATAGAAGAAAAATGTATGAAACCTTTGTTGTAGAGAATTTAATAAGCTTCATTTTTTATAATCACCTCCGTGACGATAGGATCAACGGTTGTCGAGATATGATGAAAAAACTGAATTCTAGCACCTTTGATTCAACATTGCGGTCCAGTTGGAGGTCACAACTTTTGATCCCTTCAATATTAAACCAAGACGAGGGTCTCTGCCAATTTATAGATCTTTGCTTATCAGTTGTTCTATTCTGATAATACTCAGAATGATTATTGCGTCCGACTCACTGTGCGTGGTCAATTTTATAATCAACGAATCGTTTCCGAAGCTGTTTTTAACCGTGCAGTTATAGTCTCCGAAGTAAGCCGATACAGGATCACGGAGAGTTATAGTGCTGACTATACCCTCCGACGTGTATTCATCCTGGATGTAGAACGGCGTACTGTTGGAAGAGAAGTTCAATTCTCTTCCGCCAAAACTCCAGATTACAGAATCTGCCTTCGGCACTGATATCGCCGTGCACTCAACCTGGAATCAGAATCGAAATTGAAATACCATCGAAGAAAACCTGATAGAAATATCATCGACCGAAGCGAGACATCAGTTTGCTCGCACCTTGACGACTCCTTCGTCGGGAACGTATTGAGTACGTTGAGAAACGATGCTCGGCGCTTTCTGGATATAAACGGTGGCGTATCCTATGAGATCCGGAAACCCGTCGACGTGTGCTTTGCAGTAATATCGTCCGGCTGTTTTGTCGGTGACCTGAACCGTGTAGGTGGATCTCTCCTTTTCTACTACCTCATCGGATTCGTCGTGAATCCAGGTGATTTTTGGAGGCGGATTACTGTCCACGTCGCAGTGCAGTATCTCAGTCGCTCCGATATGGGTTTCGACCGGTTGGGGACGGTGTCGGAACTGAGGACCATCTAGAGACGGAGACATAGGGCGATTATTTAAAGTGAGATAGGGGAAACAAAATATCAGTTTGCAACAATTCATGTATTTATTTCTAACTACTTACAAGTAACTTCTAGAGTTTTTGATTCGACGCTCTTTCCAACGTCGTTGTCCACCTCGCATTTTACGATGGCTTCGTTATCCTGTCTCGTTGCGTTATGGATTATCATTTCCGTCGTATAATCGCCGATAACTTTTTTGTCGTTTATGAACCACCTAGAAAAATTATTGAAAAAAATATGTTCTTGAATCTTTCCTCACTATTTTTGTAATTTTTAATATTTCTTTTCTTTTTCTCTGCATCATTTTCTATCGGTCTAAATCTCAGAATTTGCAAAGTAAGAAACAATTATATCGATAAAAAAATGTGATAATACAAAAAAAAAAAAAGAATTGAATTCACTAATTATTCATATATTTTAGCCATTTTTGTTCTAACTTTTTTTTTGTCAATTATTTTCATTATGTAAATTTTTCTGAATTTTGATTTATGAATTATTTTTCCCGAATTTTCACGAATTTCCCTTGTTAATTTTTTACATCGTGACATACATATCCATTTTATACATCGTCTTCCGATACTACTACGATAATCCCTTATTTCCCTCATCAAATGTCAATTAACTTATTTTTTACATATCCCAAAGTGAAAGCCAAAAGTGAAGTGAATTCGTGTTACGTTCATTATCATTCCATCATTCAAAATAAAGTCAAAACTAGATTTCACATAGGAAACTAGACGAATCGAAGAGTAAAGAGTAGGTAAAAAAAAAGTAGATTGATTGATCGGAAAATTCGTTTTCGCATACTACGTATACCTATCTACCATCTATGCATCAGTATTTCTCTGTGCGCATATGTGCTCTTCAGAAGAGCTATATACCTAGTTGTACAAATTCCAATTTCGTCTTTCAAAGACGTTTTATTTGACTGAAAGTAAATCGTGAATCAAGCTGTACGCTATACGTTGAGGCACTGCAGTGACTGCAGGGAATACAGCGATCAGAGTCAATGTATATAGACGCGGGACACAAGACACACAGAACATACGAGATTACGAATAAAAAGGCGAATACAGGGTGAATTCCCAACGACTCTTTGATCCGAAGTTGGCTAGAATGGAGAAACTACCACTAGGACACTTCAATTGGTTCCAAAATGTCTGAAAGTTTGTTTCACGATTCTATAGCCAACATCAGAGGTAAAACCGTAACGACTGAAGAGTCTGAAGTTGGTTGAAATCGAGAAACAGGTTCTCGGACAGTCAAGAACCAGTCCAACGGTCTGTGAAAACTGATTTCTCGTAGAATAGTGAAGTTGGCTGTAAATTGAATAAACGAAAATATGAACAAATGACAACATACCTGTATTGGACGTCGCTTGGATTCGCCTGAACACGACATTTGTATCTAACTTCAGATCCTTCGACGACTTGATGATTGTTGTTCATGATCGTTGCGGTACTCGTCAAATCAACTTTTGGCGCGTATCGAACCTGAATTCGAAATCAAACATAAAATTTTCATTTCATTTGAAGAGACACTGTAAAAAAAATGGGTTCAATCGACGAAGAAAGTGATAAAAAATAAGCCTAGTAGTAAAACTGACCTCGACTCTCAATTTGACGTTCTGAGGTGTTCGATCGGCGGCGTTTTGACTCTGACAAGTAAAAGTAGTATTGTCATGCTCCTTCCGAGGCATAACTGTGAGAATTGATTTAACGGTGATCAATGGACCACCGTCAAATTTTTCTTGTATCGTTCTTATGCCCTTGTGCAAAACGTTGCCAAGTCCGTCAATCCACGTGATCTGAAACCAATATGAAAAGAGAAAACATATATAAAATAAAAATTCAATTCAATATTACATACATATAAGCAACAGAAATTCAAGAATTAAGAATCAAGTAGATTAATCGAAAAAATTCAATCAATTTCAATTGTTTCATTTTTTTTCTGTCCATCCAATAATCCAAGGATTCCACAGTTTACCACGATTCGAAAGATTCGACTTTTTCGATCAGGTTCACAATTTTTTATCAAACGATTGATCGATCTTTTCAATTCCCTCAAACCATGAAATGATTCGATATTCAATATTCAATTTGTTCTTCAATTTTCAAAAATTCAAAATTCAATCTTCAAAAAACTAGAGGAAAAAATAAATTGTGATTATTATTTGGACACATAACTTTATCTACACATGAGAATAATCGATATCATCCGTTGGTAGCACACCCCCGCTGCCCCTGTATTCTCATCCCCTAAAATGAATCGTCGGAGTGCTCATGACCACAAATTCATCCGTTGGCAGTGGGTTTTCGCCAATTCGAAATTCCGACAACTCTTGACTGGCTAGTAGTGCATTGAATTCACACCCTCGATCCACCCGTTTATATACCCTCATCCCCATCCCCACGGGAAATTATTACAACGAAGGTGCAGAGTTCGTATTATGTTATATCCACCTATCTATGTATAAAATATATTGTATATATATATATATATATGTGTGTGTGTGGGAGGAGTAGATTTTAGATATGGAGGATAAACGCAGTGGGATGAAGAGATGGAAAATATAGGACGATATACTGATAAATGGACAGAGGTGAAATGCGGTGGAATTTTTCTCTTTGATATGCACACAATAGTGGTATCGGAACAATTTATTCTTCGATAAAATATCAATATTATAATAGATCGATATCGAATATGTATCATGAATTCGCATTGTAGATACCTGCATACCGAATGGATTCAATAACTATTCTATTATATTGCATTGTCGGAATGATAAACGAAACTTTTTCGAATTCAAGGTTTCGAGGAATGAGGTCTTTACATTTATAGGGAAAATAAACGCGTGGATTTAGGTTTTCAAAGTTGAACGAAAAATTAGGAAAATATAACTCTGAATTTTGTTATGTTGCAATTAATTAATTCTATTCAATTCAACTCAATTTTCCCTAATTCAATCAATTAAACAATTCTTCTTCTTTTTTTTTAATAATCAAGTAAAAATTCAAGTGAGCCTGTCAAATCATTGAATAATTTCTTTTTTTTTCCTCTCAATTCAATTCAATTCAATTTAACTCAATTTTCCTTAAGTCAATCAATTCTTCTAATGATCAAGTAGCAATTCAAGTGAGCGTCTCAAATTATTGAATAATTTCTTTTTTTTTCCTCCTCTTAATTCAATTCAATTCGATACAATTCATACAAATATATATTCGATACAAATATAATTAATCAAATCGGTTCTTATTTAAAAAAAAAAAAACCGCGCAGATTGATACCAAATTCGTAAAAATCAGTTCACTCGATCTACACACACACACACACACACACACATAAATCGACTAATTTCGTGTTCATATTTGATCAGAACGATAAATGAGAGCATACAAACATAATACTAATAGAAAATTCGTTATTTTATCTGACAGCTAATCCTTTCGGCGAAGAGATAATTTGAGTACGTGTTGGATAGG
>JAEUYN010000146.1:0-26675 GCA_018257835.1 Euura lappo
ATGAAATGTGAAAAGTATGATTCCGCCAACTTTTTCGCAGCTAACGTGCGATTCCATATATATCTGTGCGGGGTGTACACGTCTAGTGAATCGGTTGGAGCGGGGTGGGAAACACGAATGCGGTGTAGAATGGTGCGGGCCATGCAAATCGAACCAGCCGATCAATCACGCATGTTACATGGCACCTATAAAAGACGAGATCGACACCGCACCGTACATTTTCGTGTTCTATGATTTTGAGACGCAGCAATGCGAACCCCTCGACGGGGACCCATCCGTGAATGTTCACGTACCGAATCTCTGCGTGGCTCAGCAGGTATGCACAGGGTGTATCCACGAATCGGATATCACGGTACCTTGCCCCGACTGCGGTCTCCAGCGCGAGTTCATTTTTCGTGAAAACCCCGTGAAACAGTTCGTAGATTTTGTTACGCGGGATTTGGTACATTTCAAAAAGATAATCTGTATAGCGCATAATGCGGGGGGTTTCGACGCCCAGTTTATCCTGCGTTACCTGGTCGAGCGGGATCGGGAACCACCGCGCGTGATTTTGAACGGTACCAAGATCAGGTTGATGGAGACGGGGCATACGCGGTTCCTGGACTCGCTCGCGTACATGCCGATGGCTCTCGCAGCCCTCCCTAAGGCTTTCGGATTCGAGGAGAGCGTAGTAAAGGGAGTGTTCCCCCACCTCTTCAACACGCCCGAGAATCAGGAGTATGAGGGACCCCTGCCGGAGCCTCGGTATTACGGGGTGGAGGGTATGACGGGTGCTAATCGCGTCAAGTTTTTTTCGTGGTACGAGGAGCGGGTCCGAGCTAACGCCGTGTTCAATTTCCAGCGCGAACTCCTAGCTTATTGCCGAGACGATGTCGAAATCCTCCGGAAAGCGTGTACGGTCTTTCGCGATATTTTTCTTGAGAGCGGATCGGTGTGTCCGTTTACACGGTGCACCACCATACCGTCGGCATGCCTCACCGTGTATCGTAAAAAGTTTTTGCCACCGAAAAGCATCGGTATATTGCCCACAGGTGGGTACCGATGCGGGGGTAACCAATCCAGAAAAGCTATACAGTGGCTCGTGTGGGTTGAACGGGAGCTCGGCATCCGTATGGCCCACGCCGGACGGGGTCGCGAATTTCGGATCCCCGAAACGGGACGCCCTGTGGACGGGTACCATGCGGATAGTAAACATGTTTATGAGTTTCACGGGTGCTACTGGCACGGGTGCCCCCAGTGTTACACCGTCAATCGGGACACAGCGTTGAGAACCGGGGGTACGATAGACGCGCGCTTCGAGGAGACCACCGCGAAAACAAGACAGATGATCGCGTTGGGGTATCGCGTTACGGAGTTGTGGGAGTGCGAGTTCGACGCTTTGTACAGGAGGAGCAGCGCGCTGCGCGAATACGTGAATGACCACGCCATGGTATCGCGCGGTGGGCTGCATCCGCGTGACGCGTTTTTCGGTGGGCGAACAGGGAACACTTTCCGGTATTATGAAACAACTCCCGGGGAGGAGATTCACTACGTCGACGTGTGCTCCCTGTATCCCTACGTCTGTAAGACAGCACGATACCCCGTAGGTCATCCGACGGTTTACGTGGGGGATGAGTGCAAGGTGGTGACGGGGCCGGAGAACACCGACGTTAGCAGAGTCGAAGGGTTTATTTCCTGCACAATTTTACCACCGCGCAATCTTTATCACCCTGTGCTACCGGTTCGTATGCATAAAGGAAAACTGCTATTTCCTCTGTGTCGAGCCTGTAGCGAGGGGTTGATACAGACCGCCTGCCCTCACGAAAACGAGGCTGACCGGTCGTTCACGGGTACCTGGGTCGCTGACGAGGTGCGGAAAGCCGTAGCCCTCGGTTACAAAATCGTGAATATAAAGGAGGTGTGGCAGTACGAGATGACCCAGTACGATCCCCGCACGAGGCAGGGGGGGCTTTTTGCTGGTTACATTAACGTCTTTCTCAAAATTAAACAAGAGGCCAGCGGGTGGCCCACCGAGTGCACCGACGAGGTATCCCGTGAACGCTACCTGGCCGAATATAAACGGGTCGAGGGTATCGTGCTGGATCCAGCGAAAATAGCGAAAAACCCGGGGCTTCGTTCGGTATCGAAGCTGTGTCTAAACTCGTTTTGGGGTAAATTCGGTCAGCGAGAGAATCTACCTCAGACCGAGGTTGTGCGGAGTCGCGGGCGTTTGCTGGAGTTACTCGTAGGGGCCGATACCGAGGTGACTGATATCCTGCCTGTAACCAATGACGTGATCTACGTGGGGTGGCGGTACACCACGGATAGCGTCGTGCCGTCTCCGCTGGCGAACGTTGCGTTGGCGGCCTACACAACAGCCCACGCCCGTCTGAAGCTGTATAGTTATCTTGAGAGGCTCGGGCGTCGGGTTTTATATTACGATACCGATTCCGTTATCTACCGTCGGACAGGTGTTCCTGGGGAGTATGAGCCGGCGGTAGGGAATTTTTTAGGGGAAATGACGGACGAGCTCGCGCAGTACGGGGAGGGGAGTTTTATACGTTCGTTCGTGTCGGGGGGGCCGAAATTCTACGCCTTCATAGTGCGTCGACCCGACGGTAGCGAGTGCGAAGTCTGTAAGGTGAAGGGGGTCACCCTGAACTACGAGTCGAGATTGAGAATAAATTTCAACTCGATTCGGGGTATGGTGGTTGATCGGGCGGACCCGATAGTTGTCGATCGCCGCGCCATACAGAGGACCGCGGGGCACCAAGTCGTGACCCGTACTCTTACCAAAACATGTAAACCGGTTCAGGTCAAGCGGCGGTGTTGCCCGAATAGCTATGATACCCTACCGTACGGCCACCTAGAATAGTACGCTCTCCCTCTCTCTCTAGCTATCTGGTAGCACCTCTGTAACCAGAAACATCAGCACGTGCGCTCTCTGGTAGACAATAGATGGTAAGTCGGTCATTTGTCACGTATCGGGAGATGACAGGTCATCAGATTGGTAATTTCAAAACACGTATTATTTCTTCCAGAAGCTGACTCCGCACCAGACCACCCGTTCTTCTCGGAAGCTCGTTATAAGCCGAGACAATGGCACGTCTCGATCGGACGTGACCATAGCGTCAACTTTTACACAAAATCGTGAGATCCTGATGGTGGGGACGTGTCGATAAGTCTGACCGACACCGTCGATCCATATTCAGTCCGACAACTTCAAGCGCGAAACAACGAGCATCAGAGCTACTATTATGGCTACATCAAAATCCGGTACATCGGGAGACGGGTGCAGCCGGCTGTTCAAGACCTTCGACATCGCTCTTAGAAAATCCGAGCGACACCTCCTGCTCTCCACCACATACGGTCTGAACAATTCGTGGACGAAAAAAGTAACGGTGGGTCTCAGGCTCGGATTGGATGGCAACTTCTCACCGGTGGTGAGAGTGATCAACAATTTCAGCACGGGGGTGTCGCTGACTGTCGAGGGTTGGCGTGGACTCGTAGCCAAGTACGAGGAGATCGACGGGTATTTCGACGGTGAGGGGGGCGTGCTCAGCCAATTAATGATGGATACGATACCTCTCGACACGTGCACACTACGGTTCACCAGCTCGCACAGCTCGAAAAGTATAGCTTTGTATAAGACCGATGGGGTGGTCGACGAGGGGTCACAGGTAGTCGAGGAGGAGGAGGAGGAGGCGGAGGCTGGTCCAACGGCAAAGAGACCGAAGAAAAGCTGGATACCTGTGATTCTGATGCAGAAGCCTACATTCGTTGGGCTGAAACATCTATCGATGAGCAGCTGGAGCGGCTGGAGGCTGTTGCTGGGGATGTCAACGCATGCAAGGGACTTTTGGTGCGCTACTTCGGCGCCGTTTTGAAGAAGCGGAAGATTAAGACACCGACTCTCCAACAGATCAGCGCGGTGGTGTGCGAGGAGGGGGACAACGCTAGGAAATCTGTAGCATCGTGTGCCGAAGAAGGTTTTCGACGATATTATTATAATATAGTATTCTGTGAAATAACGCGGCTGTTTTTGGCGTACGTTGTTGCCGACATACGTCAGTGTGTCATGACGGACGCTGTATAAAATATCAATCACTGTATATTAGATTTAAGAATAAAAAAAGAATATTGAAAAAATACATGGTGATTATTCCGACAACCTATTTTCCCCATATTTCAGGTATCTAAATTTAAGTAGTAATAGCCGAGATTTTCAGGGTTTTTAAATTTAAGTAGTAATAGTTGAGATTTCCAGGATTTAGAGAATAAGCAGCGGGAGATCGGGAGACGGGGACGCCATCTTGGATTTTTAAGATAAATAATTTTCAGCCGAGTCAGCAGGTCACTGATCCGAGTCACAGCCGCCCGCAGCATCGCAGTGCGGGGGACGGGGGAGGGGGGCAAGGACGGCGGCGAGGTGTAACCCGACACGGCGAGGTGTAACCTGACACCCGTTTGTTATGACTCTCCATGGCTGTCACAATCTACTCTCGCGCAATAAAAGTTTTACTCGTGCGAAAAGACGCGAACTTGATAAAGAAACGACGCAGTGAAATATAACTGCGACGCTAAAAAATCGCGATCGTTCAGCGTAATTATTACTTACCTACACCTGTTGCTTCAGTACTTATATTATTTTCCACCTGTAGCTTCAATTACGTAGCCTCAATTAATAAATTGTCCTTATTCAATGTACGGCAGCAATTGCGTTGAGCGTCAGCTCACTCGGCGTCAAGCAAACAACTATCACCAAAATAAACAAATGAAGTCGGTGAAAAAGATGCATTCATACTTTCCGGCTCCTGGTAGTACTGCGAGACACCGCAAGAATGCGCGCTTCGTAGTTGATCGCGGCAGCCATGAAGGGCGCCTGTTTATTGCAACGCCAGAATCAGAAGCAGAAGCCGCAAGACCGCGGTGCGCATGCGCGTGAGAACTAGAACTAGAACTAGAACTAGATCGACGAATTGAGACACAGCCTAAGCCTTTCGCTCACTCCAATTTTCTGCATTGTGCTGTCCAGTTTGTCTCTGTTTACTTTGTCGAATGCTGCACTGAGGTCTGCGAAAAACACGTATACTCTCCCTCCTTTTTTCATCAGCTCCCTATTCGTGATGTAATTGAGTATGAAAATGTTGTCCGTCGTGCTCCTTCCTTTCCTGAATCCCGCCTGCGTCTCTGGAATGCTCTGCTTTTCTTCTAGCTCCTTCGTCAGCCTTTCCTCCAGAACCATTACGTATATCTTGTACGCTGTGTTCAGCAGGGTGATTCCTCTGTAGTTCTTTACCATTTCCTTGTCACCTTTTTTGTATATGGGTGTTATTACCCCTTCCTTCCATCTCTCCGGAAGCCCCTCTCCTTTCCATACTTTATTTATTATCTCCCTCAATCTCTGGATGGTCTTCCTGCTTCCGTTGATCCATATTTCATTCTCTAAACCGTCTTCGCCGGGTGCCTTCCTGTTCTTCAGTCTCGCTATTTGCCTCCGGATCTCCTCCCCTGAGATCTCCGTTGTTTCTCCTCCTTCCTCTTCCTCTCTCGTCTCTTCGTCGCTGTTCTCTTCCGGGCTGTCTACGCCTTCCAGCAGCTGCATGAAGTGTTCCTTCCAGTTTTCTAATTCTATGCTCTTTGTGACCTCCGTTCTTTGCTTCCTTCCTTTGTTAACATATTTCCATATTTGGCATTCGTTTTTAATTTGTAGAATCTCCTGTTCTTCCGCTTCCTGCCTTTCTCTCTTCCTTTCTTTGCACAGGTTTTTGAAGCTTTTCTTTTTCGTCAAGTATTCTTCTTTTTCACCCGTCCCTCCTCTCAGTCTTCTCAGTGCCCTTCTGGCCTCCCTTTTCCTCTCGGTGCACTCTTCGTTCCACCACTTGTTCTGGCCTATCTTCCATTGCCTTCGCCTTATTCGCTCCTTGTGCACTGCCCCGTTCAGCTTTGCCACCATCTCCTCCACCATCTCGTTGACCTCTGTCTTCTCGAAGTTGGGTTCTTCCGACCTTCTTTGGTACGTCCTTTTGCCTTCTTCTGACCATATCCTCCTGTCTTTCCACTCCTCGCTCTGTCGCTTCTTGTCTGCTGTTGCGCCCTGTCTTGTTGTTCTTGCATCCACCCTTACCGGCATGTGGTCTGACTCTGTTCTTTCTTCTACCTTGAAGTCTATTATGTCTTCTCTGGCCACCTCATTTATTATGCCATAATCTATGACTGACAAGGGGAGGGCCAACTTAGTAGGTTGCCGATTCGGTTCTTCTTTGGTACACGTGAAGGTTGACGTCACAGGTATAACAGGTGCAAATAACAAGGTGCGACGCTCAGCCGTTTCCGAGAAATAAATTTATGGAAATTTCCCTGCCTTTATCTACCTTCCACGTTAACGGCGCAACAGCGAGCGGCGTGGCGCAGCGGCAGCGGCTTCGCTTCATAAGCGCGCGGTCGCTGGATCGAATCCCGCCGCGGATTCTTTTTTTTTTTTTTCCTCCTTCAAATCAATCAAAAAATCATATATAATTTAATATTAATTTGTGTCTTCTGAAAGCCGTGCACTTTAACACAGGTGCTGTTGTAGCATTTGGCTCGCCTCGTTACTAAAGGCTCCCTGAACCCTAGACGGTAAGTAAACTCACTTTCCTAGGAGTGACTGTGTGAGAGTATGAGTTTGAGTGAATCTCCACCTAGGAAACAGTAGAAACCGAGAAAAGCTCCGAGCGGCGACAGAGACAGACATGGGTTGATGAATTTGTTAGTAATTCTTTTTGTTATTCCAAAAAAATCTCTTGAGGTAACCCGTTCCCGTGGGGAACTACGAATGACTATCGAAAGGCATGGAAAAGACTCAGAGGCGAGAGGCAAACCCAGGGAGGTACGCAGGCAAAGAACGAGTCCAGGGGAACGTAATCACGAGAGGGTATCTGACCGCTCACCACCGAGGGACAAGGTAGCGAAGGTCCTTTTGCTACCGAGAAGCACCGTGAAGATCCCCAGGACAAAGACCCGCCTGCAGAAAGACAGCCCGCAGCACACGGCAGTGACACCGCTCCGCATAACTCTCAGGAGTCAAAGGGTTTTCCAAAATTGGCAGAGAGGACGACACTTATCAGTCATAGAATTAAGTAGAGCGTAAAGAGGGGGTAACAGACACCCCGCTCGGAGAGATCACTCTGGCGTTAGCCGCTGTAGCGTTGAGTCGTGTTAGTAGAGGGAGCGTGAGAGTTTTTTGAGAGAGTTTTTGAGTGAAGAGTGTTGAGAGAGAGAGAGGATTCCTTGTGGAGGATTTTGAGGCGTTTCCTGAGTCGGGCGAGCCTTTCTTCTTTTGCGCTGGTTTCCGTTAAAGTAAGTGGCGTCATTTTACCTGCGGTAAATCTGAACGGATCCCTTGAGTCTGAATTATATTTGCGGTCTGAGAATAGACGTTTTGAGTTCCTTGGATCTTGAGTTCAGATTAGTACTGAGTTTCGAATTGCCGACCGAAGCCAGAGTTTGTAAAACGGGTTACTAGTGAGTTTTTATTGTTAATTTTGGGTATTGAATAGAGTCTTTTTCCTCGCGGAGGGTTTAGCCTCGTGGCGTGATTCGCCATCTTGTCTCTGTCGTTGCCTCGTGGCTTTCCGCGGAAGGTCAGACGCGCCAGAGTCTTCGTAGAGTTTATTAATTGATTTATTTGAGCTTTTGTTATGAGAATTATTGCCTTGAGGGCTGGTTAATTGATTATTGTTATTTTCTTGGTATTCTGATCCCTCGTGGGATAGTTTTAAGTGAATTTGGGGAAGTCAACGGCTCGCTTCTCGACCGTTGAGTTTGAAATTGTTGCGGAACCTTTTGTTTACCTTCTTCCCGGAGCTCGATCTCGCCTCACGAGAGCCGCGCTAGCCCTGTAGCGGGCTTTGCTTATTATTAGTTTTTTTGTATTATGGTTTATTGAAATAATTGTTCGCTTCACGAACCTTGGAAGAGGATTATCCCTTTGGATATTTGATTATTGTTGTTTTTAATTATTTGAGATTATTATTTTGTTTGAATATTATTGTTGAATTATTTTTGGTTGTTAAATTAATTGTAAGAATGATTCCTGAGGCTCGTTAGTTGTTTGATTGGTTAACCCGGGCCTGTCGGGAAATTAGAGCTTCTTTCTTTTGTTCCGAGTCCTCAGCCTTGGGCTGCCTTGCTTACTTGCTTTATTACTGTTCCTTTTATTATTAATCTCCCTTGGAGATTGACCGTATTCTCTTTGAATAAATTGCCGTTTTGTTTGATTAATCTGAAACCTGAGTTGTTGCTGCCAACCCCTACTTCTCCCCTCCACCTTGGCTTGCCTCACTTTCCCCGCCCCTCTACCAAACACTGAGCTGCCGGCCGTTATTGTTTGTGTTTGATAGGATTTACAGGATCTGAAGAGACGGTACGTGAAGTACCTGGCGCCCACACCCCGCTTTACCTTGTGAGTTGGTACGGCAGAGCCGTACCGACCTCATTGAGCAGTTCATCGATTACCTTGGGGGTCGATCGTATCGACCCGGATTGATAAAGTAGAGTTCAGTGACCCCGTGAGTCAGCTGTATTGAGTTTTATTGTAGAGATTTTCACCAGTAACAGACTTACGCTCAGAACGCGGCCTGAGTCGTCTTATAAAAAGTTCCCTGTTACAACGTATATGTATAAGGCACCGTTCGTTCCTTTCATCACTTCCGTGCCAAATTGTGCGACGACAGGACATCGTTCATGAACGTGAACCAAGTCTGTTTTGCGGTAGATGTTCTACAAAAACCCTGCGAGTGCGAAAATACGGCATTCATCACGTGCGCAAGATGCCGCAAGAATTACTGTTTCCCGTGTTTCTACGACCTGTATCACCCTACTTCGTGCAGTCCTTCGTCCCTCGAAGATGAAGATATTGAATAAAAAAAAAAAGTTTACCGAATACTTATATACAATACTGGGAATAAAAGTATTCATTTTTCAACCTCCTGTACAGTTTTTTCAGAATCCTTTTCCTGTTACAAAATAAGGTGTTCAAATTATTTCCAAAATAAACATTTGTGAAGACACAAATTAATATTAAATTATATATGATTTTTTGATTGATTTGAAGGAGGAAAAAAAAAAAAGAATCCGCGGCGGGATTCGATCCAGCGACCGCGCGCTTATGAAGCGAAGCCGCTGCCGCTGCGCCACGCCGCTCGCTGTTGCGCCGTTAACGTGGAAGGTAGATAAAGGCAGGGAAATTTCCATAAATTTATTTCTCGGAAACGGCTGAGCGTCGCACCTTGTTATTTGCACCTGTTATACCTGTGACGTCAACCTTCACGTGTACCAAAGAAGAACCGAATCGGCAACCTACTAAGTTGGCCCTCCCCTTGTGAGTTTCCTATCTGGCTGATGTATGTCCACTCCCCTGCTGCGTCTCCTTCCATGTTTCCGTTGAGGATGCTTCATCCTTCTTCTTCGATTAATTCTAATAGTAGGTTGCCTTCTGCATTTCGGTGTTTGTCTTTGGTTTTTCTCCTGCTCTCCTTCTCGTTGTGTTCCGTTATCATCTTTCCTTCTTCACCTATTCTTGCGTTCAGGTCCCCTCCGATGATCATCTTGCTCAGTTCTGGGCCTCGCGTTTTGCGTTGTATATCTCTGGTTGTCGTTTTCATGTCTCTGCTATATATCGTGATCATTCTCCACGTTTCTCCGTTAACTATTATTTTCCTCTCTCGTATGCCCTCCGTGTCTCCTTCTGCCTCGAGTTCTTCTATCTCTTTCTTGATTCCGGTTAAAATGCCTCCTTTCGCTCTTCCTTTTACCTTGTCTCTGGTCGCTGGTGCGATTTTCCACTTGTGTGTGTCTGGCAGGTGGTCCTTCATTCTTTCCCATTGACGTTCTTCCAGCCACGTTTCCACCAGGCCAATCGCGTCGTATTCCTCAACGTATTCCCAGAATTGCCTGTCTTTATTCAGCAGTCCTGCCACGTTCCAGAATACAAACTTGATCTTTCCTTCCCCTTTCTCGCTCTCTGCCTCTTCTTGCTCCTCCCTCGTTTCGTTCTCATCTTCTCCTCTTACTGCGCCTCTCCTCTCTCCGTTGCTTCTCTCGTCTCTCTTTGGTTCTCGTTTTTGTCTTCTCCGTCTTGGTCTTCCTGAAATTTTACCTCTTGCAGGCCCGTTCCTTCGATCCACTCGTACTCCTTCGCGTTGATTTTCAGTTTCTTGTAGCCAATTTTAGTGGTCTTTCCTCTCAGTTTCTCCTCTTTCGCTATTTTTCCTATCTGCCGTTGAATTTCTCTCTCTTTTGGTGTCAGGTCATTCTCAATGTAGATTTCCCTTCTTCCTAGCTGGCTTTTCCTCCGCATTATCTCCTGTTTTATTTCCCAGTCTCTTAGCTTCGCCACTATCATGCCTTTTCCTTGGTTCGCATACTTGTTCCAGTATGCCTCTGTTACGACCGCCTCTACCTGTAGCTCTCTTTCCAGGAATTCCTCCACGCTGCGTTTAGTTACTCTTGCTCCGTCTGTTGTGAGCCCCTTTATCAGTACGTTGTTTTTCCTTTTTCTTCTCTCTTCCTCCTCTGCTCTGTCTTCTATTCCTTTTATCACCTCTCGCATTTCCCTTGCTTCATCCTCAAGCGATTCGATTCTCTTGTGCAGTTTATTTTCCGTTTCCTTCCTTTCCTTCTCTTTTTTCTCTAGTTCTTCTTTTACTTTTCTGACTTCTTCTCTCATTTGTCCATTCTCTGCCTTTATGTCTCTGATGTCGTTTCTCACTTCCGTCATCAGTGACATCAGCTGCTCCATTTGTTCTTTAGTTGCCATTTCTTCGTTTTCTTCTCCTTCGGTTTTTTGCGCTGACTCCGGCTCTTTCTCTTCCTTCTTCTCTGGAGATCTGTAGACTTTTCTTGTTTTTTCAAACTTGTTTAGCAACACTTCTTCCGCCTTGGCTTTGTCGTTTGCCTCCCTTTTCCTTTTCAAAAATTCCTGTATCGAGCCTGTGCTGTTTGTCCTCAGTCTTGTTAGCTTTACTACCGTCGGTAGCCTTCCTCTCCTCTTTTCCTCCTTCTCTGCCGTCGGTACACCGCTTTGGTTGTTGTCCATGTACCGTCCGTCTGCCTAGTTAGCCTGTCCGCTTACTTGCCTCTGGTCGGTACACGTACCTCACTACCTCTTTTCCGTTCCTCACGCCCGGTGTCGCTTTCTGTTGTTATTTTCTTTCCTCCCTCGCTTTTCCTTTCTAACCTCTTGATTTCGGCTGCTCCTTCTCCCGTGTTTCTTCTGTTTTTCCGTGTGTGAGATCTCCTTTTCTCTTACGTTTTCTCTCCTTTGCCGTTCTTCTTTCCTTTGGTTTCACTTCTGCTATTTTATACTTTCTTTTTCTCTTATAATTCCGTTTTCTTTCGGAGCGTCCACTTTGCACCTGTTAACTCTTTCACGTGTCACGTGGTTACCTTTAAACCCCTATTTAAACCCCTATAAAATAAATTCTTCAATATTGACCTACAAATGTTATGTAGCATTTCCCAAAGTGAATGTGATGTAATTTATAGTTAATCCAATTTCCGATACCTTCATTAATTTAACGATTTACCTGAATTAAAAACTTATTCCGAAAATTTATATCAAAATTTTCTTTAAATAGCCTTCCAATGTGCTTATTCACATTAAGAGGAGACTTCGGTGAAATTAAAAAAATCGCTATTGAAGGTCGTATAAAAAAATCCTTCCAGCAGTTTTTCACAAATTGTAGTATAGGCTGTGAAAGAAAATTCAGCCTCTTGCGATGAAAGTGCAAGCGCAAGGAACCTTGTGTTTTGCTCATCGCTGGCAAAAATTCCTCGCGCTTACACTGTCATCGCAGGAGGCTGAAATTTTTTGTCACACCCCATACTACCATTATTGAAAAACTGCTGAAATGGTTTTTTTATACACCTCTTTTTAATATTATATGAATTAAAAAACCTATTTTTGGCAAAAACTTCAGCGAAGTCTCCTCTTAATCATTAATAACCAGAACTTTGAATGAAAATTAACGTTATATAATAATTTTCGAATTAACTACGGGGTAGATAATAAACACCTACATGTTGATTATTGCAGTTACATGACAAGGTCGAGGAGAGAATGACTTGTTGAATGTACACAGGTTGATGTTATAATTCCAATTTACCCGAATTAATAAAATAATAATGAATTACTCAAAAACTAACGGAATTGGTGAAGAATACTTTAAATTAATCGAATTACATTTCCAAGGATTATTAATGTCTTGGCTGTACATTTTCAACTAAAAGTGACTTTAGTCGACAATATTGAATAATAAAGTTGATACTCTCATCCGTGTTGATTGTGGTTGATTTTTTTTAGATCTTCATCTTATCTCAGAGTATTCAATATTGTCGACGAAAATCACTTTTGGTTGAGAATAGCCAATACATCCTTTAAACGGAGATAAAAGAATTGAGTCAATGAATTAATGGAAAGGAAATTGACCCAAAGAAATTGAACGGAATAATGAAAATGAATTCGGAAAGAAAATATTATCTTGAATTGAATTACGTCATTCAAGTTTGGGGATATCGAAATATTTCCGGGGCAATTGCGGTCCCTCGAAATTTGAGTACCTACTGTGACGTTGCATTCCGCAACAGTCACAGGTTTTGTTAACATCCTGAGATTTGGGCGACAGATAACTCCGGGGAGAAGCAGCCAACAGATCATTAGGTTAAGTATCGTAATAATAGGCCTCTTTTCTTTCGTTTCTCGATGTCTTTGTTTGCTACGAACTATGTAACGCGTGACGACGCGCAACGCCTCGAGATCATCCGCCGATGGACAAGGAGCCACCGACGACTCGAGAGCACGGGACACGAGAGCGAGAGAGAGGGAGAGGACTATCGGACTGGGTTATACCGGCTAAACATCACCTGAGCCAAGATCCCGTGACGCGCAACCCCGCGCTGCACCAGGAGGTGCCAAGGGCTAGCGTCAACCAAAGGGAATTACTGCCGATTTTCGATTATGGATGCCGACGTAGAGGTCGAACAGGGTCATACACGATGTATCACCTCCCGCTACGCCGACTAATCAACCTGGGGTTGAACCACCAGCCGTCTACGAATTCTGGATGCCAAGGAGACGGTCGAATAGGGCTGTGCGAAAACACAAAAGTAGCACACTATAGCCTCCCGTCCCGATGACTTATCAGCCAGGTGCTGAACCAGACGACTACCGCCGACTATCCCGACATCGTTACCGCTACCGAGGGCCGAGGCCACGGCTCCGTCGCAGCGTTCCTGGGAATAGACAGGCTTGTGCTGCAGGTTCTGAGTGACCTTCCACAAGTAATAACGTGGGTTTGGAGGAGATTTCACCTTGAATCGCCAAACGCCACCTAAAACCTTGGTTAGGCTGACTCCTAGTGAATCACGACCAAGGGCTGTGCTTCCACCCGGCGATGTACGGGTAGTACAATGACGAGCAATCGAAGAGTCCGCAGTACGCGGAAAAGGTAGTCCAGAGCCGGCATTACGACACTTAACGAAGATAGAGCATCGAGTATTCCCGAAATTCGCATGAGGGGTCACATGACCCAAATTGACCAATCCAGGAATTGAGACGTCCGTCACGACAGCCTCACTGATCCTTCTCGCTTCGCACCTATGACGCACCTATTTAAGCGTGACCCGCACCGCACCGAGCCTTCTTCTGCGTTCATCTGTCGCCCTGACAAGTGAGCATTAAGACTGTGCTCCCGATTATCGATCCCGAACTACCGATCTGTGATACCGAGTCGCCTATTTTTAAGTGTCTGCGTTGTAGTTGAGTCAGTTTGTGTATTATTCTGCTGTATTAAGGTAAGGTCTTCTTTTCTATTGTAAAGCCGAGAACTAGCTCTGAATCGCGAGGTTATTGTGTCTTATTTGGTTGTTTGCGGCTCACGGGCCTTTAGGCCGTGTCCCGATACTATTTGGTTTCTATTTTTCGTCTGTATTAATTTCTTATTCCCGATTTCCGAGCTGGTTCAAGACTGATTGGGTTTTGGATACTTTCTCTGCGATTTCTGTATTTTTCTTGATGATTTCTGTCATTTCCTCTATTAATTACCGATACATTCTCATTTTCTGTATTGATTGCGCATGAATAACTTTTACTAGGTTTTGGATTACACTGTGTTAATCGCTTATATTATCTGCTATTCATTTGCTTGATCTATCGAATATTTTTGCTATTTTTCTGCTTTTGTCTTTCTTAATTTCCGATTAATTATGCGATCTGTTGTGCGAATTCTCCCGGAGTAGCGAACGTAGTTGATAGCGTAGTCTGTAAGTTAGATAATAGCTCTTTTCTTTATTCTTTGGTCTAATTTTCATTCAGTCTTTCCGCTATCGTATTAATTCGAACATCTGTATTTTCCCGTTATATTATTCGAGTCTTTTTCCCGGTAGATTCAGCGGAATCTACCCGGTCTTTATTAATCATTCCCGCATGGGAAGTTCATGATTTATAAAAGTTGTATTATATCGAATCTGAACACACCTATTCTGTTATATGCTTTGTTAACTGGTTGATCGGCCCTTCTATCCCGACTTCCTAGAGAATTGACTAATTATTTGATTCCGAACATAACTTTCTGAACTGAACTTGTTTAATAATGCTTGCTATCGAAATAATATATGGGATAAGACCCACTGAAGGATATTACTTTGTTTAATTGTTTAATTTGGCAAACCCATCCCCTCTACCGTATTATTACTACTTTATTCTGTGTTAGCCGAGCTCATCCGTCGTAATTCTCTGATTCTCGTTAATTATTGTTTGATATATTGTGTTTTATTTTCTGATTGACATCCTGGGATGTCTGGCGCCCAAATTCCGGTTTTAGTGTATTAATTTATTTGTCTGAGCATAGTTTGTGGTAATCAGAGATCACGCCGTAGGGTAACACGTGAAGTCACCCTCACTTCATTCCATTCGTGGAAAACGTTGTTACACTACATTCGGATCAAAATGCTTATATGGGGCATTCCATGCCAAATCGACCTGGGTTTGACCCTTGACCTTTCGGATTTGGTCCGCGATTTTTTATATGATTGTTCTCACTTTGAAAAGGCCTCGGTTTTTTTCTTGTTTTTTTTCGCCACGAGACGTATTGTCTACGATTTTTGAAAATGGTCATATTGATCGACATAATTTTAGAATCTGAAAAAATTGCAAAAAATATCAACATTTTTGAGCCTAGAGCCGAAGTGGGGACATTTTTCCTTCTCACCGTTTTCAATCTTTTTTTTTTAATAGAAGCGGGAGTTATTTCACTATAGATGGTTGCTGAAACATTTTCCTGTGTCACACCGGATTAAAAAAAAAAAAATCAGATTTTTAAATTATGTCGCTCAATATATCATTTTCAAAAATTGTAGACAATAATCCGCGTGGCGAAAAAAAAATCCAAAAAACAATGGGTCCCTTTCAAAGTGAGAACAATCATATAAAAAATCGCGGACCAAATCCGAGAGGCCAAGGGTCAAACCCAGGTCGATTTGGCATGGAATGCCCCATATGCTGACAAAATCCATAATCAGTGGCATAGTAACGATTTATTTATTTTCAAGTATCTTTGGGAGTTATCTCGTTCTGCCCCCAATCAGAAGGGTTTAATTTTAATCTATATGTATAGTTGCATATTGATTTTGAATACTACTTACCTGAGAACTTGAGCTCTTCCGAAATCTCACTCCAGGCATTGTCTTTCAACGTCTGGTTAGAGTATGCGGCTTGACGCGTATCGTACAAAAATTGACGCCTTTGTACTTCAATAATTAGCTTCTCTTCGTTCATTTTCACCATCACACTCGATGAAAGTGACGCGCTAAATGACGGACCGTGAGGATGTTTGTCGATCGCGATATTCAGGGGCCGTATTCTGGGAAAATTTTCTCACGTTGTCACCGTGAGACTCGGTGAAAAATGGCGAAAACCGCGCAGTGCGCATGCGCGGGGTCGATGTTTTTAGGTCGACTTGTGAATCGGCGTTCTTAATTAGCGTGAATTGTGCCGATGAGAGGAGTGAATTGCGTGAATCAACGATGAAACCGCCTTTTCCTGAGTCCAAAGAAGAATCGTGCACAGGAAAACCTTGTGAGATAATACGTGAGAATGTAATGAAAACATTATCTATGAATAAGTGCAAGAGTAGTGTACTTAAAGCCTTGTTAAAGGCATATGTATATAATATTAGGAATTTTCAAGCTATCCTCGATAATGACTGATCAGTAAACTACAAATACTGTCTATTATTATTATTATTATTATTCTTGTTTTGATCATTATTATCATTGTTGTTGTTGTTTTCATTATTATTATTATTGTTATTTTTATTATTATCATCATTGTTGTTCTTGCTTTCATTATTATTATTGTTGTTTTGATTATTATTATTATTGTTAAGTGATAACATAATATGACCCAAAATAAATCATTGCGGCGTGAAGTTTGATGGTAACAGTTTTGTGCTGATATGTGGTTTTATATTTGAATACAACAGTATAATATACACGTAATAATTAACGGAACCTCGCTAAATATAAAATGATGTTAAGTACCGTTGAACAAAGAAAAAATTACCGCTTCATTTTTTGTTTTATCAAAATAGCAAACATTACGTCTAGTAGATCAAGAGAGGATAATCACTCGTGTAATCTGGTGTACACCAGTTCGAAAATTTCTTATAATTTTTTTAAATCCTTTGTAGTCCTGTAATCTGGTGAACACCTGAGTGGCCATTCATTAATTACAAGGATGATTTTGGCGATTTATGCCCCCCCCCTCCTTACCCCCATGTAGGGGTACATAAGATTTCTCTCCCCCCTACGTATGATTCTATCTCGTTTTGCAGAATAATATTGTTGCTTGAAAATAAAAGAATCCTTTTCGATTTTCCAATTTATTTAAATAAGATTAATACGCGGGAAGAATGTACTATAATTATTATTTATTGAGTAAAGCTTCTTTTTTTTGACCATATCCTCAGGAGTTGTATGAATCTTTCTTAGGTATCGTAGGTCAGTGACAGTTTTTTTTTTATTTTTTATGTTTCGACCCCGAAGAGGTCGATTATTATTTACAACATTTGAAATGGATAGAAATGAATACATTTCAAAATTTCTAACTTTATTGTACAACAAAGAAGCATGTAAATCGCAGTGTACATTATAGAATGAAGAAAACCATAAGGCATCCAAGATGGAACTAGATTTCTATTAAATGTCGACCGAGGGGTTGATCACTCGTGTAATCTGGTGTACACCCCTTCGAGAATCTTTTGTAATCTTTTGTAATCTTATGTAATCTTTTGTAATCTTTGTAGTCTTTGTAGTCTTTGTAATCTTTTGTAATCTCTTGTAATCTCTTGTAATCTCTTGTAATCTTTTGTAATCCTTTGTAATCCTTTGTAATCTTTTGTAATCTTTGTAATCTTTTGTAATCTTTTGTAATCTTTGTAGTCTTTGTAATCTTTTGTAATCTTTTGTAATCTCTTGTAATCTTTTGTAATCTCTTGTAATGTCTTGTGATATTTTGTAATCTCTTGTAATCTTTCGTAATCATTTGTAATCTCTTCTTTTGTAATCTTTTGTAATCTCTTGTAATCTATTGTAATCTCTTGTAATCTTTTGTAATCTCTTGTAATCTTTTGTAATCTTTTGTAATCTTTTGTAATCTCTTGTAATCTCTTGTAATCTTTTGTAATCTCTTGTAATCTTTTGTAATCTCTTGTAATCTTTTGTAATCTCTTGTAATCTTTTGTAATCTCTTGTAATCTTTTGTAATCTTTTGTAATCTTTTGTAATCTTTGTAGTCTTTGTAGTCTTTGTAATCTTTTGTAATCTCTTGTAATCTTTTGTAATCTTTTTGTAATCTCTTGTAATCTTTTGTAATCTTTTGTAATCTTTTGTAATCTTTTGTAATCTTTGTAGTCTTTGTAATCTTTTGTAATCTTTTGTAATCTCTTGTAATCTTTTGTAATCTTTCGTAATCTTTGTAGTCTGTGTAATCTTTTGTAATCTTTTGTAATCTTCTGTAATCTTTGAAATCTTGTAATCTGGTGTACACCAAATTGACGAGTGATCAACCCCTCGATGTCGACTTACCAAATATTGCGCAAGAATGGGTTTTACCCCTTCCCCCCAAATAAGGGCATGTAAAGACTTCTTTAACCCCCCCTCCCCATCGGGACCCTTACGTAATTAATGAATGGCCCCTGATCGACGAGTGATCGACCACCCTCGTACATACATAAAAATATTTCACAGGATTGTTGTTCAATGTTAGATAGGATTCTTTCTTTCGAATAAAAGAGAACGACTGTTCAGGATCGTTTATCATTACAACCACGTCTATAATCCCTAAACCTTTCTCCATCCACCCCTACATCATCAATCCTTCGTAGATAGAACACAATGTATCTACTTCACGTACGATCTTGTTACTTTTCAATAAACTGGCATTGTATATGAAATACTCAGGGTTAATAATCCATGATTTTCGATTCGAACCACGAATTTCTCATCAAAGTATGATGCTTTGTATTAGCTTCAACACTACGAAAAACATCACGGCAAAACCAAAAAGGTAAATGAACAAATTCATCCTATCTGAAAAAAAAAGAATAAGTTTACTTGGAGTATGATTTGCTTCATGTTCCAAAGCGAACGATTTTCTTAGTATATATTATACATCGCGTGGTCAATGTCAGAAGGTCGTATACTTTTGGTTTCATATTTATGTATGCGAAAAAGCTTCCAATACACTCAAAAATGTTGAGATTGAAAATTTGTCAATTAAAAATCAGAACGTCTCAAGTCTGGCGCATACATCCTTCTGAACCTGATTCAAAGAAAAATAATCCGGCTAACGAATTACAGGAGGTCATGAGCGACATGACATACGACTTTCTGTCTTTAGTAAAAATTGAAATATCGAAAAACTTTAAAAATTCGAAATCTAACAAACTTGAAGCGGGAAGGCGGATAAATGCAAACAATGGTGGTTACGACGTTCTGCTCTTATTCCTGCATTTTTTTTAGCGAATCTTCCGGAACTCCAGTTTTTCGAGTTATCTACGACCAAATACCTCGAAAATAAAAACATTTTCGTTGTTAAAAGAGAGAGCATTAGAGTGAGTATCAATGGATATCGCTGAGCGTCCTTAAGCTACTGTGGCGTTTGGTGCCATATGGTTTACTCGGCTGGTTCCATTGCCTCTGTGAACTCTGTAAATATCCTTGTTTGTCCCACATCGGACCCCAGCTGTTCTTCATCATCCAGAAAGAAAGAGGTTTGTGGTATATTGGATACACTGTAACAATAAATGAAACGTTTCGATACTACAATTTCATATTGAAAGAGAGAATTCGACCTAAATATCGAATTCTCATAAAGACTTGTCGAAGAATCTCACACTATTAGTTTTCCGGCCGGCTGTCCGTATAGTACGACTCTCAGGACTCGATCGGAAAACGTTGTTCGCACTCGGATCAGCTATGCCAGTCCTCAGACACACAGTCCTCACTCAGTTAGTGAGATCCTACTTCAGGGCCTAGGTACGAAAAATACCGTACGACTAAATTTAGAATTACTCAATTATGGCATAGAGTCTATGCAATGGTCAACTGATATTTTTGTACTCTTTTGTTGCTTACATATCTCACACTCCTAATACCTTGAAGATAATAAATTTAACAACAATTTGAACTTGCAACCAATCTTTCATAGATAAAATACAACTAAGTACATCGTGCATGGATTTGGTAAATCTGGTGAACATTTTCAATCAGTGACCATGGGTGCCGAATGATTTAGATGATACTCACTTCAATTATAAAATCGGCGAATAAGTCGGTCTCTTTCTAACATTCCTGCTTGGTAACCGAAATCAACGTCCACCAGTTCCTCTCTGTCATTTTCAATCAATTCTCCGTTGAGATTATCTTGATTTAACCTATATGTTGAGTAGGATTGAATTAAATATCCTGAATTGTACGACTTTTTCGGATATAGGTTACTCACCTGTGCGTTTTGCGGAAGTTGTGCAACACCGCAGATGCAGTAATAATTTTTGCCACCTTTTCTGGGTCGCGATAGCACAACTTACGCTCTCGTTTTATACAGCGGAAGATTGCCGTGAAAATGCCATTTAGCTGCTCCACTTTGCAGCGAGTTCGCAGAAATTCGTCGTTGTATCGTTCCTCTCTAGAGCCTATGTCCGGGTTACGTACCGGTGTCAGCAATACTGGTGAGGGGGTGTAACCACCGTCTCCTAAAAATGGAACCCCATCGGTGATTGGTTTCAGAGTGATGAGTGATTACAATTCGATTGATAACTTGAGATAATATTCTAACCAATTATATAATAACGTCCCTCTTCGCGTGTGAAGGCCGCATTTCTTCTCAAATTCTCCAAGAATTCTTTTGCTTCACTAAACCGATAAACTTGTCGATCGTTGTTGCTGCCGGGGCATATCCTAAGGTCACGGATGATGTAATCTGCGTCGCATATCTTGAAAAGACAATGTTTCATCATTTTGTTATTACAGCGATTCTCAGGAAGTACGAAGTTTCGCTGTATCGGAGTTTATTCTCAATACTTGCTCTGATTTGTTAGATTTTCTAATAAGAATATATCGCGTGTCTAATGGTATAACGTCGTATGCGCCAACATACGACTTTTTACCCCGCGTAAAGGTAAAAAGGGCATGTCCATTTTTTTTTTCATCCTTTTTACGCGCGAAATGTTAAAATATCGTCAAAAAAGTAAAAATTGCAAAACTGATCAATGAAAGTGAAAAGTCGTAAGTACTGGCCGTTATGCCCTTTGATCTCTGTCTTTCAATAAAAAAAATCGTTTTCACTAATAGTATAAAGTCGTATTCGCCATTTTGTTGTGATTTATCTACTTTTTCGAAAATACTCTAAAATTACGTGGAACGCGAAGAAAAATAAAAATTCTGAAGTTTTAACAAAAATTGCGATATAAAAAAAATTTACTCGGTAAAGGAATAAGGTTATATCCGCCATTATCATTATTTACTTTATTTTCATCACTTTTTTCGAAGTGCTCGAAAATCATGTGAAACGCAAATACAGGGCTGGTAGCGGTAGAGGCCTTCAAAAAAAGTGAGAAAAGTGACTTTTTACTCGGAAAAAGTGACTAAAAAGTGACTAATTAGAAGTACTTCCAATACATTTATTATAATAAAAGTATAGTGTGCACTGTATTGAGAAACGTTAAAAGTCAAATTTTTCATCAATTTACAATGGTTTATGTAGTGTTACGATGTCAATCGACAGAGGATTTCGGGTGATTCATAAGTAATACCGTTCTATGTCAAATTTAGAACAAATTTATCGTTTTTGAGGGCATTATTAAATAAATTATGAATATATGAGTATTCACTATTTAGAACTAACCGTGGCCACGTCGTCAGCTGCAATTTGACTTGTCTAATTTGACCAATCGCAACAAGAGGTTTCCTTTTTTGTAAGAAATTTTTTTCGCCAAATTAAAACACGAGTTTTGATGACCCTCAAGATTTCTGCATCTGCATTTTTGGAAATTTGGCTGGCCGTAGCTCCTAACCAGTTGATCTTAGAGGAAACTTTGTATCGAGTTTTTTTGTTGCCCTTTCGATTATCTAGATACGCATTTTTCTAGATTTTTTTATCGAATCATTAGAAGGTACTTTTCGATGGAATCAGGCTTTGGCAACCCGTAGCTCCGCGAGGGTCGATCCTAGCGAAAACTTTGTATGACGTTTTTTGTTGCCCTCTTGATTGTCCAGATACGCATTTTCTAGATTTTTTTTTTTTTGTCAAGCCATATGCGCTACTTTCTGCCATATTTATCTGATTGGTCCCGAAGTAAGCTCAAAATCTCTTTGTCTATAGCGCAACCACGGATCTAGATAATCGGAAGGGCAACAAACAACGTCGTACACATTTTTCTCTAGGATGGACCGTCGTGTAGATACGGGTCGCCAAAGCCCGAATTCAGCGAAAAGTGGCTCAAAATAGATTTAAAAAATTGGAATAAAATCATTAGTGTCTAGATTCTTGATTGGGCTATAGACAAAGAGAATTTAAGCTTACTCCGGGACCAATCAGATAAATCTGGCAGAAAGTAGCTTCAAATGACTTGATAAAAAAAAACTAAAAAAATGCGTATCTAGATGATCGAAAAGGCAACAAAAAACGTCGTACAAAGTTTCCGCTAGGATTAACCGTCTCGGAGCTACGGGTCGCCAAAGCCTGAATTCATCTGAAATTGGCTTCAAATGATTCGATAAAAAAAAAGCTAAAAAAATGGGTATCTAGATAATTGAAAGGGCAACAAAAAACTCCGTTCAAAGTTTTCTCTAGGATCAACTAGTTAGGAGCTGCAGCTAGCCAAAGTTCCAAAAATGCAGATGCAGAAATCTTGAGGGTCATCGAGTTTTGTCATTTTGTACGAAAACCATTACTAATACTATATAAAATATAAAATCTGTAGTTGGAAATAGGAAAAAAAAATTCAACTATGGTTGTGACGAAAATAGTGACAAAAGTGACCATTTGGTCGAAAAAAGTGACAAAAAGTGACTTTTTCAAAAAAGGTGACAAATAGTGAGAAAAGTGACCAGTTACCAGCCCTGCAAATAAAAATTAAAATTCCGAAGTTTGGTCAATATTTTCAAGATCGAAAAAATATATATTGACTCGGTAAAAGTATAAGGTCGTATACGCCATTTTTTTTCTCATCTTGAGAATCGGAGTTTTCGTTTTTCTCTGCATTTCACAGAATTTGAGAGTATTTCGTCAATAATTTTTTTTTATCTTGAAAATTTTGAAAAAAAAGTTCGGAATTTTCATTTTTCTCCACGTTTCACATGATTTCATAGTATGTGTAAAAATAGACGCAAACAAATTAAAAAATGTCGGACACGGCCTTGTACCATGGAAATGGAAAAGTGAGTTATGTAAGGGCCTATACGCCAAACTTACGACCTTTCACCTTTATTGATTCTTTCGGATAATTGTCATGAATCTATGCGTTTCGAACATTGTTCTAGCGAATGGCGAAAGAAAAAAAATATATACGTTTTTTTACCACCAAAATCGACTTTTTGGCGGTTACGACCTTATACCATTAGACACGCTATATTAGATCATGAAATTTTGAGATAAGGCTACAGGACAATTATTATATATTTTCTATGTTTAACTCCTAAAAGTCATTCCTCTGCCGTGTTTCTATCACATCTTTACATATTCTAGCACGCTTAAAAAGAACTGAAAATCACAAAAAAAAAAATGTAAAACGAAACGATCTTTATGACCCCCAAACACAAGATGGCGGACTGACTACTTGTCGACTAAAGTCAAGTCATAACTTGTCTAGACGTCGACTTTTAGTCGACAAGTAGTCAGGCCGCCATCTTGTGTTGTTTGGGACCCTGCTCGTGTTACATTGAATCACGAAAAATGCTCAAATTGGGATTTCGCACGTATTTGTTTTATTTCATATGTATATTATATACAGCAAAAACGCTGAAATCCAATTGCCTTGAACTCTTTGAATTATGATTTTCAACGAAAACATAGAAAACATGACATAATTATTTGCAGCTGCTATACATTACACGCATGCGAAAATCGAAACAAAATTTTTCCGCAAAATTCCAATTGTCATTCCTCTGGCACCTAGTGTAGACTCACAGTATGGTATATACCTCAAAATGGAGTTTGAGATTTGATTGATATGACTTTAAACTGAAGGTTATGTGAAAGTTTCAAACCCAAACTTGATTATTCAATTTTCATTCACTTCTTGATCTCGACATACGAGTATCTCGGGCGAATCACCCATTCACAAAGTTTATTTCAGGATGAGGCCTATAAATGACACATACCTCCTGTATCGAGGCATACCGACGTCCTACGGTCGTTATTTATCATTTTATCCGTTTATTAACTGTGGCACCGAGATGCCTAACACAAGAGCCTCTGTTAGTGCTAGTTCGGTACCCATTAACGTATGTCTGTGTTGTAATAAGACTGCTACACTCGATCCCTTTGTATGTGCAACATGTGGACGTCACTACCACAGGAGTTGTGCCGATAAGACTATTGTTTTGAATGGGACTGTTGACAAGTGTTGTGGTTCGAGTCGTACTGCTGTCTCGCGTACAGGCTCCTCAGCTACGCCCACGGTTGATCCTACAGTATTACCTCCTGGACTTACGGACTTTATTGATCGGGCTATGGAGTCTCTTCTGACTAAAATCAAGAAGGATCTTACTTCCAACAGATTAAGTATTGAGCGATACATCGAGTCGTCTATCAAATCTGTCACAGATAAACTCGATGGTCTTGCCGCTAGAACGGCTGCCAATGAACAAGCTATTAGTCATCTCAACTCTAGGTTGGACGGTCTTAACACGAACACTGAGGGCTCAATTAAATCTGTCGCTGATGAAATACGGACGGTAGTGGCTAGCTGTGACTCGAACGTGGATCGCATTGGGTCCGTCGAAAGAAGACAAGATGAGCTTGCCTCTGATTTAAATTCCATGGGTACCTCAATTATTGCCGAGATTCAAGAGCGTGAACGTAGGAGGTGCAATATCATCTGTTTTAATATCCCGGAGTCTACCACTCCGGATCAGGATCTTGCCACGATTCGTGATTTACTGAAAAATGCGCCCTGCGATCTCACTGGGATTAGTGTGCGTAGGTTGGGCAAAACCCGCGTCCATGACAAAGTCCGACCGATTTCTGTTCGCCTTCCATCGCTGGAGTGCGTTGCATGGGTATTCAGATCTCTCAGTGTGCTTTGTACAAATGGTGTTAAGATTTCCAGTGACAAAACTGAGATAGAACGACAGGCTCTCTCGCATCTCAGAAGTGAACTCAATACTAGACAGAATAATGGGGAACCCAACCTTACAATCAAATACTCTGGGGGTGTTCCTCGCATTGTCTCTAAATCAAACACCGGGTCAAAAAACTAATCTCATCTGTGCCTCATCTGTCGGAGCTCGTCATTTACTATCAGAATGTTCGTGGTATTAAATCTAAACTTGGTGAACTATACTGTAATACCTCTGTGTCTGGGCTGGCATATGACGTTATAGTACTGACCGAAACCTGGCTAAACGACTCGGTTCTCGACAGTGAGCTTGGTCTTGCAAACTATTGTATTTACCGCAAAGACAGATCTACCCTGACGAGCAATAAATCGCATGGTGGGGGTGTCCTTATCGCGGTGAAGAATTCTTTTCACAGTCAGCAGTGTGACGTATATTTTGATTCGGTCGAGCACTTGTTTGTACTTATTAAGTCAAGAGATGGCGATGTGTTGGTGAGTTCCATCTATCTCCCTCCATTGTCGGATCCCGAACTTTACCTTCATCATACTCAGGACTTGGAAGATATCACCACTAGATTCTCTGGAATCCCCGTCATCGCCTTGGGTGACTTTAACCTGCCGGGCTATACGTGGGAATTTATCAACGATGAATTGTCAGCTAAGGGTCATCACGCCAGCAACAGGGTTGTCCAAGCTGCACAGATTCTATCTTGCCATTTCAACCTGCTTGGGTTGAGGCAATTTAATTCGACTGCCAACTCCTTCGGAAATGTTCTTGATCTGGTGTTTTCCACTATGTATAACCTCAATACCGATGTTTGTGAGGCTCCGTTAGTAAAAGTGGATGAACTTCATGCGCCTCTTGTGATTACTGTTATGGCTGATGTGCTGCCATCAGTTACTCAGTATAGAGACTCACGTCTTAACTTTAAAGCGGGCGACTTTGCTGAGATTAATGCTGCCCTAGCCTCCGTCGACTGGGCCAGGGTGCTTTGCACGAATGAGGTTGACAGCATGTTGGCTGTGTTCTATGACACTATAAACTCCATTATCTCACGTCATGTTCCCATGGTAACAATCTTCTCTAGTTCTTACCCATCCTGGTTCAGTGCGGAGCTGCGTGAAGCTATTAAAATGAAAAAATCTCACCATCAAGCATACAAGAAATTCAATTCGTACGAGGATAAACGGTTATTCAAACTATTTAGGTCACGTGCTAGTAGCCTCGCTAAACGCGACTATGATAACTTCATTAGCAAGACTGAGAACGATATTAGTGTGAATGTTAAAGGCTTTTGGTCCTTTGTTAGCAGTAAACGGAAAGATAATGGTATGCCGTCGTCCATGTCTCTATCTGGTGATGTCGCCACTGATGGTTTGGGAATTGTTAATTTATTTGCTCAGAGTTTTAGTAAGAGCTACGCTTCTGGCGCTTTCATTGCGCAGCCTTCTACCTTTGACGTCCCTGGGCATGCTTTCCTTGGTACGATATCAATTACAATAGCCGAAGTTCTTACAGCTCTTAAATCTGTTGATGCAACTGGCAGCCCCGGCCCTGATGGACTCCACCCTCTTTTGTTTAAGCGTTGCTTGGATCCTTTAGCTCTTCCACTTTCTATTATAATGAATAAATCACTGTATTCTGGTTATTTTCCTAAGCTCTGGAAGGAGAGTTTTATTACGCCGATATTCAAAGCAGGCGATCGTTCGGACGTGGGAAACTATAGGCCGATTACTAAGCTAAACGTTGCTGCCAAGCTGTTCGACAAAATCATGTTCGATAAGTTGTCACCTCGTCTTCTCCCGCTAGTTATC
>JAEUYN010001451.1:0-71605 GCA_018257835.1 Euura lappo
CTATTCTCCACCGTACGGTGCTTTTGAGTCAGATCGAACAAAAATTTTCCTCTTTCGAATTGCTTGATCCAATCAGTGGTTCAGAATCATCATTTTAGTTAACCAACATATTTGACTGGCTCCAGAAAAATCATTCACATGTTACTGTTTACAGTCCACACTGAATGATAGTAATCGTATCAATTCCATGCACAGGTTATCCCGGAACACCTGGAAGACCTGGAACCCCTGGAACACCAGCAATTCCTGCTCAACCTGGTATGTCCTCGAACGTTTCTTATTTTATGTTGGCCAATCGTGTCAGGGATTCAGAATCCATTCCTGTACCCTGAACTTGATCGACCTTACTAGATATTCCAATTAAACATGTGGGCTCACGCGTAACAGATTTTGACATTGAAACACTCCGTCTTATTACAGGCTATCCTGGAACACCCGGCAGACCTGGCACTCCTGGAACTCCAGCGATCCCAGCACAACCAGGTAAAACATAATTATCTCTATTAATATACTTAGTTCCAACAATTACTTTATCTGTGAATTAGTTTATTGCTGTGATCCTTCAAGCGGATTCTATTTGCGATTTATAATGCCTAACTTGATTTTTCAAGTATCAGCCTATAATCCACGTAAAATCTCGAGTTTGATCTTAGTTAAATCTAACGTTTTCGAATTTCGCATGACTAGGTTATCCTGGAACACCTGGAAGACCTGGAACTCCCGGAATACCGGCTACTCCTGCTCAACCTGGTACGTTTCCCAACTCTTCTCTATTCCATGCTGGTCGACTGCATCAGTGATTCAGAACCCTTTCCATCCTGAAGCTGATTAGACCTTAGTTGATATCCAAGATATGAGTGTATGGGAAATGGCTCTTTTAATGAAGGTCCCATTTTTTATACAGGCTACCCTGGAACACCTGGACGTCCTGGAGCTCCCGGAACTCCAGCTATTCCTGCACAACCAGGTAAAATAAATTTCTGTTAGGTATCGCTTCTCCCGCCTGTGAATGAATACAGATCGTGAAATAGATATTCACTTATTGATGCAGAACGAACCGTTCGAATCTCACGATCCTTGGCAAGCGAAATAAAACATATCGCTTTTCAATACTTTACTCCTCGATTTCGTCAGTGAAAATTCACACAATCTCTCTATCACACAGGTTTCCCTGGAACACCTGGCAGACCTGGTACGCCTGGAACCCCAGCTATCCCTGGTCAGCCAGGTAAGAGACAATTAATTGTAGCTTTCAGTCTAGATAGCAAATATATTGTGTTGGAAGTGTGGCAAGTCGACCATTCCCGATGAGTGTGAAGTGCGAAAGAATATTGATTTTCACAAATCAGGAGTAACGACACGTCCCGGTCACACATCCTATTTTTTCGTAGAACCTATGATGGGAGGTGAAAGTTCCCACGTCTGTTAAGAGATGCGCGTGTGGTGGCCAATGGTCCCCAAACGGTCCCAGTCGTGCGGGAATATAAATCTATGCATACTTTTATAATTTACCGGATGGCTTCGGGCCTGTTCAGGGATCAGGCATTGTAGGAACTTTCTATATATGCTGGGAAGCGAACTTCCTATGCAGGTGTGATACGGAAATGATGACACTTCAATTTCACATCACTCCCACGCTCAAGATGTGGGATGGAAATCCTATTTTTTCGATTTGATCACATGATAGTCCATGATAGACAATCTCTTCATCACACAGGCTACCCTGGAACTCCTGGTCAACCTGGCACTCCTGGCACACCAGCGATCCCAGCTCAACCAAGTAAATAACGATCTTTGTTCACTTTGCTCGACATTTATCAGTGGATTAGTTAATATAATACAAATCATCAGGAAATGCATGTACACTTACAAATTTCACTCTTGTACGCAAAATGTGAGGTGATATTAATCGCGCTCCCATGATTTGCGAATGATGTTATATCTCCTTATTGTGAATGATTATGACATTGTCAAAAAAATCACACCACCGATTGTGAAATGGATCACTGAGGTCAATAACTTGATTTGAAGTGATACGAAAGTAATTTTTTTTCTCACAGGCTACCCGGGAACACCTGGCAGACCTGGTACACCTGGAACCCCAGCAATCCCTGCTCAGCCGGGTACGAATTTATATTTTGTGGGTCAGTCATCAAACCACGAGGGGAAACGATATCATCAATAAACAGCCTTGCTTATCAGTATATTGAACACTTCAAAGTTTATTATTGCCTCATTGTGTTCAGATCGCGTTTCAAAGGATATAAATTCTGATCTTTTGGATCATAATGACTAACAAGTACCATTTCTATTTTTTGTAGGCTTCCCCGGAACACCTGGTCGACCTGGCACTCCTGGAACGCCAGCAATCCCAGCGCAACCAGGTATTCAATTGTAATTTATTTTTTGCACCATTATAGTTGGAATTATATTCGTGAGAAATGGCCCCATAAAAATACCAATGTTCACTAGTCGACGATAGTGACTCCTTCGGTATATTCGAGTTTACCTTGGAGGAACAAAATTAAACATATTTCTTTGTCGCTTAGGTTACCCTGGAACGCCTGGCAGACCCGGAACCCCTGGAACACCAGCTATCCCAGCCCAACCAGGTAAATGATGAATCTTTTCCATTCTTTACCGCACGTTGGTATTTGACAATGAGTGATTACCAAACAAGAATCTTCTTCTTTGGAATTGCTTGATTTAATCAGTGGTTTAGAATCCTCATTGTCGAATCATACATTCACACGCTGCTGCCTACAGTCCACATTGAATCATAGTAATTTGACAACAACAATTACCAACAAGTAGCAATTCTGAACACTCATAATTAATTGTTCCAATTCTATGCACAGGTTATCCTGGAACACCCGGAAGACCTGGAACCCCGGGAACACCAGCAATTCCTGCTCAACCTGGTACGTCTTTAACCGTTCCTCATTCCATATTGGTCAATTGCATGAAGGATTCGGAATCCTCCCTATGCTCTGAACTTAATCAACCTTCCCACATCTTCAAATTCAACATGCTGGCTCACATGTAATAGGTATTGACATACAAACTTTTTTGTTCATTACAGGCTACCCTGGAACCCCTGGCAGACCCGGAACTTCTGGAACCCCAGCCATTCCTGCGCAACCTGGTACGAAATAAATATCAATTTTTTGCACCCCATTTATCCCTCAATCGGGACAACAAAGAATGTAATTAAGACGATGTGACGTGATGACGAAAAATATGGTATCATTCGACTATTTGACTGGAGCGATAAATGACATGTCATTTCATTGTACAGGCTACCCCGGAACCCCTGGTAGACCCGGAACTCCTGGAACTCCCGCTATCCCGGCTCAACCAGGTAATTTCAAATTTCCTGCTTTAGAAGTGAACATTCTGTATTCTGGCACATAAATACAGTCAATTATATGACCAAATAGTTTGTAGAAGAAACAGACTTAACCTACAGGAGTGTTTAATAATGTGACCTTCGTATCACGTAGGATACCCGGGAACACCTGGACAACCTGGAACCCCTGGAACCCCAGCTGTCCCTTCTCAACCCGGTAAGGAATAGAGATTAAATTCCAGTCATTAATTCATCCATGAATCGGGAGAAGAAACAATCAAGTCAACACGATCAATAACACTGATTGATGTGTACTACGCGATAGTTAACATTGTTGAAATCATGTTGAACCCTTTCGAGAGAAGATAACATTGAAAGACCTAAATTATTGAGCACTCAATTCTGAACACTCATTCGGACAATTATACCACTCACTGATACTGTTGCAAAAGTGGACGAAGTTGGCAAAGGGTGTCTCGGTTGGAACATGCGTAGCACGAGTGTTCTAGTTTTCCATATTTACACTGTACAACAGGGAGCCAACAAATTTTTTCTTTCATTTTCTACAGTCAGAAATATGCCTAAAGAAAGCTCGAGTCAGCCAAGGTTTCAGAATTTTCAGCGTGGCTCTTCTTGAGTATAAAATGAGGGTTTCACTCTTTAATTCGACTGGAGTGGTAAATAACATTTCATTTTATCGAACAGGCTACCCTGGAACCCCTGGTAGACCCGGAACACCTGGAACTCCTGCTATCCCAGCTCAACCTGGTATGAAACGGTGAATCCGTCGTTAACTACTTCATCTCTAATGATCTCTGAACGAGGCTTTTGTATGATAACAGTTTGACCACTGAATCAAAGATACATAACTTGAATAAAAAAATTTTGAATTCTCATCACTTGAAAAATGTGCAACTCTCATGAGCAATATTGATATAGCGCTCAAGTTGATGATCGTACAGTACTGCACATGGTAGACTGATAACTTTGTCCCACAGGATACCCTGGCACGCCCGGTAGACCCGGAACACCCGGAACCCCAGCAATCCCGGCTCAACCAGGTAATAATCGAATCACTTTTGTTTCAATTGAAACTTTCCATCATGTCACTGATCATACTGAATGAGAGAATACCGACTGAAAATAAACTTGCTAGTAATTAGATCCAAATATATCACTTGAAATAAACATAGCTGAATGTATGCGAGAAAATATCCTGATCGTGTGACTTTGACTCAGCGCTAAAGAACAATCAGATCGTTATTATGATCTACCACAGTATGTAATGAGATTTTTGTTCACTCATAGGCTACCCTGGAACACCTGGAAGGCCCGGAACACCCGGAACACCAGCAATCCCAGCACAACCGGGTATGAAACAATTTTTTATTCACCATTCGCAACAATCTCAACTTAGAAATTGTTGAAATTTACCGCCACTTTGAAAAGGGGAATTAGACATGCACGATTACCTGTCGAATAACCGAGCAGCATAAGCTAACATCTGTTTATGACACATCAGGTTATCCTGGAACACCCGGACGACCCGGAACGCCTGGAAGCCCAGGTATTCCTGCTCAACCTGGTACGGAACATATATTTATTATAATTTGTTCAACTCATTTGACGTCAAATCAGACACACATCAATTGCATGTGATAATCAGAATCATTATCAATTCCACAATTATCGAATCCGTTGAAATTAAATTGTCTTATGAGGACAATAGGATGCGAATATCGTCTGTCACTTTTCTGTTTGACTTTCCTTTTTGAGAATATGCAATATTATTTTCCAGCATATTCATGTCTGAGTAGTGTACATATATTCTTTCGACCTTAATATGAGTTATATACTAACCGTTTTGATATTATGCACAGGCTACCCTGGAACTCCCGGAACACCCGGCACCCCTGGAACTCCCGCAATCCCAGCTCAACCTGGTATGGAACAATTAATTTATCGTTATAACTTTTTTACTAGATCCACTAAACTTTTACGATCGACTCAAACACGCATTACTTGATTCCACTTCTTGACCATTTGTTAGCGCGTAGAATAATCTTTTGTGGATTCTGGATAACTGAAGAGTAATCAATTACAGTAGAATGTAGACTTGGTAGGTTTTCTTTATGCACCAACGAATGCAAAGACTTGGTAGAGCAGATTGTACGTATCTGACACGTAAGACGTACCGTTACAGACTAAAATTTCCCTCCTTGACAGGAAAACGCAGCGGTTAATTCTAATCGCGGAATACTCATTGGCTTTATCGGTGCCACTTTAGTTTTCGATATTATTAACGAAATGTGGATATCGTGGTCATTATTGATGTATGCGTGTGAATTGTGAGCACTGATAGTACATGATATGAATGTATTGAGTTGAGTCCAACGTAGTGCGCTGTGGGTGTAATGGCGAATACCTTTACACGGTGATTTCCAACGAATTTGTTAGAGTTTAACACTTTTACGTAATTAACGTAATGCACTCACGAGTTTATTGTAAGTTTAAGTATCAGCCATGGTTGTTGCACTTTCCAATTGCCATTTGTATACACTCCCTTTCACCTCAGCACTGATTAACCACGAAGAATCCGGCTCGAAGGACCATTTTTTACGTTAATGAACATGAAAATTCTTACCCAACTCTCGCAAGCACGATTTATACTCTACAGGATGCAAATCGAAGTCCTATTGAGAACCGCGACTGATTATATTCTCCTTCTTCGTATAGGCTTCCCTGGAACCCCCGGCAGACCCGGCACACCCGGAACTCCCGCTATCCCAGCACAACCCGGTTAGTAACATCAATGCTTTAGTGAGTCGCCGTAAATCACTCTTACAAGGGGAGGCTACACCAGCCGCATTTTTGTAATTTTTCTAACTTATCGCAAATGATGGGGCAGGCCCCCAATAATAATTGCCCAAAGCCATAGCGCTAGATAGCCAGAGGTTTTCGAGAAAATCGCCTTTGAATTGTTAGTCTTTATAGCTCGCTCCCAATACTTTCAAGGGCGATTTTCTCGAAAACCTCTGGCTATCTAGCGCTATGGCTTTGGGCAATTATTATTGGGGGCCTGCCCCATCATTTGCGATAAGTTAGAAAAATTACAAAAATGCAGCTGGTGTAGCCTCCCCTTGTTAGCTCAATCCACGTTCACCGATCTGCATAGACGATCAAATTTGTCAATTTTTACTAGAATCTTTCAACGGAGCTGTGAGATGTGAATTATGGCTAATTCCATAATAGTGAATAATGAAAATCTACTTTGTCACATAGGTTACCCTGGCACTCCTGGCAGACCCGGAACTCCTGGAACACCAGCGATCCCGGCACAGCCAGGTAAATGATGAATCTTCTCTATTTTGTACGGTACAGTGCTATTTGAGCGAAGTCGAACAAGTATTTTCAACTAGCGAATTAGTTGATCTAATCAGTGGTTCAAAATCCTCATCGTTGTTTACCAACAAATCTGACAGGCTCCATAACAGTCACATGGGGCACATGCTGTCAATGGTTCAGAATCCTCATTGTTGTTGCCCAACAATTTTGACAAGCTTCATGAAAGTCACATGAAGCACATGTTGTTTACAGTCCACATTGAATTAAATAGTAATCGTTTCAATTCTATGCATAGGTCATCCTGGAACACCTGGAAGCCCTGGAAGCCCTGGAACACCAGCAATCCCTGCTCAACCAGGTACAAATTATTATAATGTAGATCAATCATAAAATCGCGATGAAAAACAATACTATTAACAAACGACTTGCATGAAGCACATGTTGTTTACAGTCCACATTGAATTAAATAGTAATCGTTTCAATTCTATGCATAGGTCATCCTGGAACACCTGGAAGCCCTGGAAGCCCTGGAACACCAGCAATCCCTGCTCAACCAGGTACAAATTATTATAATGTAGATCAATCATAAAATCGCGATGAAAAACAATACTATTAACAAACGACTTGCTTATCAGCATATGGGACTCATCAAAGTTCATTATCGCCTCATTTTCTCCAAATCGAGTGTCGAAAGATACAAATTGCTTTTCATTGACATGACAATGACTAATAAATATACCATAAATACCATTCCTATTTTGAATAGGCTACCCTGGAACACCTGGCCGACCTGGTACTCCTGGAACCCCAGCAATCCCAGCACAACCAGGTAAATAATGAATCTTTTCTATTCTCCACCGTACGGTGCTTTTGAGTCAGATCGAACAAAAATTTTCCTCTTTCGAATTGCTTGATCCAATCAGTGGTTCAGAATCATCATTTTAGTTAACCAAAATATTTGACTGGCTCTAGAAAAATAATTCACATGTGACTGTTTACAGTCCACACTGAATTATAGTAATCGTTTTAATTTTATGCACAGGTTATCCCGGAACACCTGGAAGACCTGGAACCCCTGGAACTCCAGCAATTCCTGCTCAACCTGGTATGTCCTCGACCGTTTCTTATTCTATGTTGGCCAATCGTATTATTGATTCAGAATCCATTCCTGTACCCTGAACTTGATCGACTTTACTAGATATTCCAATTAAACATGTGGGCTCACGCGTAACAGATTTTGACATTGAAACACTCCGTCTTATTACAGGCTATCCTGGAACACCCGGCAGACCCGGCACTCCCGGAACTCCCGCTATCCCAGCACAACCCGGTTAGTAACATCAATGCTTTAGTGAGTCGTCGTAAATCACTCTTAGCTCAATCCATATTCACCGATCTGCATAGACGATCAAATTTGTGAATTTTTACTGGAACTTTCAACGGAGGTGTGAGATGTGAATTATGGCTAATTCCATAACAGTGAATAATGAAATTCTCTTTTGTCACATAGGCTACCCTGGCACTCCTGGCAGACCCGGAACTCCTGGAACACCAGCGATCCCGGCACAGCCAGGTAAATGATGAATCTTTTCTATTTTGTACGGTACAGTGCTATGTGAGCGAAGTCGAACAAGTATTTTCAACTAGCGAATTGGTTGATCCAATCAGTGGTTCAAAATCCTCGTCGTTGTGAACCAACAAATTTGACAGGCTCCATAACAGTCACATGGAGCACATGCTGACTAGAGTATAATGTTACACCCTCTGCCCCACGGTCGGGCGTCAAATATAACGTTAGTCCTCACTGTGATCCTTGGTCACTGTGTGTCACGATCACTCAGATTAAACTGATATTATACGAGCTTCACTACTATCACCGGAGATTTGACCACCAATAGATATTCCTGAAATTCTTACTTTGATAGCACTCGTACGGATACAAAATTACGGTTTTTGTTGAGTAAAGTCTCTCTCAGGGCTTCGATAAGGTACCTAGATCAATTAACACCTGCTCTCGTAGCTTTTGTGCAATGAGGTAACGAATTACCTCAAGGAAAAGAGTTTTCTACCTGAGCTGGTAACGAGAGGACTGAGTGTCGAAGATACGGCGTTGATGCTTCCCTTTCTCGAAAGTCCGGGCTACCAACCGCACTCTTCACTGAATATTAAACCAATTTTGAATAGGATATCTCAGGATTGGAACAATTAACTGTGGAGTGAATGTTGTATGGGTGTAAATGATTAGAAGTTCAGACAGATTTATGTTGATAGCGAAGATGATGCGAAAGAACAGAAAATTATGTAAATGATACGTTTTACAGGTATGTATAAGTAATAGTGTAACATGTATGGTCTGGTTGAGTTGTATGTACAGGAATATCCTTAAATCTAATATAATTCGATGTTTTAGCGTTTAAGTGTGTATGTTAAACAATTTTGTTTGTAAAAATGTTGTGTGTAAAATGTTGTTGCCAAAGTGGCGATGCTTCTATGTGTTATTTTTCTTCTAACAATGGTGTGTCTGTGTGTTAAATTTTGCTTCTAATAGTAAGTTCTGATGTGTAAATTTTATCGTATGTCATGTGGTTTCCTGGCTTTGAATTTAAATTCTCTGTCTGCTGTTCTATTGTATGGTATTAAATTTGAAGTTATGCTCGAAATATTTCTTTGACGAATTGTTAAATACGTTACAAGAGTCCACATTGAATTAAATAGTAATCGTTTCAATTCTATGCACAGGTTATCCTGGAACACCTGGGCACCCTGGAACTCCTGGAACACCGGCTATTCCTGCACAACCAGGTAAAAGCAATTTCTGTTAGGTATCGCTTTCCCTGCGAGTGAATGAATACAGATCGTGAAATAGATATTTACTCATTGATGCAGAATTAACCGTTCGAATCTCACGATCCTTGGCAAGCGAGATAAGACAGATCACTTTTCAATACCTTACTTCTCGATTTCGTCAGTGAAAATTCACACAATCCCTCTATCACACAGGTTTCCCTGGAACCCCTGGCAGACCTGGTACGCCTGGAACCCCAGCTATCCCTGCTCAGCCAGGTAAGAGACAATTAATTGTAGTTTCGAGTTTAGATACCAAGTATATTGTGTTGCAAGTGTGGTAAGTCGACCATTCCCGATCAATGTGAAGTGCGAAAGAACATTAATTTGCACAAATCAGGAGTAACGACCCGCCCCGGTCACACAGCCTATTTTTCCGTAACACCTGTCCCCGAACGGTCCCAGTCGTGCGGTAATGTAAATTTCTGCACACTTTTATAATTTACCGCATGGCTTCTGGCCTGTTCGGGAATTAGGCCCTATGGAAACTTACTATATAGGCTAGGAAGTCAACTTCCAATGCAGGTGTGATATGAAAATGATAACACTTCAATTTCACTTCACTTCCACGCTCAAGATGTGTGATAGAAATCCTGTTTTTCCAATTTGATCATATGATAGTCAATGATAGAAAATCTCTTCATCACACAGGATACCCCGGAACTCCCGGTCAACCTGGCACTCCTGGCACACCAGCGATCCCAGCTCAACCAGGTAAATGACGATCACTCTTCACTTTGCTCGACATTTATCAGTGCATTGGGTAATATAATACACATAAATCCACATCAGCAAATGCATGTACACTTTTTAGATGACGAAAAATATTTCACTCTTATACGCAAAATGTGAGGTGATATGAATCGCTCTCCCATGATTTGCGAATAAATGATTATGACATTGTAAAAAAATCACACCACCGATTGTAATATGGGTCACTGGGGTCAATAACTTGATTTGAAGTGATACGACAGTAATTTTTTTCCTCTCAGGTTACCCTGGAACACCTGGCAGACCTGGTACACCTGGAACCCCAGCAATCCCTGCTCAACCAGGTACGAATTTATATTTTGTGGGTCAATCATCCAAATCACGAGGGAAAACGAAATCATCAAGGAACGCCTTGCTTATCAGTATATTGAACGCGTCATAGTTATTATTGCCTCATTTTGTTCAAATCGCGTGTCAAAAGATATAAATTGCTGATCTTTTGGATCATAATGACTAACAAGTACCATTTCTATTTTTTATAGGCTACCCCGGAACACCTGGTCGACCTGGCACTCCTGGAACCCCAGCAATCCCAGCGCAACCAGGTATTTAATTATAATTTATTTTTTGCACCATTATAGTTTGAATTATATTCATGAGAAATGGCCCCATAAAAATACCAATGCTCACTAGACGACGGTAGTGACTCCTTCGGTACACTCGAGTTTACCTTTGAGAAACAAAATTAAACATATTTCTTTGTCGCTTAGGTTACCCTGGAACACCTGGCAGACCCGGAACCCCTGGAACACCATCTATCCCAGCCCAACCAGGTAAATGATGAATCTTTTCCATTCTTTACCGCACGGTGCTATTTGAGTGATATCAAACTAGAATCTTCTTTTTTTAAATTGCTTGATCCAATCAATTCCCAAAAAATTTCACTGGCCCTACAAAAATCGTTCACACGCTGCTGTCTACAGTCCACATTGAATCGTAGTAATTGTTCCAATTCTATGCACAGGTTATCCTGGAACACCCGGAAGACCTGGAACCCCGGGAACACCAGCAATTCCTACGCAACCTGGTACGAAACAAATGTCAATTTTTTGCACCCCATTCATCCCTCAATCGGGACAAAAAAGAATGAAATTAAGACGATCGATAGACGTCATCGGAATAACGCGATTAATGAAACTGGTGTAATCAATCTCGATCCCTTGAACGAAAAATATGGTATCATTCGACTATTTGACTAGAGCGATAAATGAAATGTCGTTTCATTGTACAGGTTACCCCGGAACCCCTGGTAGACCCGGAACTCCCGGAACTCCCGCTATCCCGGCTCAACCAGGTAATTTCAAATTTCGTGCTTTAGAGGTGAACATTCTGTGTTTTGACAAATAAATGAAGTGTATATGCTCAAATAGTTTGTACAAGACACGAACTTGACTTACAAGAGTGTTTAATAATGTGGCCTTTTTATTACGTAGGATACCCGGGAACACCTGGACAACCTGGGACCCCTGGAACCCCAGCTGTCCCTGCTCAACCCGGTAAGGAATAGAGATTAAATTTCAGTCATTTATTCATCCATGAATCGGGAGGAGAAACAATCAAGTCAACACGATCGATAACATTGATTGATGTGTACTACCCGATAGTTAATATTGTTGAAATCATGTTGAACCCTTTTGAGAGGAGATAACATTGAAAGTCCTAAATTATTGAGCACTCAATTCTGAACACTCATTGGGACAATTATACCACTCACTGATACTGTTGCAAAAGTGGACGAAGTTGGCAAAGGGTGTCTCGGTTGGAACGTGCGGTAGCACGAGTTTTTTTTTCATATTTACACTGTACAACAGGGAACCAACAAATTTTTCTTCTATTTTCTACAGTCACTTTTATCTATGAGTGAAAGATATGTCTACAGAAAACTCGAGTCAGACAAGGTTTCAGAATTTTCAGCACCGCTCTTCTTGAGTATAAAATGAGGGTTTCACGCTTTAATTCGACTGGAGTTATGACTAACATTTCATTTTATCGAACAGGCTACCCTGGAACCCCTGGTAGACCCGGAACTCCTGGAACACCCGCAATCCCAGCACATCCAGGTACAGATTTATTCACTGATTCTCGCTGTTGGCAGTAGTCAATTTGTCAACGATGAATGGATAATCTTCCACGGAGGACTGAGATAATTTTGTGATTTTTCACACTTGAATTATCAGCTCATACAAATGTACTCACGATGAATAACATCGATATTTCTGGTTTTGCAGGTTACCCTGGAACCCCTGGTAGACCCGGAACACCTGGAACCCCAGCAATCCCGGCTCAACCAGGTAATAATCGAATCACTTTTGTTTCAATCATGTCACTGAGTGGGAGAATACCGACTGACGATAAACTTTCTAGTAATTAGATCCAAAGATATCACTTGACATAAATATAGCTGAATGGATGCGAGAAAAATATCCTGATCGTGTGACTTTGACTCGACGCTAAAGAACAATCGGATCGTTATTATGATCTACCACAGTATGTGATGACATTTTTGTTCACTCATAGGCTACCCTGGAACACCTGGAAGGCCCGGAACACCCGGAACACCAGCAATCCCAGCACAACCGGGTATGAAACAATTTTTTATTCACCATTCGCAACAATCTCAACTTAGAAATTGTTGAAATTTACCGTCACTTTGAAAATGGAAATTAGACATGCACGATTACCTGTCGGATAACCGAGCAGCATAAGCTAACATCTGTTTATGACACATCAGGTTATCCTGGAACACCTGGACGACCCGGAACGCCTGGAACCCCAGCTATTCCTGCTCAACCTGGTACGGAACATATGTGTATTATAATTTTTTCAACTCATTTGACGTCAAATCAGACACACATCAATTGCATGTGATAATCGGAATTATTATCAATTCCACAATAATCAAATTCGTTGAAATTAAATTGTCTTGCATGCGAATATCGACCTGGATTACATTGACTGTCACTTTTCTGTTTGACTTTCCTTTTCGAGAATATGAAATGTTTTTTCCAGCATATTCATGTCCGAGTAGTTTACATATATTCTTTCTACCTTAATATGAGTTATAGTAACCGTTTTAATATTATTCACAGGTTACCCTGGAACTCCCGGAACACCCGGCACCCCTGGAACTCCCGCTATTCCAGCTCAACCAGGTACGAATCTAACAATCGAAAAGTGACCCTGAAAGTCAGCATACTTCAAATATGTTAATTCACGCTTTATGTATGATTGCGTGGTGTAACTCACCAGTTGGTGTTTTATTTGATCCACTCACTAACAAGTGCTATTTTCTATTGAGCAGGCTTCCCTGGTACACCGGGCAGACCTGGCACTCCTGGAACCCCAGCAATCCCAGCACAACCAGGTAAATGATGAATCTTTTCCGTTCTTTACCGCACGGTGCTATTTGAGTGATATCAAACAAGAATCTTCTTTTTTTGAATTGCTTGATCCAATCGGTGGTTTAGAATCCTCATTGTCGGTGGTTTAGAATCCTCATTGTCGAATCATACATTCACACGCTGCTGTCTACAGTCCACATTGAAACAAAGTAATTGTTCCAATTCTATGCACAGGTTATCCTGGAACACCCGGAAGACCTGGAACCCCGGGAACACCAGCAATTCCTGCTCAACCTGGTATGTCTTCGACCGTTCCTCATCCTATGTTGTTTAATTGCATGAAGGATTCGGAATCCATTACTACGCTCTGAACTTAGCCAACCTTCCTACATCTTCAAATTCAACATGCTGGCTCACATGTAATATGTTTTCACATAGAAACCTTTTGTTGATTACAGGCTACCCTGGCACACCTGGTAGACCCGGAACCCCTGGAACCCCGGCTATTCCTGCGCAACCTGGTACGGAAGAAATTTGAATTTTTAATATTCTCTTTACCTTTTGATCACGAGAGCAATTTTTGAAATCAACATAATCGACGAAATCGATACATATGTCGTGATTCTTGTAACTTTACAATCGTCCTGGTCTCTCGAGGTAGAAATCACGCTGACACACGATTGTTTGACAAAAAAAAAATAAAAAGTATTCTATTTCATCTCGCAGGCTACCCAGGAACTCCTGGTAGACCTGGAACCCCTGGAACACCCGCGATCCCAGCTCAACCAGGTACGCATAAAGTATTCTGCAAAAAAGATGAAAACTTTACATATGAGTGCAAAGTGAGGCATTTTTGTCGGATCTTGAAAGTTGAAATTGTACCTCTTCTGTAAATATACTCGCATTCGTCCCTAAATCGGGACAACAAAGAATGTAATTAAGACGATGGATCGACTTCATCGGAATAACGCGGTTAATGAAACTGGTGTAATTAATCTCGATGCCTTGAATCAGCATCCCATACAAACGTACTCGCGATGAATAACGTCGATCTTTTTCGTTTTGCAGGCTACCCTGGAACCCCTGGTAGACCCGGCACTCCTGGAACTCCCGCGATCCCGGCTCAACCTGGTATGGAACAATTAATTTATCGGTATAACTTTTTTACTAGATCCACTAAACTTTCACGATCGACTCAAACACGCATAACTTCATTCAATGAACATTGAAATTCACCACCGATCTGCATAGACGATCAATTTATGAATTTTTACTTCAATCTCTCAAGGGAGGTGTGGGGTGTCAATTACCGCTATTTTCATAACAGTAAATTATGAAATTCTCTTTTGTCACATAGGTTATCCTGGCACTCCTGGCAGACCCGGAACTCCTGGAACACCAGCAATCCCACCACAACCAGGTAAATAATGATCCTTTTTCATTCCAACTTTTAGACTTTCGAATCGGTTGAATCAATCAATGGTTCAGAATCCTCATTGTTGTTGCCCAACAATTTTGACAAGCTTCATGAAAGTCACACGAAGCACATGTTGTTTACAGTTCACATTGAATTATAGTGATCGTTTCAATTCTATGCACAGGTTATCCTGGAACACCTGGAAGACCTGGAACCCCTGGAACACCAGCAATTCCTGCTCAACCAGGTACATACATACTAAACGTCTTCCACTATTTTTCACACTATCACATCATAGCAGTAAGACACTTACAACACTGTCTAAAGAAATGAGACTTTACGAACCATATTTGAGATGGTTTTATGGAATAAGTTCCCCTTGTCATCTTTTGACACAATAGAATAACTCCTGCAAATACGTAGGTGTTCGCGAATAGTGACTGACTGATTGGTCTGACTCGTTTCAATCTTCGATCCCAATATCAATTATTCGATTATGATCCATACGTCAATTCTGTGAATTTATTTTTATTTTTTTTTTTTTTTGCCTCTTTTTTTGACAAGTTATGGTGGCACCTCGCTGGGTTAGATCGACGTGTGATACTTTTTTTTTGTATGGAATCTTGGTTCTGGGGTTACTTCCGTTCTGGTTATTTTTCGATAAATCCATATTCTGAACTCATGTTAACGGGTGATTTTTTTATTCGGACATATTCACGTATCACTATTTGAGGTACGATATAGCACTGTTTTGTGTGGTGTAAATTAACAATAAAGCTTCTTGTTCCATAGGATATCCTGGAACACCTGGATCACCTGGTACTCCTGGTACCCCAGCAATCCCAGCGCAACCAGGTATGAATCAGGACCGGTTTTGTGTCAATTGAAACCGTAAAGTCACCACGTAAATAAATTATCACTTCATTCTTAAACATACAAGTTTATTCGAACACAACAAAATTCAACATTCCTCCATGTCATTGTGTGATGTAGCACACAAATTGTTTCCTTTTCCGATAACTGTGACTAAGTGGTGTCATTTCTTTTTTTTTTATCAGGCTATCCTGGAACACCCGGCAGACCTGGCACCCCTGGAACCCCAGCGATCCCGGCTCAGCCAGGTATGGATCAAACCGCTTTTGTTTCATTTCTAACAGTCGAGTCATGAAATCAATAGCTGTCCATGTCATTGTCTGATGTAGCACCTCAATTGTTATCTTTTTCGATATCCGTGACTGACAATGAGAGGTGTCATCGAAAGACGGTAAAGTCTCGCGCCAAGTACATTAAAAAAAAGTTTGTCTAAAACGCCGCGCGTAGACTCGGCGAGTCTATTTACCCGGACGAGAGCTATTCGCGGTGGTGGGGGAAATTAAAATCTCTTTTTTCTTTCATCTCGCGATATCCATGGGTCCTCAGACATTCGTGTTAGAATGGCGGCACGAAAAGCTTTCATTTGAGGCCTATTTCGATTGAAACCGTGTCTCGAGTTCGTTACAATGTTGAAAAAATATCATCTATTATCAAGTAAATGTTGTATTTGAGTCTTTCTTTTACCATCAGGCTATCCTGGAACACCGGGCAGACCTGGCACCCCTGGCACCCCAGCCATCCCGGCTCAGCCAGGTATGAATGACGACTGGTTTCGTTGCAATTATAACAGTCGAGTCATTAAATTCATGATAATCACTCCATTTCTGAAGAAATGCAAGTTCGATGGAAAGTAAATAAATCTCTCCATTTCATTGTGTGATGTAGCATACAAATTGTTATCTTTTCTGATAACCGTGACTAAGAGGTGTATTTTCTATTTCTATTAGGCTATCCTGGAACACCCGGCAGACCTGGCACTCCTGGAACTCCCGCTATCCCAGCACAACCCGGTATGTAACGTTTTTACCTCGGTAAATTATTTGCTATCTCTTTATCTCCATCTAAATTTCTATTACTCTGCATAAATAATCATAATCATTCCCTCACGATTTCACTTCGCATATTAAGAATTTTTTCTGACGTATGTGACAATCTTCAAATTACTTGAAATGTGAATGCTGCGCCCCAAACATTGTTCCATTTTTCCATTTCTTCTTCCAAGTAGATAGTCACAAATCTGCTCCAAAGTGGATATCTGTGTTGGTCAATTCTGACGCAACTACTCCTGCCAGGAAGCTGTGGAATACTAATCATTGATATTTTGATATCCTTAATCTTACAGGATATCCTGGAACACCAGGCAGACCTGGTACCCCCGGAACTCCTGGCATTCCTGCTCAACCAGGTAAGAATTGGAATCATGTTTATCACACCAGACCAATATCATTCGCAGACACAACACATAATCTGTGTTCCTTGCATGGATCGATTCACTCTTTTCCGATGTTACTCATTTTCTGTTAGGATACAGTATTACTGCAAAGGTCATTCTGCTTCTCAACGGCTTTCAGATATCTTTTTAGAGGCTCTCGTGCTTTCCAATACACAGACTAATATCTTTGGTTTCTTCATTCATTCGCAGGCTACCCTGGCTACCCTGGCTACCCTGGTTACCCGGATCCAGATAATCCGAATTATCCCGGATATCCTGGCCACCCAAAGCCGGGTAATGAAACTTATCCCGGATATCCTGGCTACCCCGGTTACCCTGGTGCACCTGATGGTCCCGTAGGTCCCGAAGGTCCCGGAGGTCCAGGAGGTCCCGTAGGTCCCGAAGGTCCCGGAGGTCCCGGAGGTCCCGGAGGACCCGGAGGTCCTGATGGAGGTGTCGGAGGAGATGGAGACGTTGGTGGAGATGGAGGCGTTGGTGGCGTTGGACCTGATGGACCCGATGGTCCTTGGCCAACTGGTCCCCCGGGCCCTGATGGACCGTGGCCAGGCGATCCTGGCTACGTTGACAGAGCAAAGCCAACGAAACGACCATCATACAACGGACTATCTTATGACCAGAAAAACACACCCTACGCTCCAATTACTGCTGGATCATCGCTTGAACTGAACTATCCTGGACAGAAAACTCCTTCCAAATCAAATTCCGATTCTCAATCATTGTTCCCATTCGGACAGTCTTTCGGATTCAAGGACAATTCAAAGAGTTTACAAGGAACGACCGGTTCCCTCGATCAGTTAGGGAAATACAATCCATCTGGATCACCCCAGTCTGGAGTATCTGCTAAATTACCAGAAAGTAAGCAATCTCGACCTCAGGGAAAACCTGGTAAAGGCCAATTTAATTATCAACGACAAGGAGAGGTTGAGCATGTAAGTAATCTTGAGAAAACCAATAGTTTACAGACGCAGCGGCTTAGTAGTATAGAGTCGCAAAATCAACCTGGCACAATCAGAGATGCTAGACCAGTTGGTTTGCCAGGACAGCTCGATCATGTAGCTGGAAATCCAGTTCAAGGACAATTCATCTCGCAACAAGGCAATCAAAGACAACGCAATGAATATCAACAAACGCAGCTAAATGTGGAATCGCAAGGTAAATTAGGTGGAACTGGCAAAGGAGGCAACCAGTTTGGTTTTCAGGGGCAGCGAGGCCAGTACAACGAAAGAGACAATTATCAGAACAAGAATAGCTTTGAAAAGCAACAGATTACCACAAACTTCCCTGAGCCACCTAGTCGGCCAGAACAAGGGCAAACAGGACTTGTCTTACCTTCTGGCAGACCTGGTAAAAAGGAAAAACTTGGCGCTGACAAACAGTACAGAATAATACCGGAAACAAACCCTGACGCTCAATTGACACAGTCTGTCACCCCCACGTCAATAACACCGTCAAGTCCGAATCCAAGAATCGGTGCTATCGGCGTGCAACCACCTCACGCTTTGGACGGCCAGACAACTACCCCTGTAGGCCCAGACCCGAAAGCCTGCCCTTGCTATATAGTAGACTCAAATAACGCCACATCACAGACGACGATCAGCACAACACCGACTCCTCTGATTGGACAACTTGGTTTCATTCCTGTTATATTTGTCCCATACTGCCCAGGCGGTGACGCGGACAGTGATCGAATGAAAGCAATGTTCCCGACCGCTACCCCAGTTCCGTATTCTTGTAACGTATGCGGAGCGCATGATTCACAGATAAAGACACAGTTCCTTGACCTAAGTCAGCTCGGTAGTATCGAGCAATTGAAATCGGCCATCAACCAGGCAAAGCTTGGTTTTTTGAACGTCCCTTCAAGGGGAGGTCTTCACAGAAGAAAGGTCAAAAGAAGGAATTGAATCTGGTTTAGATTACGTAGCATAGAGTCTAGCGATAATGTGATGTGTTGAGTCGGATAATCGTGGAGATGGTGAGAATGCCCGTCCGTTAGCTGCTGGACAGCTGATGGATGGCCAGCTAAAGGTTATTGATACCGAGGCACTGGTCCAACCCGGTATATTGGGATGAGGATTTCAGCGCCTTCCAATCTCACTGTTTCCACGAAATTTAAGTATACCTTGAATTTAACGTTCTTCGTAAGAACCTTGTCGTATTCTTCAATGTAACTTCATGTATTCATTGTGAAATATTAAGATTAGGTAATATCGTAGTAGTGTTCAGTTTAGGGATAAAATCGTCGATCTTAGAATAATTATATGTATTGAGATCCTGAGTAACAGGACTAAAAAACAGTGTATGAATAAATAATACAATTTTTAACGCATTTATATCAGTAATCAGCTTGTTTCACAAAATTTATTTACTACTATCCACCTTATATCTTATTCTTAGCTGGGGTAAATTTAGCTTGATACATCAGCTTCTGATCCCACAGAAGCAATATAATCTCATCTTATTATTGAATCCGAATTGAGGAAACGAATTTCAACTGGTATGAGGTAAGTAGATTTTCGGAATGACTAAAACACCATGATAAATAAGTTGGAAAATGCTAAAGTTTGAAGGCTTATGGATGGTATACAGTCGAACATCAAATGTCTGTGTCTTCCTGATTGCAGCGTATCTATATGCTTCATGGTGCTTTCAAAAGTTGTGAATAGAACTTGCGGATAAGTTATTGAGTTAACTAATAAAAGCTACATTAAAAATTAAAATTAAAATTAATCTATGGTCAGTATTCCAAAATTTCTACAGGCTAACGACTATAAATCTGATATTTCAATCGTTCACTTTCAAAGATTACGAGCTAAGTTTAGAAGAAAAATTCAATCGGTAATTCTTTCCAATTGCGAAAGGAGATATTCACTCATCATACACCCCAAATCTCGCCCCTGTTACTTGAAGTTGAAACCTTATTAATTTCACTGTTCAACTGTACTGCAACTGTAGAACTGATATCATTTTTATGAGTAGCCTCGATATCCGGTAGGTTGACCGTAGGTTGAACCATAGCTATTTCTTCTGTAACTACTACCTCCATACCCTCCGCTTCCTCTATATTCGTAAGGATTGTATCCGACGCTCCCCTTGACTCCATAACCACCTCCGTAGCCACTTCCGTAGCCTCCGCCATACCTCGAGCCCCCGTAACCAGAGTAGCCACTGCCGTATTGACCACTTCCAGGACCTGTACCGTAGCCAGATCGATAAAGTCCTGAACTATATCCTCCTGAGCCGTATCCTCCTGAGCCGTATCCTCCTGAACCATATCCTGCGCCGTACCCCCCTGAACCATATCCTCCTCCTGAGCCGTATCCTCCGCCTAAACCATATCCTCCCGACCCATAGCCTCCTGGACCATATCCTCCCGAACCGTATCCGTCTGAGCCATATCCTAAGCCGTATCCTCCAGACCCGCCGTAGTAACCGTATCTGAAAGGAGAGAACTCCGTGGCGTTGGATTTTTTGTTGTTGTTGTGACTAATTAACAATCGAAGGGCTAATTAAGAAAGTTTAACGAATGAGACGATTTGTATGCAAGAAACGTAAACAATGAACTTGACTAATTGTAAAGCTCGAAACCCCTGGGGAACACTTCGTCTGGAATTGATAGAACGGACGTGAATTAGTAGGGTATATCGGGGCAAAGTATGTCTATACAAAAACAAAGTATACCTGGAGGGTTAAAGGACAAAATGAAAAGGTATAAGGCCATCGTAGCATCAAACGATTTAGGAGAAAACCGCAGGAAGCAGATCAACTCCAGGAATCAACCTTTTAATGTTTTTCAACAGGCGTTGAATTTTTTATTGTCTCACCCTGTGTTTCCTCCGCCGATAATTCCATTGCCGTATCCTCCGGGTTGATAGCCACCATAACCAGGTGTCAGTCCAGCTCCCCGATAGGTACTTCCAGACACATATACGGACCCTTCTCCGAGGCTCGGATATCCTCCGAGGCTACTGGCATATGTGCCACCTCCTACACCACCGTAGCCATTTGCCAACCCCGAAGCTCCTCCATAGCCGTAATCTCTGCTCGCGAGAAACGCTGTGACAAAAAGAGGCCAAGAGTGAATCATAATGAAAGGTGTCGGCCCAATATTGATAGGGTGAGACCAGTCAGTGGATGAGAAAAAAAACGCTAAAAAACGAAACCGATAGAATGAAATGAACGGTTCAAGGCATGAAACGTGAACTGCGTCATATTTCTTCACGAAACTGGAGAACCTCCAACAACGGAGGGAGAATCGAATTGAATAAGGTAGTTCTTGCGGCTGTTTGAAGATGCAAAGTGACTCTGAGAGTATTATAGGTACTTTTCTGGCGGACAGACAATGCATGAATAACGATTGTGAAAGCGCCTGACTAAAGCTTTGGGTGACATTTCCATTCCTCTTTTTTTTATATACCGCTACGAGATTCAAACGTATTCTGCCCCAAGGTACGAAAAGTTAGGAGTGGCCCCCTGCAGAGGTGCAGCGGACACACGACCCGAGGGAATCCTGCGAAGCAAAGGCGTGGCGATCACTTAAGCCTTGACAACCGTAGCAGATTGAATTAGGCGGCAATAATGCCTGAGCGATTTCACATAATACGGTATACAACAAGAGATACACCGACAAACGTCGAGTAATGGAGGGAAATTGTTTTCAAGTAACCGGAAACGACGTCAGATCCGTTCTCCAGCTCCGCGATAGACCTCGCATCGTTTGCTTCGGTGCTCCTGTCATGGCAGTCTCATTATTGCGAAGACATGTGAATTTCATTAGTAACTGTTGAATCTATCAGAGCGTGGGTTCAACTGCGATAACTGCTGATGTGACTCACACACGTTGCGTAAGGTGCAGCCTAGCGACGGTGAGAAACTATGAGACATGCAGAGCAATGAGACACGACAGATTATGCACGTAATGAGGATACAATGGCTGTTATTAAACAGGGTTGACATTGAGCTATTTCACACCGTCTCGCATGAGCTAAGCTTTTTATCGTCACCCGTGGGTGCTTGCCTTGAGTAATTTGCCGGTTTTGCTTCGCAAAGTGCGTGCTCACGCATCGATCGAGCGCCGAGTGGACCATGACAAGAGCTAATTTGGGGTACTGGGTCAATTTTAATTACTTGGTTATCCGCATAACGCGCAATCAACCTACCATTGTCACTCGCTGACGTGTCGAGGTCCTTCAAATCACTGGTGGCCTTTGACAAAGTAGACGAAGCTGGCTTCTCCGGCTCGATACTGTCAACTGCGCCAGAACTCGCCACCAAAAGATACGCGAAGACCAGGTGCTACGAAAATACATTTTTGTTTGATTGAAAGAGTTGCAGGCGATAACGGTCAACTGTCACACGATACACTGGTGAGTAAAGAGGTCACGTTTCCGGTACACTGGAACTACAGATTTCAAGCCTGCAGAAGTCAATATCCGATTTCAGAGGTCAGAAACAAATATATTTTACGATTAAAGAACTCAAGTCTATCTCGTTTTGCGAGTACTCTTCAACTTTCTCAGAAAAAGAATCCCAGTGAAGACGGGTAAAGGTCAGGTAGTTCGTCCACTGAAGAGAATCTCCAATGTCTACAGGCTAGCTGTTCAGAATTGCTTCTAAGTGAATCTGGTTAGTATAATTATGGAATCACTGAATTTCTTCAGGCCTTGACAAATTGTACGGCATGGATGCGATCAGTTGTTTGGAATTAGTTAATTCTGAAGAATTTTTTAGTGCTGAATGTATCGAACTATCCAAAATGGCGATTTTCATCCCATGAATTTATCTGAGTGGGTACAAAGAGACGTAGTTGAAATGTCTCCGCTCGTGGGCTGTAGTTGATATTACCGAACTTGCGCAATTTCCTGCATGCAATTGAAACCACACACTCGTGTTTTAGGAAATAACTTGTCCACAGTTTGACAGTGACAAATTATCTCAAAGGCTGTTGGTACCCCGCTCAGTGGATTTCAGGAGATTACCACGTTTCATGTAGTAAAAGCATTTAATGGATGATCAAACGTTAAACAAAATGCAGCGTTAATGAAAGCGTGATGCTTCCTTGAATATAGCGCTGTGCATAATTTTTCCACGGATAAGATATCTTGAAAGCATTCTTTCGAGAGCCGTTCTATCGGATGTAAAGTATTCTTTCACGTTCTTACGCTCCGTTAGCACAGTACAAAGCAATTTCCGTCTTAACAAGAAATAAAATCAGAGATAATCGAGCTTTGAAAGTGGTAATCAGATAAGCGAGGAGCTGCAGTGATACGCAAGGAATTTTGAAAAATTTCGTAGTCTACTCACTGGTATATAAGTCTGCATTTTATTTTTTTCAGAATCCAACCACCGTCTGAATAATTTCAATCCAGATCACCGGAAACTGATTTGTCAAGAGAATGAATAACTCTGCGTTTGTTCTGACAACATCGCCGGTATATATTTCAACCAAACTCCCCCCTCAGCGTTTCCAAACGTGGCGGTTTCCTCCCAAGATTAGTTCTGTCTCAGATTTACCGCAACCAAGGCTGCAAGCCGAACCACTATTGTCTATGGTAGTCGGCAGACATACGCGTCTGCAGTCAAGAAGGTCATGGAAGACATTATTCGTGGGAAATAATTGTGTGCCTCGCTTGACGTATGTGATTCAGATCTGATCAAAATCAGTCGATTCCTATAGAATTTCTGGATGCACTGCAACTCTGGAACACAGTCCTGACGAATTGAAAAAAATCTAGTTCAAGAACGAACTCGTTGCTGTACTATTGTTTATTTCTTTTTATCACCTGTTCTAATTACGCGCAGCAGGGCATGGCAGGGTAGGGCATGGCCTGTTGCAACAGTTGAGCACGTACTTAGCCGCATTTGAGAACGTGCTCAGCCGCTGCGATGACTTAATTTAGAAAGATCAGGTTCAAAATGAGATAAAAAACGAATGGTAGAATGAGATTAATTATTTTGCATAATTTTATACACCGCGAAAGAGAAGTATTTTGCATCACCATTTTTCAGTCTCTCATAAAGGCTAGAATATTTTAAAACTGACTTTAATCAACGGAAGTTCATACTTTCTCGGGTAGGGAAATCAAGGTTCTACCGACATTAATCTCGTTTTCAACAGTCGCCTCCGAATCGTCCGACAATTAGCATTCTGCTTGTTGAATAAAGACCAAATAAACTTTTGAGGATTCGAATTACTCGTGTGCGTACGCGTTACCACATTTATTTTCAACACATATCTACCACAAAACTATTTTTTAAGCGATGAAATGGACCGTGGCAAGCTATCCTTAAGCCATATATCGAGTTTCCACGTTTCACGAGTTTTTTTTTCTTGTCTCTTTAAAAACAGTATAATAACTGAAACAAAAAATCGACCACACGTACGTAACGCAAAACATACAATCAAAAATAAACTGATCTAGTTTACACACCATGAAATTAGTTGAATATTCTCCGGTTCACGATACACGATATACGGTATACACGCCATTTTTTGTACCAACCACACAATGCGTTTCTTTGGCATACGGATTAACTAGCAGATTAGTAATCAGAATTCTGTACGTGAAAACTTGATTGAATAATATCGATTTGCTATGAACATGGTGAATCAATGGGTAATAAAAGCGTGTTTGACTCGGGTATCGAAATTCGCTAATCAGAAACTGTATAGCTAATTGAACGCTAATTATCGTCACGCGTGGGAACAGCGTTGTCATCCGAAGTAAGCTCCGTCAAAGCGGTCTGATCCTACAATCAGAGAAGAGATAATTTGATTATGTCGTAGACTGGCGAAGTGCCGGAGTATGTGTCACAGTATATAAGCGCATGTAAACGAGGACAGGCAATAAGCAATTATATAAAAGCGTGGAAAATGTCAGTGTAGTAATATAAATAACTAACTAACTAACTAACAAGGAAAGGTGACTCACTCAAGGTGTTCAAGTTCATTTGAATAATTATCGAGATCAAGTAAGATTTTGATAATTCTTAGTGATATTCGTTCTTATATTCTAAGAATGTCTTTTAAAAAAGATAAATTCCGCTGTGTGAGCGAGTTTTGAGAGATTCAGAAAATTGGCCAAAGTCAAACTAACCGGGTCAAAAATTATTATATTATTTAATCATCGTGAAAGGGTAACAAATATGGAAATCAATAGCGTTCAGGCTAATTGTGAGTGGAATCGTGGGTCGAATTCCGCCCGACGCACTCTCTAAATCTTTGGAGTGAAAACAGCGCAACTCCAATGAACGGAGTGACTTTTCCACTCCATTAGAGTGAAATTTTTCACACCAAGCGATTTGAATGAACAGATCACTCCAAGGAAGAGTGAAATTTCACTCGATTAGAGTGAATAATCTATTGGAGTGAATATTCACTCTATTGGATTTGCGCTACAACTGAGATGATTAGGTGCGTCCCCAGTTGACCATGGGGCGTTTATTGATCATATTGTCACGATAAGAATATCCAGACTTTGTCTCGAGCGGCTTTTAGACAAATTTCACGCGATTGTTATTCATCGCTCGAAAATTGTGTCGGTGTGGTTTCAATATTTCGCGTAATCAAGCTTCCAGGATTATTTACGCCGTCCTACGATAAATTTATATGTAGGTATATATGTAATGATCTATACCTCAAATATATACGAATGCTATCAGTTTCAATTCTCCTGAAAGGGAGATTTGTGTATGGTAATTAATGTGCTCTCATCCTTCTCGTCAGGCAGATACATCGTGTTGCTAAAGTTTATAATATGCACGGTATAGGATTATTATTGATTTTAGTGATAGTATAATCAGGTTTGAATCGACTCGCTGTCTGCATCACTTTGATGATTAAAAAATACCCATCAAATTTATTGGGACAATATCGGTTTCGAAAAAAACTTTTGATGGTAATAAAGTATGTCTTATATCCAATATACCAAGAATGGAAGGAAATGGAAAAAAAACTGGAAAAAAGTTTCTAAGAACGACGAACTTAGCGAAACTCACGAAAGGACGCTTACATCCGGCAAAGAAATACGGAGACATTCTATACGTGATAGAGTTTGTCGCCCGCACTTAAGAAATCAGCACAGTAATTTCGAACATCAATAACGTAGCTTACTCAGCGGAGCAATTTTTTTCTCATTTACTTCAGCCTGAAGAACTTGAGACTTTGAGAGCTATAGTTCATTACCAGCAGCAGTATGTGTACCGTTTCATAAGTGAAATCAATTACGTGCAGAGTAAGCCGAAACGCTGGGAATTCTCTCAAAGATACATGTATATGTATGAATATATATTCTTTTTGTTGTAATCGTCCAACAGTATTGGAATAAAGTGTGACGCTATTTTTAAGCGCTTATGCAGATCAATTTTACGGTCATGTAAGATATTTTCGAACGTTATTTTACCGACTAAAACCGAAAACACACGGAGCGTTCCAAATATAATTTCTCTCTTCACACAAGACCAAGAGAATGAAGAAAAGGATGAGAATAGTTTCAAATTCGATAGAATGAAATCAGATATACTTATGACGGAATTAGTTCGAAACACAAAATCGTTAATCTTTGTGTAAAGCTACTTGCAGACAATGCCTGGGATTCGAATAATGCTCAAAATGTACTCACTGCCGAGAGTAAGCTGTGGAATATTCGTGGGGGATTGTGTACTCGCACAATAACATAGGTAGATAAACCATACGATATACCTCGCGGAAATTGTTCGATTCAACTTCGGCGTGAAGTTTCTGAGAGAATCAAGTATTTTGTATCTTCACACACCGCACTGCAAAGAATTGATGGCGGAGGGTTTCGATCTGATGGTACACAATATTCGATCAAGACTGCTGTCTGCTGCTTATAACATGCTTCATGCATATTCACTCGGGACAACAGGATCAAAGACTATAGTCACTTGCGCGCATAATTTCGTGAAATCATCCCTTTCGCAACTTTTGAAATGCTGCAAATACTTGATCCCCTTGACGACGCACGCTGTATGGATTCGAAGATCGTCGTGCCCTTGTGCACGGAGATGGACACCTGTACAATTCTCACGATAAGTGGTATTTTTTTGGCGGTTTGATCACGGATTCAAGGTAAAATTTATTTATTTATTTATTTATACGGGAAAAAAATACCTTTGGTAAAATACAACCAAAATATAAGATAGTACGAGAAGGCGAAAGAAATGAGCAAAAAAATATAACGCACTATAAAGTAACTAAAACGACAACCACGACAGAAATGATATTAAAAAGTGAAAAAGAAAAGTAATATAAAGGAAATGAATAAAATGTAGAAATTCCAAATATTGTCGAACCCATTAAATTCCTCCTTAAAATATAAGTTTTCAAATTTGAAAATATGACCTCACGGTCATGATAAGGCAAGCCAAAAAACCTTCCAAAAGCAATTTTCATCAAAATGCAATCGCTACCTGTCCTCGACCACTGGGAAAGAAACTATATTGAGGCTCGCTGAAGATGGAGAGGGCAAAAAAACCCCTTTCTATTTTAATCGTGAGGATTTTGTGTTCCAATTGGTAAGAGCATCATGAGCTTAGGAGCTGTGACGTCATCATTACACAAATGGGCCACTAGGCTACGGGCTATCGGAAGGTAAGTGGTTCTTCTCACGTGACCAGACCACGTGCTTGTTCTCTGGATTACGAAATACGGATACATTTGTTCCGGAACATGATACTAATCTTGAATTGTAACTTTTGGACATGTTTTCCGTAGTTACTGATAGCCGTTACTTCTGGCATTCTGTGTCGAGAGGGATGTAGCTTGTACGTAGAAAACGGGAGGTTCAGCCTACGCACTTTATTCGTTCAGATCAAGTACCTAAAGTTTAGCTCTTGTCTCGGATTTATCATCGTTCAGTTCTGGCCGTTATTCGACGGTACGAGATTTTGAATTTCGATAACGACCCAAAACCTGCCAAATAATCCTTATAGGTTTGCGACTCTCATCCATCTTTGCCTCTGACCCGGTAATAAGGACCCCTGAAATTCACCTAAAACATCGTCGATGTCAATTCGACGAGTTAATGTAAGAGCTTTGTTGTTCGGAGCCGTCTCTTCCTACATTCCATCCTTCATGTATTCGTAATCACTTAATTGCCATCCGGGGAACAGGCTCCTTACCACCACAGACTGAAAACAGTATCCTCGTTAAAATTATAGTGACAAGCTGCGAAAATCCCTTACCGTTCGCTTGGTTAAATGCTCACGGTAGTACCTAATGCGGCAAAGCTACCGTAAGCTTCGGTATCTTGGCGAGGTACTCGTTGGCGTGAATTAAGCTTAATTGTCTCAAGAATGAGAATAATTCGATCGGTCATTCGCAAAGTGCGTCTAAAATTATCGTTTTCAATGGGTTTATTGTGATTATTTTATCGCTCAATCTTATTATGAAAAGTGAGTTTAGCGCTCCAGGTGCTTCGAAGGTAACCTACTGTTATATCATGGCGTCAGCCGCAACTCGCTTTTTAAGTATAGTCCGGAGTCTTATTTGAAGCGAAAAAGTTTTTCGACAAGGTGACCTTGCTAGTCCTTAATATAGTATGGTCCTTTCCGTACTCTGGTGAATTTCAACGTTGTAGGTCAACCGATTCTCGAGCCCAACCAAGTTTGGCGTAGTTACACAAGGTTAACGATTTTCGTTCCTTTTTAACCCAGCAGAACGATTACTGTCACTGAGACGTGTTTACTCACCTGTGGGTAATATATTTGTCTGACTTTTATATTCGCTAACCAGTAAATCGTTAGTATATACCATATATATTTCTCGAGTATGTAGCTGTAATATTTTCTGCACTCATCCGATGTAACGCACGATCATCCGTTGAACAAAGCGCAATGTTACTGCGTACTACCTAAGCGTCATTCAAGTATCACGTAACGCTATTTTTTACTATTTTTAACCCCCCCTCCGCCATAGTAACACATAGTAAGGGTTGCCCAGTCCCCCAAGTGTTACGTTACGCGACTAATTGCTAAGATTATGATAAAGTCTCTGAAGTATCTCCTGGCTCGACCTGATTTGATACATGATGCCGAGTGATAGAGCCACACAAGTTAATTATGATAAAGTACTGAAAATTCCAAATTTTCAAAAAATAAGATTAGGTTTTCCTCGGTGGTCATCATTGACTTTAACTACATATTTTGCGACCTGGATGTATGCTTCTATTCTTCAAGTATTTATTGAATAGAAAAAAACACTGTAACGTAACGTCTGACGATCTCCCCCCCCCCTGTAACCAATAGTCACGTTTTGACCAACCCCCCCTCCCCCCTGGAAGCGTTACGTAATACTTGAATGACGCCCTACGCCACGTGTCGCTAATTAAAAGGAGCATCGATTTGTGACCGGACGACCTCTCATGGTCCACCTTTAAATGAGAAAATTCCAATTATCTTACCATCAAGTTTATTTACGGGAGAGTAAAGAGCAGAGAAAGTCACTTTTCCAACTGTATAAAAACTATGAATGTCAATTTTCTTAGACCTTGGAATCAACAAAGAGAATATTTTCGTCGTTTATCAAGTAAGCTGCAAGTTACTAACACAAAGTTGGAGGAGACACAACCGCCAGCGCCAAAGTCAGACACGCATTGTTCATATGGGTAAGTAAGGTTGAGTGCATCAAGGGGCAATGTTACGTTCGAATACAAGTATCTTAGAATATTGATTGTTCATTTTCACATTTTTCACAGATGTCCTTACAAAACTAAATGACTGACCCATTAGAAACTCCTCATTTATGGTTTCTATCTCTACATACAAAACATAATATAAACATGGTCTGTTTACGATTTCGAATACTTTTTTTCTCTCCATGATGAATGAATGATTGCTACGAAATATTTAGTGTTATACGCCGATTAAACACGTGTTTTGATTATTTTTGATTTCTCCAAGTTGTAGCTATCAATCATAATTGGTAATTTGGACAGTTTAATTCGCAATAAAGTATCAGCGTGTGAAGTGTGATGTGCTAATTTGCATATTTGCTAGTCGCGTTCACGGGGTGAGTTACGTACCAGAATCTGTCATCAGAGGCCTCAGGTATTCCACGGATCTTGTAACAGCGCCATAAATTACAGAATATTAATAGCATAAGTCTCTACCCTAAAACTGGACGGCGGTAAGGGTAGCTGGTCTGCTATTGCGGTGAAACTAATTACAAATTTCATAAACCAGATGTTACGAGCAAGTTTAAAGTAATATGAAGCAGACCGGGATGCTCGCCCAGCTGTATCACGGTTTGTATTTTGTTTGATGTTTTTAAAAAAATCAGTGGCTCTTGACCTCGCCGGCGTCTGTTTCTGAAACTAAATACCATAAAATAGTGATTGGACGACAAACTCGGCCTTAATCCCATTTGAGACAAATATTTGTACCAGGTTCTGGGCGGCGTGCGTAAGCATCTATGTGTGCGAATAAGGTCGAGCATGTTGCAAACTTCGCCGGCTTGTATTAATTGACTACATGTTGGATCTTTGGTTAGTCGTTATTTTTTCCTATGTATTTCATTTAAATCCATCGTAAAATATACTTGATGGCAGATTGTCCACAGAATTATTTACACGATCATAATGTTTGTATTCTTTATAGGTAGCTACTTGTTAATCTCAGTCATGTGCTACGATGAATCATCAACGTGCTCTCCACTTATTCTCCCTCTCATTTTCCTGGAGTCAGAGCCAAACCATCCGAAAGGAACTGACAATGAGAGTGATCCATCGCACCAGCGGATACCGGATATCAGGGAAGTTGCACCTCTGACCTGAGAGGGTGCTGAGCATAACAAAGAACAGGGCTACCATAAAAGAGGAAATGTACGTACGTGAGTGCCGATAATTCCCAGACTTCGGGCCAGACCTCGAACTATGAGATATGATAGGACTTACAGGGAATTTCAGGATAGGAGTAAGTGGATGAAACTTAAGTCAGGATTACTCGCATTGTGTGACAAGTGGTCAACGCTTTCATGGTCCAATCTCCGATGCCTCCAATGCGTCAAGATAGAAAAGAATAGAAATTTCTTTCGCTTTGTGAGACTTTTTGATCAGGAATTGCATCAGCTGAGAATGCTTTAGGTCCTTCTATTTGTGAGGTTCCGTTTCGTTATCAGTTCATGTAATGTGTGGATCTGAATGATCCACGGATCGGAAGAAGTATACCCTTCGATTCAAGTTGGATTATCTACATTAAGGGATATAAAAAAATTCATTGAATTATTAAGAGGACCACACCGTCTTCACACCGGCTTCTTGATCCTCCTGGGAGAATAAGTGTGTCAGCTGATGCAGTTCCCTCGAGAACGTTGTCTTCAAGAGGCTGGATGTTAGCTGAATCGATGTGCGAACGGTAATCTAAATCATGAAAGCTTACGAAATTACTTGAGTAGAATATTCGGAGTAAGGTATTTCTAGCTTGAAGTAAAAAAAAACAAACGAAAATAGGTCATGTGTATCAACCGTGTAATAAAAAGTGAGAAGTTTCACTCAGAACTTATTTAATCTGTCCAAACTCAAACTTAGCAAAAGTAATTTATACAGGGAAACCAATTCCAGTTGAGACGTCGGGTTTTCAGGTTGCTGATGGATAGTATCACATCAGTCATAATATATCTCAGTTGTCACTTAAATATAGTTTTTTCGAATACGTCTGTCTGTATATATACTCGATAGAAGCTGGTGTCAACCTGGCGATTCTTCGCACGCGTACAAACGAGATCGAAAGGGTTGTATAGAAAAAGTAGAATGTCAGCTGATCTTGACACTGATGAAATATCGCAACGTCCCCCGCGGTGTGATACCTCCTGCAGAATGAGTAGAGATACAGTCAAATACAGGCTGCATGCTGAAAGGGGTTATAAATCTAGAAAATTGGTTCCGTCATATCTAATACCAGTATAACTTACGATATAGTAATTATTCGACAGGATATCCAATTAAATTAATCAACATTCAATAGATTCAATCAGCGTGATTTCAATCGGTTTTGAATCTTTTTGTTATCTCTGCGCTTCGGCCCACGATTACGTAGGAATCTAGAGTAATAATCTCGTTAGCTAATGGTTAAGATACATGCAATTCCCGGTATGCATGCGTCACTTCCTGTAATTTTTCACTGACGAGCAGCTTCTGCGTCAAACTGAGATGAGCAGAATTTCTAGCGGATGTAGAATCAAACGTTGATTCGTGTATTCATTCGTGCATGATATAGGTTTCTGGAAATCAGCTGAATAATAATTTTGCAATATTGATTCGGAAAACAAAAATTGATCAAGGTTTGCCATCACGTGTAGAAATGACAACGGGAATCGAAGATAGATCAAGTTTGAAGCTTGCCCTAGCACTTCGCTACCTTTGCCTAATTTAAAAAATCAACATTCTGGTATGAAATACCAGTAAGCATGAAAAGGAAAAAATGCGTCTGCGAGTCTGTTGGTTCAGGCAACTCTGGTGTTTTACATGTGGAAAGAACTTGTTTGGCACGGTATGGTACTGTTTATTCGACTAAGCTGACGTCCCTCTCATCCCGTGAAAACTTTGACATTATTCGAGTGCTGGCTTCATTTTATGGGAACGTTATCATCACGCTGTTCCAACCGACCAGGTGAACACGTTTCACATTTTCCTCCTACTACAATAGACTCTATTTCGGCTGACATTTCAATCATCCGCCAGAAGCCTATCAAAATCCAAACAATTCATTTTTCATTTCTGTATGTCATCAAATTTGGTGAGCTGACTTTTATCGTTGCAAAGCGTAATATTATGAGACATTGCACAACGAATTGGAGTTTCCAGTACGCCTGTTGGAAGGGCAACATTCTTCAAGTATATTCGTTCAGGTCTTTCGAAAGTTACCTCAGACTCTTCTTTGGAGATCAAGTGAATTCATGAGGCTGCTCGGGATCTACGTGTGACTTGGAAAATGCTCGAAAAAACATCCTTCAAACAAAAAGAAAGGAACAGGTGCGGAGCGAACCGAATAGCAAATCGATAGATGGTGAATTGGCGATAGAGACAGGGTTGGCTTTAAAGGTCGGATAAGGGTGGACCAGAAAATTAGATTCTGAGGGTGAAGTAAAATTGTACTAGTGCCCTTATATTCCTTTATTGTGGTCCGTACTGGGGGTAGTTTCACGTGCCGTACCAACCTTCGTATAGTTCCATGTGATATCCGAAGTGAAGAGGGATCGGTAATGGTTTTTTCCTCAAGACAAGACGTGCGTTCATTCGGTACCTTCTACTCCGTAGCAGCGAGCCAGCTGACTTTCCCGTCGTCGCTTTAAAGCAACTGCGAAAGTCTGCCGAGGCTAACATCACTTTGTCTGTTTATTCGCTTATTCGCATCTTACACTGGCCAAACTCGTAAAAGATCTTATTGCAAACTGCTCGACGCCCTCATTTCGAAGATTGAGGGGTGCTCACGACGTCTAAACTCCAAACTTCATATCGGGGGTCACTATTTCTGAGAGAGTAACCTTCCCGATAGGAACTGCCGACGGAAAGAAATCAATCTTCGAATTGCGCATCTGGTGTCCAGGAGAGGGTTCGCCTACATATTTTTCAATTATACACCCAACTGATCACGAAACGTCTGTGTACCAATCTCAATACCGTTTCAGCCCCCTTGAGGTCCTCGCCATCTACTCTAGCGTTGGATTATCACCCTTCCAGGAATCTAGGTCATGGTATAATTGTCGCCATTGATTACCGCTTCGTTTGAAAGAACTTTTATTTCACCAATTCAGATTAACTTCATGCTGTGAGACAATATAATTTACGATGACCATTACTGGGAAGGTAATCTAAATACAAACTCATCCAACTTGAATCTTTCACAGTTGATTTCACACGCACACAATTGACTCGGTGTTTTACTATTATCATGATTAGGTATTATGACGCCCCAATTCTTATTATTGTTCTCAGAAGGGTCGTATGAGTTTCAATGGAACTGGCGCAATCAGATTATCGACTAAATAGGGTAACCAATCATTTTCACTTTCTAGTATGCAAGTTTTTTTTGAGGGGGTATCAAGGGTAAAGTATCTCAAACGTAGTAAAAGAAGTAATAACTTTGTCAACAAAGGAAGAAAATCAAGTCAGCCAACAGTCAGTAGAGCGTCGATTATCCGAATCAATTGGGACCGGGTGCCTTTCGGATAATCGAAATTTCGGATCACCGAACATCAATATTCCGTGGGCGAAAAAAACGTCGATTTTTTCGAAATGATAAAATTTATATATGGGGCATTCCATGTCAACGAACAAAAAATAATCGAGAGGTATTAGATTCAGAATCGACCACGGGGTATTTGGGATTTTTTTGAGAATTTTCGTAACGTTGAAATATGGCGTTTTGTTCGTTCAAAATGTTTAAAGTGCTAAAAAGAAGGGAAAAAAAATCGGCCCATCATCGGACAGGTGTCAAAATGATCGGGATGGAAAATGAAATTTTTGAGAATTTTTTGAGATTTAAAAAAAAAATGCGTTTTTGAGATAGGTTTGAATAATCATAAAAAAATAAGGGTTGGCGGGAAAAATCTGAAAAAATTCAGAAGAGCTTTTTTGTGTTCGGAGAATAGTATAAAAAATTATGAAGCGAATCAAAAATGGTGAGGGAAAATCATTGGTCGAGTTGACATGGAATGCCCCATATGTATATATTAAAATACAATCAACATTCATAGGTTATTATCACAAGTACATTTAAGTCAACTGAAAACATGTAATCATCGTATCATTCTTTATGTATGTCTTTAAAAGATAATCAACATTCTTATATATTTGAGTTCTTACATCTGTTTATTTTTGAAAAAGTTGACGATTTTCCAATAAACCAAATCGCCATTCGGATAATTGACGTTTCGTATAACTGACGTTCGGATAATCGACGCTCTACTGCATACAAAGAACGGTGAAATTAAAAATTTGATTAGTTCGACGAAATCTCACTATATCCAAAACCGGTTCTGTTGAAGCTATCATATATGACATAGAAAATGGGTAAGAAATTTCAAATTGATCCGATCAACGGTTACGGAAGAATTATGGCCCTCTCTCCGCCGGGTGTACCTCAATAATATTTGGCGACCACAATTTTCATGATAAATTAGAACTTTTTTCAGTGTCTTCAATAAAGCTGCTTAGGTGTGCTTTTACCAATTCTGTTTATCAAGAAAATGATTTGGAATACAAAAAGAAAAATCACTTCAGATCTAGACTGATAAGACGAAGGTTATAGATACCGTTGAAATACAATTTTTTTTTCAATCGAATGGATGAATGAAATCACCCCGGTTGCATAGTGAGAGACACGCTGAGCTTGGATTATATCGTTCAGCTGGGGGATATACAAATGGTCTGCTTTAATATTGAAACAACTTACGTTCCTGTAATAGATCTGGGTAAACCGAAAAGGATATTTCACGTGCACTATCCTAGTGCGGAATCAAGAAGCCAAAAGATTCTTTTCTGGCACGATATGCGGTACCGTTCTAGCAAGAGATACGTGATTCGCGCAATTTATTGCAGCTTATGTACAATACCGAAGTAGCATCTGCGCCGATTCTCATGAGTTTAGCCTAATCACATTAAGCTGCGGTAGCGAAGTATATCAAGTCAAATAATTAATTTGAATTACCTCAATTCCTGATCTCATTACCTCCGTCAATTTCCAGACGATTAATAACAATCATTGGAATACAATCCCGCTGACGATTTTTTTCCGTTTCAGGGATTGATGCGATTCTGTTATTGGTATACGGATAATGGATATTGCGTTGCCAATAGGCGTATGTTCCGACTCCACGATAAGGAGTGCTCCGGATTTTGCCAACGAAGAGTGAAATTTCTCGGCATCCTGAAAGTATGAAACAACTTTCTAGACAAGGTCATGGGTCCGATATCGTTGCGGTTGAAACTTGGAATGACAGAGGATAACGTGGCGTGGATAAACATAATTTGTCGGACGTGAAAATTCTGAATTTTAGTGAAACTATTTTCGTGAATCTGCGTTAACCGTGCGAACATATATCGTATCGAAATAGATCGCGAAAACATTTTCGCAGCGTAGTCAGTTTATTGTGTGGGTCAGTAACAATGAGAATCTCAGATTATTTGCGCTCCTCCCCAACATGAATTATATCTGAGTAAGATGCTGCTGTAGACAAAGTTGAAGAGGCGGGAGAAAGGCGGACAAAATTATATCGCGTGTCTAATGGCAAAAGGTCGTAAGCGCCAAAAATGCGATTTTGGTGGCAAAAGGGCGAACAAAAAATTTTTTCGTTGCAATCGCTTTAGAAACGTGAAACACGCATAGATCCATTGAAATTAGGAAATAAAAAACTTAAGCGCAAAAGGTCCTATCCGCCAAAAATTACGATATTTACCGGTGATGTTTAAAAAACCTGAATTTCAATTCATTGATGCATTTTCAGAACTTTTGCACAAAACGGACCGAAAACAACAGAAAAACGAATTTTTTACCATTTTGACACTAAATAATAAAAAAAAAAAAAATATTGGCCCTTATGCCATTAGTCGACCCAGCGAAACGACAAAAAGTCGAACAAAAAATTTTTTTTCTCAAATCGCTCCGAAAACACTCGAAACGCGAAGATCTATTAAAATTTTCGACTTCTGAACATCCATCCGAAAAGTCGAATCTGAGGAGAAAAAAAAAAAAAAAATTATTCGCCCTTATGCCATTAGTCGACCCAGCGAAACGACAAAAAGTCGAACAAAAAATTTTTTTTCTCAAATCGCTCCGAAAACACTCGAATCGCGAAGATCTGTTGAAATTTCCAAGTTCTGAAACATTCATGCAAAAAGTCGTAAGTGCCACCCTTATAGGAAATAAATTTCACGATCAAAGATTTTTTTTCTCCTGAGATTCGACTTTTTGGATGCATGTTCAGAAGTTGAAAATTTCAATAGATCTTCGCGTTTCGATTGTTTTCGGAGCGATTTGAGAAAAAAAAATTTTGTTCGACTTTTTGTCGTTTCGCTGGGTTGGCTAATGGCATAAGGGCGAATAAGTTTTTTTTTTCTCCTCAGTTTGGACTTTTTGCATGAATATTCAAAAGTTAAAAATTTCGATAGATCTTCGCGTTTCGAGTGTTTTCGGAGCGATTTGAGAAAAAAAAAAATTTTGTTCGACTTTTTGTCGTTTCGCTGGGTCAACTAATGGCATAAGGGCGAATAATTTTTTTTTTTTCTCCTCAGATTCGACTTTTTGGATGGATGTTCAGAAGTCGAAAATTTTAATAGATCTTCGCGTTTCGAGTGTTTTCGGAGCGATTTGAGAAAAAAAAATTTTTGTTCGACTTTTTGTCGTTTCGCTGGGTCGACTAATGGCATAAGGGCGAATAATTATTTTTTTTCTGCAATTCATGTTCCTTGACTTCGGTTTTCTTTGGAAATGGGTGAAAGTAGTCACAATACATGAAGAAATTGATTTGATTCGAACGGCATCGAACGTCCTCAGTCGAAATCCGGAAAAAAAAAATTGTTCGCCCTTTTGCCATTAGAAACGGCAAAAGGTCGAATAATGGCGCTTACGACCTTTTGCCATTAGGCACGCGATATGATAATGGTGTGAGAGGTTGAACATCGCAAGTGAAAAAGCTCATTGTGCATTCAAACCTTAGGGGAGCCATTAACACTGCAGGCCATTTATAGGGGCAATCCCTAATGATAATGGAACAGTCTGAAGTTAGCTAGAATCGAGAAACGAGCTTTCAGACAGTTCGATTGGTTCATAACTGTATAAAAGCTTGTTTAACGATTAAAGCGAACTTCAGACTGTTCCATCGTCAAGAATTGATCCTGTATAATCTCATCGGGATGGCGAGAAAGCCCATGGATGAAAATTCTCTGTCCTAAGGATCCGAGGTGTTTTCGTTTAAATATCACCCTCCACAGCATTGGTAAATTTGACTCAAGAGCTGCTCTTTTGAATTGTAGTCTGCAAAATCCACCCCGAATTTCCACTAGTCCATTAGTATTATTGTTACGGTGCTGATTCCGAATCTGAGAAATTAAGAGGAACTGTTCAAGCCAACCCTCAGTTTGCTAAACCTTTTATGAAGATCATAATAAACAATGATCATAATAAACAATGAATTCTCATCATTTGTTGTTGACGTTCCTTCCACACCTCAGTTCGTTCACAAAGCAAGACTTCTCTTCGTGTTTAGCTGCTGAGCATTCATTCTGCTCATCCTCCGTTCAACTTTCAGTATGTCACCTTAAGTCTACGAAGTTTGTTCCTCCTATTACAGTATTACGTGACATTCATCGTCCACGTGATACCGCTTTGCTCTGGCTGAAATAAATCACGTGCTCATTCCGGGTTCAAAGAGATCAGACATTTCCATCATTTTTGTTTCATATTTTACGATAATTTTTCGCGTCTGTTACACAAGGCGAAGGACAGTTAACTCTTGATAAAATTTACTGGAGCAAATATTTTCAAGTTAAGAGCCGCGTGCTTCATTTATTGTATCCCTCACGTGATTTTTGAGATAAACAAGAAGAGTACCCGCCTCTTGGGAAGGTCTCAAGCCAGTTAAACGGTCCAACAAGATGATAATGATACCGTGGCTTAATGTTAATTATCACCTCTTTAAAATATTTTCAACAGAAAATGTAAACATATTGGTGATAATTTTACCTACCCATCGATGTGCAGATTGACCTCAAAGATTTTCAGATTATTCGCAAGTAGCTATGTGTTTCTTTTTCTCAATATACTGAGTAACTGTTTACCGTGTGTATTAGCACGTCTCGTCGCATGACAGAACTACGGTGAGTACGGTTAACGTTGATACAACACTGAGAATATTGCATTTTTTTCTGGTTTCTCGTTTTTTGTTATAAAAAAAAGGGTTATTCGAAGCAAGCTCTCGCAAGGACTAAACAAGCTACACCAGAAATTCAAATTATCCTGGCTGCGAGACGAAGCTCTTTTCAGGAATGACCACATTTCTGTGAAGCTTTTTATGAGAAATGTGGAAGAAACATGTTCAAAGTTTTAATCACGTTGCTATTGATATTATATACATAAAAATTGATGAAAAGCTTTGGTAAATGATATTTCAAATGAGTAATGACGTGTCTCCCGGCTGTATTACGGCCAATTTTTTTATCCATCAACTTTTCCGGGGGTTACGTGAATTTTAAACAACTTTATATTTTCCGGCGACTCTGTTAAAAACGCGTGGAGACGAACGTGAGCATTAATAAGCGCATCACGTTCGGCTATTTCATACCCACAATTCTCGTGATACATACTCGATACGAATAGAATAACCGACCCGGTGTGGCAGGGTTGGTATAAATTCAGATATAACGCTGATTGAGCAGGTTTAATTACTAAAATTACAACGCTACGTGTCCATCGTGATAAATAGCTTAATCAATTTGCGATTTGTTCTCGAAGCCATATACAGCTACGGTCTGGTTGCACGTTGAGGATCATCGTTGATCCCGAATATAGTTCAATTCACGTTCACGTATTGTCAACTGACCTTGGTCAACTAAAATAGTGACATGAATTCACGCCAAAGTCGAGCTTGAAAGTGATCGGGACTTGCAGATGAGGAATTATCCATTGTTTGTCTCAATTTCGTATAATTTTTGCTGGAAGCCATTTTGATCACGTAATGTGATAATAGAAGCCCCGGGAACCATTAGCAAATTGGACGTAATACGCGTTGACCCCCATCGGACACCTATACTCTTCTGTGTACTTAGGTAATTCAAACATTGTCGTATTACGTCACGTTTGGATCAGCTGGGAGAGTCCCTGATGATAATTGTTACTATCGAGGAGGAAAGTGTTTTGCAAGAACACAAGCGGCACAGAAAATACTCTATTATAGGAGAAGAGGAAGCAGAAGAAGAAGAAGAAGAAGAAGAAGAAACCCGCCATTCGCAGTGGGTGGATAAATGGACGTGATTCGAGTTTTGGAGACCACACTTAGGACAAATTTGCACCAGTAGACTTATAAATTGTTTTTTTGTTTTCTTGCTTGTCCGGTCTTCTAAATCGAAAAAGGCATCAAATTCGGGTCTGGGGTCGGGGCACCGGGCATTTGAAAATAAGAAGGCTGTCCAGACCTCGTTTGGATTTCGAAGCAGTTATGCAATTCGTATCGTGTTTGTTAACCTGTAGTCGTTTTCGATCTCGATTCCGTGTTTCAAGGAAAATTCAATCTCAGCATCAGCATTCTTGCTAATTAAACTGAGAAACCATATTCATACGTCAAAGGCAGAATCTTTCAGGTTGCATATGAGAAATATGCAGACAGGTCTTGAAATCTCAGTCCCTATCTCCTCATTAGCCGGTTCGTTGCCTCGATGCACTGAGAGAAATTCATATAGTTAACGGATTTTATGATTGACAGGATTATAAAAATATTCAATCAAACCCAAATAATGGTTGAGAATAGAGTAGACTGGGGACGGTTGTAACAGGGTACGGTTGTAACATTGTTAATATCTCTAAAACTAAGGGTAGGACATTTATATACCGCCGCCTGATAATCCGTGCAAGTAGTCCGAACTAGCACATTAGTAGGTGGCGGTCCTCCGTGCAAAGCGGAAGTGGGTAGCGGGGCCCATTGTTATTTTCGGGCCTAAAGTAAGTTCTTACAATCTTAGTTAAACATCGATAATTAGACTTCTATGATAAATCTTCAATTTTTCTTTTGTTCATATGTTTCCTTGGCCAATTCTGTGTCAGTATTCACATTATTTTGAGTTGATAGATTCGACAGAATAAATGAAATTTTGACTTGAAGTAAAAAAACTCGTCTGGGGTCAGTTGTAACAGTTGGTCCGGGGACATTGCAACCATTTGATGGCGGATGATTACAGCTAACGACATTCCTTCTCCTTCTTTTATTCAGGCATTATCGTAGTTTATGTTATGAAATAATAATAATAATATAAAAAAACATTATATTTATAAGATTTTATCCAAACGAAAATATTCGGCCATCAAGAGGTGATGAAAAGTTATTTTTATATTTTTTAGTTCCTGAAACACGTATTCCTTATGGGAATGTCTGATATTAATCGTCAAAAATCCTGATAAATAATCTAATTTTGTGAAAAAATCTTGTGTTATAACTGACCCTGGGGTTGGGGTCAGTTGTAACACTTTTCCGATTTTTTTTTGACAGGCTCATACTTTTGTTCTATTTATGCTAAAGAGTCCTACTTAGCGCCATTTTGTCAGCAATTGAATGCTCTTTGCTATGTTATTTGGAGCATTGATGTGTTCACTGTAGTTTGAGCTCAGTGAGGGCAAAACCGAAAAATGTTACAACCGTCCCAGTCTACCCTACTATATTATAGTTTCGTTTACTATAAAAAAATGTTCGAGGCCATTTATGACTCACATGAATAGTAACGATAACTATAAATTTCTCTCAGTGTGGTAACGTGTTTGTTAACCTGTAGTCATTTTCGATCTCGATTCCGTGTTTCAAGGAAAATTCAATCTCAGCATCAGCATTCTTGCTAATTAAACTGAGAAACCATATTCATACGTCAAAGGAAGAATCTTTTAGGTTGCATATGAGAAATATGCAGACAGGTCTTGAAATGTCAGTCCCTATCTTCTCATTAGCCGGTTCGTTGCCTTGATGGTAACTGGCTTTTCGAATTAATATTTGACGCGAAAATTCATCAACGTCAGAATTTATGTGAAAAAAAATGAGACGCTGTGTGAGATCTGTGAAATAAATGTTCTGATAATGGTAATTTTCTACCGTTGATTGTGCGATATTTTTTTTATAAACCTGTTCGCAAAAAGAATAGCACACAGAATTGTTTAATCATTCGTAATTCCATCACCACAAATTGATGACGAATCCAAATCTGAATCAGCGATACTCGAATGAACAATAGAATACCATGAAGGTTTCCTACGAAGTAAATATTGTGATCAAGTCCTTTGAGCCACCCCACAAATAGAAACACATAGTGCTTGTAATTTCCCGTTTACCTACGTGGTATATTAAAAACAGCATCAGGCCATAATGGATGCCAATTTTTCCAAAACAAAAAATCTGTCCGTGTCCATTATCCGAAGGCAATGAATTGCAGGGCGCAACTCGCTCATGGAATATCGTGATTCAGTTCAGGTATTGTAAAGATCTGATCAAAATCCCGATAGGGAAGTCGTTGGCTCCAGTCACCGGATGGAGGTGTCGTGCTTTTGTCAGATGACCATTATTCTCGCAAGTTCATTTATATATTTCCCAAAGGGAACCTCGTATATTCGGGATCGACTCTTTGCAGAAGGCGAAGCAATTACTTGCTGGATGATACCGTGCGCAGTCGCAATCGCTAAGGGAGGGTGGTGAAAACGCAGAATCCAAGTGCGAAGCATCATTACGGATATATTCCGTGCCCTGATAGCGATCTGATCGGGTAAACGACCAAGGGAAGATAATACCGTGTCCAAGTTCGAGGCTGTAGAGCCGCGTATGTCTGTCGGCGACCCGCGCGCAGACCTCGTATGAAATTAAGGCGCGCAACGCGCATTGCTCGCGGCTCCGTCAGACACTTTACCGCGAATCTCCGCCTTGCGCGGTGCTCGAATCGTACAAACTTTTCCCGAATTTAAAACAAGCGTGTTGCAGATCAGTTGGCCATACTTTTCGCTATGTTTTTTACAAAAGATTAACAGAGGAGTTTGGCAGCTTTTTATATCATTTTTATGGTATTGAGATAAGGAGATTGAAATGAAACCAACAACGGGCGAAACTGCCAGTGTAGTACCATGGACAAAGTGAAGATTGACTGCTGATTGCGAAATTGTTATCCAGTGACGATCGAGATTTAAGGTTGAAAGTCAAGGATAGATAAAAATCGAGTTATAAGATGATCCGGATAATCGCTACACTTTAAAGAACCGAGGAGTTTGGTTCAGAGGGTCTTCGGTGTTGGGAGATTAAAATAAATCTCCTATACAAAAAATAGTGCTACGTTTCTGTTTCTTTTTTTTTCCTGTTGACTGACAAATTCACTCTCATTCCAATTTTAGAAGAGTGCTAAATCCAGTGATGAATCATGCTGCTAATATTGAGTGACAATTACTTATAAGTATCTTATTATATTCATAGTGGTGAAAAGGTCAAGATTTGTCTATTGATAACACTGCTGAAGAATAGCCGACAATACATGCTTCACTCGACCTCTTCTCTTCTTTTCTCTTCGGGACGTATTGTGTGTCGTGAAAAGATTCACTCCAGTTAGCAATTTATGAATCTTTTCACAAGAATGGCCATTCCAACTACTTACAGAGGCTTACATCCTCAGCATTTTCATAGATAAAAGGCTTGTACCTCCAAGGAAGCAATTACATTCGAATTCCGTTACCTTAGGCTCCAGAAGACTGTCCGAATACTGCAGTTCGATCCATAGAATCAATGCCGAACCATATGCTCTTTGATGGTTGATAATATGTGCGATGGGGATACGCACAAATTCATAAAGTTCGTTGGAAACATTTAAAATGATGCAGGCTAATCGTCTGATACGTTCAGCTCGATCCCATTCACGTAGTTCAATAAAGAACGTGAAGCAAATCTAAATACGCAACAAGTTGTGTCGGATTAAAGTTCCTATCGTCGAGAAATGTTTGTTGCGCGTGTATCTATATCCAATTGTACGAATGTTTATGACGGTGATTATTGATACTGAAACATATGTGTCAATATGGTTTACAGTAAAATGAACAGCATAATGGTATAACGTGATTAGGAGCATAAAGAAGAGTGTAAAAGGATATCGAAGTGACAATTTGAGTACAAAAACTACGAGAAAATAAAAATAAAATAATGCGTATTGATTTGGTGTAAAAATCGAGTGTAAATTAACGATAGATGATGTTGTTATCGCTGCTGGTTATCTGTCATTAGCAAACATGCGCTAACTGGGTAAGTAACCTCATCAGCTTTCATCACTACTCATTTTTCATAAATATTCGAGAGCGAATACCGTCTGACGTAAACTTATCGTTCACAACGTTTTGGATTGATTATCAACAATTTAGCGTGGTGTTTTGCTCACATGTCTCAGACCTTAACCGTCTACGATAGTTGGGACAGTATTTATAATCCCAGCTAAAAAATTCTCTGAATATACTCAAGTTTAGTCTACTCAGTTCAATTACAGTTTAAGTTTTAGCTACTTTGCTGCTCCACGAACCGGAACAGGTGTCCACTATTTTTATTCATTTGCATAAAGTTAATGCGATCGTGGTTCCATTTGAGAAAAGAGTTCATCTCAGTTGCTTTTTCGTACTCTGCCCGGGTTCGAAATTATTCATCTTTGATCCTATTTGGTACTCGGAGTTCGCCCAATGCGTGATCAGTAAAGTTCTCAATCAAATTGCGAATGCGTACTTAGACTTGCAGTGTTTGCTAGCTCGAAAATTGATTATTCTCTTTGTACTATGTGGCTTTGGTGTTCAGTCGATACCGTCTTCCGAATTCCTGATCATGACGTATAGGTACATGATTGTACGATCTATAATTAGTGGAATGCTGAACGTCCGTGATACGAATACCGGTTAGTTGCTGCAGATGATCTCAATTGACATAGTGATTGATCAAGTTCGATAAATCCTCGATGCTGTTTACATAAGAGTGCGTCTTGTGTAAGCCTTGTATCATCTCCGGAGGTGCCTTTCTTTTTATTAATCACATTGTTTACAACTGAGAACAAGAAGAAAGAATACCTGCTCATAAAAAGAGGGACATCGTGGTATTTGAGAGCAATCATATCGAGGATGTTATTGAGTGACTGGCTCCATGATCTCAGATTACAATCATCGATGAATATTATAATCCACTCAAATCAATGCTTTCAAGATACATGAATGATGCCAAATGATGCACGCAGGTGGAAATGATCCCCGCAAAATAAGTCTGTAAAAGGCGAGCTAAAAGCAGTTACCACGTTAGATGTCTAATTACGCAAAATTGAGTTATTTCTTCCAACACTTGACGTACCTAATTCCTTCTCGCAAAATGTATATTCGTCTAAGCTCAGACGGAGAGATATTGAACTTTACTACGCGAAGGCACCTCTAGAATTTGACGGATATTTGCTCCACGTAGTATGATAGGCTTACATGGTAATTCATCATAGCGTATGATCTCGTTTCCTTGTGAGGGAATTCGATTACTGAAATTATCTAATATTATGGATATCAACTATAATATACTGACACGGCTATAGTCCCTGGCGTCCAGGTCTGCCACGGCCATAGTTTCTGGCGTCCAGGTCTGCCACGGCTATAGTTTCTGGCGTCCAGGTCTGACACGGCTATAGTTTATGGCAGTGTTCTGGCTAACGTCAAGATCAAGTTGCCACATATACCCAAACATGCAGCCCTTTTTGTTCAGTCAAGTGGTCACGGTGATATTGCGACCACCATAGTTAGTCTCTCCGAGTAATTCTAGGAGTAAAGACGGTCTTTTCTTGAGCTAAAAAAAATAATAGATTCATTTCAATATTGATTCCTTGAGATTTATTTTGGCAATTTGTCCTATTTCCAACACTGGCATCCAGGTCTACCCGCGCCATAGTTCCTGGCGTCCAGGTCTGCCACGGCTATAGTTTCTGGGGTCCAGGTCTGCCACGGCTATAGTTTCTGGCGTCCAGGTCTGCCACGGCTATAGTTTCTGGCAACCAGGTTTATCCGCACCATAGTTTCTGGCGTCCAGGTCTGCCACGGCTATAGTTCATGGCAGTGTTCTGGCTAACGTCAAGATCAAGTTGCCACATATACCCAAACATGCAGCCCTTTTTGTTCAGTCAAGTGGTCACGGTGATATTGCGACCACCATAGTTAGTCTCTCCGCGTAATTCTAGGAGTAAAGACGGTCCTTTCGTGAGCTAAAAAAATAATAGATTCATTTCAATATTGATTCCTTGAGATTTATTTCGGCAATTTGTCCCATTTCCAACACTGGCATCCAGGTCTACCCGCGCCATATCAAGATATCAAATGATTATCAAGGAAAGAAATCCGTATAACTACTCTGCAGGCTCGTTCATAGCACGTCTTTCCGAACCTGTACAAAACAGACGTATTTTCACGAGAGATTTTATCTAGGGTTAAATGCGTCTGCTTATTTCGTAACGTGAGAAACGCGAATCATAGCTGATAAACAATTAGGCGGTATGCAGACACGTGGTGGTATATATTTGCGTATTTACATATTCGTGTATATATGTTCAGTCAGTGTTTCTTGCTAGTAAACAAATGTATGTACACTACGCGTTTCGACGAATGTTTTCTTGATTCGATGTTATTTCAGGGATTGTTCCTTCAGCAAGGTTAAAAACAGGCCAGAATGATATCAAGTTCCTTCATCGTACCGGTTGAAGCCGTATAACTATCTAAAAGAATATTCTACACGCACGGTTTCACAGTTTTCCGAATTCAATTACTCTGCATGCAGGCTCCAATTCAGGATAAGCGCTCTGTCCTTAAACCCCGGTTCATCACTGCAAAAACAGAAAATCCAATCTTATATTTTAAAAAATCCGAAGTTGCTCAGAAAACGAATTTGTTTTGTGACAAATTCCTGTACTGATCAATTTTTAGCCCGTCATTTCCCTGTGTACGTGATAAGTGAACAGTGAACCTAATTTCTAAGTCATGGTTGAAGTCACTGGAGAGTTGATTTAAAAATTAATTAGGTGCTAGCCCGTTCAAAACTCGCTCTTCCGTTTTCATTTATATTAGATACAATCTTTCCGCATTGATCGGTCGAAGCCTTTGATCGCCGAGGACGAAACATGATAAACTACTAATCATTCGAAAACTTAACTGCACTTGACTCTTTTTGGGGAAAATTCCCACCATCGGAGGGTATTTTTATCGGGGGATTCTCTCGCAGCGTTGTTACCTATGTCCATAAAACTTTTGAGTGCAATTTGTAGATAAAAGAGCTACGTGGGAGAACTTGAAGGTCAAAGGATTCTGCGGTCCTGAAAATCGTTCCGCCCGTGGCATTAGTCAAGTCTATTTAATGAAAAGGTCGCTTGATCTCGAAGATTGACAATCAGCACCATGCAGATGATAGCGAAAACGAGAAGTGACGGATTCCTCTCAGGAGTTCTTTTGGGCACTGGACTTGAAACAAAAAATAGAAGACATTGCCTCGCTCGTAGAATCATACGCCCCAAAAAAGCTTTCCGACTTCACCCTAACGATCGTTTATCAGCAGAGTGCGTAAGGCTTTTGTTCCGTGGATCCCGCAGGATCTGAACCAGTGTAGTGGTTGAGTATGCCGCGACTTACTTTAAATCACAATGAAAAAGTCTCATTTATTCCCGAGTTCACAACTTTGGGTCACGTTATGTAAATGTACCTGGATTCAGATCTCATCAAAATCGCTGAGAAGTGTGAATAATTACCTGTGCTATGAATATGAAATCAGATATCCGTTTGATATCTGAATATCAAAATATGGTCATTATTTTTTATGCAAATCATAAGATTCTCACACGAACGTGACAAGGGTTTGTTGTCTCGTCTGATTTGTTATTCCCTACGGGACTTGATTGAGAGTCGTACATCAGAATCCGTAGCACCCGCTGAGTCGTCTATTCATCTTTGATACTCAGTATTTGAATTCGTAATGTTTGATCCTGACAGGAAGAGTAGCAGGTCCCTTGTTTATAATCCACAGAAAGATAAGTTGAACCCGGCCCAAGATCAAACCGAAGGTGAAATGTTTTGATATCAAACAACGTCGTATCCATCGTTTGTTACGTCGCATACCAGATTAAAAGAAAGTGTCACCGACAAAGCTCAACGGATAGAAGAGTCCCAAAAGTTCAAAGGATCCTGAAGCAATTAAATTTTCACAAAGGAACAAAAATTACAAGATACTGTTCGTATATTGTCAGCTTTCCATGCAGTGGAGAGGATCTCAGGAACTCAGAGGATCTTTATGTGAAAAGTTTATACAGGTGTATAACCCCGTAACAACTAAAACGGCTGGGACAATTACTCAACTTTGTTTATATCTGTCCGTTTACTGTTTCGAATCTGAACTTTAGTCGGTGTGAATTACTTATTTGATGGATAACAATTTTCCGCTCAATTGTGATCCAGCTATTCGTGGCCCGACAAAGTCCATCACTTCAACTGGAAGTATATCTGCCATACGAATCTACACTTTGACCTCACTATCGCGATGAAGGAGATAACTGCGATTCGCAAACTGTTCGATCAACGTCGGTTGATGGTTTCTGTTCACGCGAGTCCTTTACAAATTTCTTAAAATTAGTCAACGTCTCTGCGGTCACGAAGAGTGAGTATATCGACAATGCAAGAACAGTAACAGGTAATTTAGTGGTCAGTTACAAAACCAGAGCTTGGACGATGTTTGCACACGAAAATGAGTAATCAAAACAGCGTCACTTCCGTTGCAGGTTTAATTGCTTTTTTTATTCGGAATGTTTCTCGAACTCCAACATAAACTTTCGGTCTGACAGATGAAGGTCCGTCGAGGCTAACGACTCGACCGTATTTTCTAAACAACAAGGATTTAAAAATGAAAGATGTTACACTAAGAGCATGTGATTTCTTTGGCGAATAAAAATACTAAATTGATTCGTCTCGTTTGAAGCAAAAGCTTTTCGAATCCAATCCGAAATTCGCTACATTTTAATAAAAATTAATATCAAGCTTCTCTTTCACGTGTTTAAAATTTCAACAAACATCAACCGCAAACGACAAAAGTTTTACAACTTTCAACAACGTCCAGAGTGCAGCAGCCTTTGACCCTCCGCTGTTGAAGTTTGCAGACCTCAAAGGCGGAAAGTTCGTCGAGATTCTTTCTGGTAACATTTTTTTAATGCCAACGAGATATTTTTTGTGCTCAGATTTATTTCTGTGAATTTTTATGTGATAGCTATGACACGATCACGCAGATATGATATTATGTGATGGTCCTGATTCTTCTTATATTATCGCAAAGCGATCTAAACATGCTGTCAATTTGACAAGGGGAGTCCAAACAGATGCGGATAAAAATACGAGCCGAGTAGTTTATATTTCTTTATATCATCCACGTTTGTGATATAAAATTTGGTTCGATACATGTGCAAAAGTCGTTTTTCCACTCGTGAGATTGTCACCCTCGCTTTGCTCGGGCGACAAACCTCCCACTCGTGCGAAAACAGACCTTTTGCACTAGTATCGTAATATACTATTTTGCAACACTTGCATGGGAAGTTCGATTTCGCGCACCGCGGAAAGTGCGCGAAGCGGTCGATTACTCCGCTGGGCGGAGAGCGTGAAATAATACAGCAGACGACGGTTTTAGCGTTGAATAACATTTATTATTTCACGCTAGTCTCAAGTAGACAACTCGCCTGCGACTCGTGCGCTATACTCTCACTCATCGAGAATCGCCAACTTCCCGCTCGAGTTGCACAATATACTAATTATATCTAGAGGAAATCTCGCAGCCGATTCAGTTATCTTTTAATAACTTCTAGTTACTGGTAATTCACACACCCATTGATTAGCTCCACGATCAGTAAATATAAGCTCAAGAACTGGCGGTGCCTTAGAATTTTAGGTTTATTGTAGCTCTGTAATTTAGCGATAAGGTAACATGCAGGTTGTCTATTTGTTCAATATACGTTTGTTGATTTGAAGAATTAGGAAATAATTTTTTTCGAATTGAGATACACCTTCGTGTCTGCTAGTTTTTAACATCAATATCTCGTCATTATCGAATTAACACGATTGACGTATGTTAAAAATAGATGTATTTTTCTGTTGAGAAATAAACAAACGAAAAATTATTTCTCTATAGCCAATAACATTCGGCGTATTCATCTATATAGCTCCATCTGGATTGCCTTACAACAAACTTTGAGTTTATTATAGTTATATTCCTGCTGGCGTGATACGTATAGTCGAATCAACAGAATCGGTACATCCATGATCCGTAGCGGTAGACTCTGCAGTCAGCAAACGTGAATTTAAACGCGAGCAACGGTCCACGTGAGGAATCAATAACGTTGACTGGAACAAGCATCACAAACAAATTTAAATCAGTATGCTCGTACGCGTACCAAAAAGTCCATTTCCGTATTGTCGTTCAGCTCTTTAGAAGCTCTACTGTTGTGGCGTGAAAAATCTGTGTTTCACCGAAACAAAAAAACCTGTAGTTTTTTCTGAGAGTTTTGAACAAAAACACGTTTTGTTTCTCTTTGAACTGATGACTGACGATGTGTAGAAAAATTTAGATAAAGAATCAGGTGACGAAATTGTGAACTTGAAAGTGTTTTTGTTCGACATGTTATTTTTACCTGGATGCAACCACAGTGATTGTTAGTCAGCCGTTGGGTCATCTTTCGATCCCATTAAATTGTGTTATGATTTTGAATGAGCAGAAAGCGATACTATTGTAAAAAGAGAAAGAAAGAGTAACCGAATCTTTCGTAGATTCTAAATAACCGTAAGATTATGACCAGCCATTAAGTAGCGTATGGAATAGACATAAAAATTCGTCTGAGGAGTTTAGACTGTGTGGTTTTGAAAACGTTCATTCAGAAACTAACAGCTGGTGTATCGTACCGTGGTCTGATTGTTTACAAAAAATCTTCTCTAGCGTTCAAGTTGTTTGAATTATACACCGTTTAATATTTTTTTCTTCTTATTTTTACAAAAAAGATCGTTCCTTACCTCGGTCCCTGACCAGATCTCAATCTTATTTCGCTCTGGTCGCAAGCTCTACTCTCTGGGGTATTCGTCGCGGTTAAATCAACAAAATTTTATCCAAACATAGCAAAAACTTGGGAAAGCCATACCAGGATCTTGATTAAAATTCTGAGATTGCCTGTCTGGCAGCCACCTTGAGGAGCGGTAAAAACTTCAGGGAGCTATATCACTAGTAATATACCACGCAGCGAACAGTTACATGAGATCGAGTCAATGAATCAGATTCCTCGAGAGACCCGAAATAATCTTTAACAAATTGTGAAAGATACCGTTTTGAAAGTAATTAGGAATTATGTGCAGCACCCGATGCTGGGAAAAATAATTGAAATTTTTATTGAGCTCAAGAACATTCATACAGCCTGCACATGTTATATTAGCTATTTCTCCAAAGAGCGAAGGTAGGTACATACGTACGTAGAAGTAACGATATCACTTCTGCTCCTTGGGGCATGGTAGATTATAATCTTTAACTACATTGGTCTGTTGACCAAGAAAAAACATTACAATGTTAAACAAACAACAAACAACAATAAACTGCTAAGAGAGCTGCTAGAATGGGAAGATTCACATATCACAGTGAAAATGTAATTGAGCCGTGTTGGGCCAAACAACAACCTAAGTCGACTCAAGTTTTAACACAAGAAAGAGAAAAAAAAATTGATTACTGCTCGCTGGGCTAAACACAAACCATAGTGTCCTAGAAATGAATCCGAATTTTGATTAGAATGTTAGGAAACATAAAAAAGTGCGTCTGTCAAAAATAACGCTCAATCGAAAAAGCATGTTGGCTGAAACTCAGTGTATTACCAAGTCCTCGAAAATATAATCAAACTTTTAGATCGTTCAATTACATCGTAATGAAATTTGGTCGAGAGGGTACGTGTGCTGATGACTTTGAGAGAGTTAACCGTGATTGTGCTCTCGAAAATACGAATTACATTTCACGTCGTTCCAACGTTCTGCAAAGCGTTTTTGCTCGAGGTGAACATTTTTCCCCGTGTTTTGAGAGATAAGCGCGACTGCTTATCATAAGATTAAATTGAACGAACGATAACTCTTCTCTACGAATGGCGAGGGCGAGAATCGATTAGATTACGTAAATCGAAATATCAGCACGTAAGACGTGATCCAATGCATTAATGGTGGCTGGATCAATGAATATGACATTCGTATTTTTTTTTTCTTTCGGTTTGCCTTCAAGGTTACCAAATGACAATGCTTCTATGCTTACTACCCCTGGAAACTCATTTACAAAAGTGTGTAGATATTTTTCCATAAAAAGCACTGCATTCAAAGGCTGGAGCTCCTGATAATGAATCAGAGTGTAAATAGGATCGAATCATGACTGTAAGATAAATACCATCAAATTGAGTCCGTTAGAAGCTTTTAGACCGTGTCAAAAGTGACCCTGCAGCCCACGCGAAGCTCTCAATCACCTAACTTGATATGATCTCATCGAGATCGAATTTGAGGTAATTCAATTTTGACGTCAAAGGTCAAAGTCGACAGCCAATTCACAGGCTCTTGATCCCAAAGCCCAGAAGCAGTAGATTTTAACTTACAAATTCGCCTATCGCCTCGAATTCATTCATTTTTTGCCGAAGGCTGCTCTCGGTAAATGCTTGGGGTGACGGTATTCGAAGCTCGTGAATCACGTTTGAAAATCGAAAAACCTGCTGATCACAAGCTCGTTACGGAACAAGTAAATCGTGAAAATATCTGCAGTTTTGGTCCAGCAATTTCCTTCCTCAATTTGTTTCGTTTTAAGCCGGGGTCAAGTATCCGTAAGATTAAATGGATTCGTAATAAGGAAAGTACGGGCTAATTGATACTCAATTCAAGGAACTGTCCGAAAGATCTCTCATTAGAGGAGGTCGTTATGTCCTCGAACGTCGCGTTCTCGTAAGTTGGGGTGTTATCCTCACCTTCGACTTAACTTTTTACGCGAATACGTATACTAAGAAGTGATAACGATCAACGATAAACGCAATGAATAAACCTTGAAAATATCCTAATTTCTTGTCAGCAATATTTACTCTTTTTTCTACTTGGTCTAATTTAAACCACTTCTAGTTCAGAGAAGCGAGTAGTACTTGTCCAGTTTGAACCCGAAAATGTTAGAATTCGTTTGAAGAATTAAATGTAGTTTCCTTCATTTTCAAATAGAGACCTAAGCTCTGATTTAACGTCTCTTTGAAACCCAGATTTGTCGATAGTAAGGGCTAAAGGTCGCAATTCTGTGGCAACGGATGTTCGGGTACCGCTTGGAGTGGTCAACCTCTTTGACTATTGATTAGAACGTCTACTCTCGATAAGATCAATAACCTTGTTTGCCTCTGACCACCGGGCAGTACAGAAGGTGATACAAGGTCCGCTTTATACATTATGGAAATCAAATCGACCGAGTCAGTTAAACACTAGTACGGACAGTAAGGAAAAATGTATTTCATTCGAATCGATACAGAGATTGGACCACGCGAAATTTAGGATGTAATCTGATATCTTTCGTCCTTGGAGAATCACTTGGTTGCGTCATCTACTTTATCCTAACCCCCAGCAAGATATGACGAAAGACGAAAGAATCAGATCTCGATATAATGGGCGAAGCACTGCTTACTCGATTGATTGACGTTTCAAAAATGAAACTGAACTCAGGGAAATGTGTGCTCTGAAGCTCAAGTTCAAAGCATATTCTTTGTCTGGACGTTGCGAAAGTGATTCAGCAAAATAATAAAAATTGCAGTGTATGCGGTGTAGCAATGTAAAACTTAATAAAGGATAACTCAAACATGAGAAGTTTTCTTTCAGCTACTTGGCACAAAGTGAATAGCAAAGGGGGGATGGTTTTGCTGTCGATATTTGTTTTCCCAAGTGAAGGGTAAACGAAATAACAGCTTAGGTGAGGAAAGTATTTCTTATATCAATTTGTTGGGTCTATAATTCATCAACTGCAGACTTATCAGTTACATTTTGCTAGCTCAAACACGCACTCCACGTGACGCATGCGAACACGTGAAAAAAATAAACTAGCAGTAGGTATAGTGATGCGTGTATCTAAGTTTTCGTAAACACTTTGACGTTGAACCAAATACCGATAAACTTTTAATGTGTCCTACGTCGCGATTACCATCTGGTTGAAAAACTGTCTGCTACAGTCTTCATTCAGGATAAAAAAACATGCATGTATTTTTTTATGTGATTGAGTTTAGCTCTGTAGCAGACGACATCATTTTGTCGAGACACATTCTTCGCCTTCGTATTATCAAGCCTCACGAATTTTGATTTCAAATCCTAACCATCAGAGAATATAGTTGCTTTACTATAACTGGTGCTTGTGTTACTCCCCGCGTAATTCGTCTGAAATGTTGTTTCATCCATGTCATAATCATTCGTCACTTTGTGAAAAAAAGTAATCACTCCGTTCACTCTCGGCTGTCTGCACATCATTCTACCAGTTATTGTCGTTCCTCTCATTGAAGGTCCTTTTGCACGGTTACCGGAACCCAGATTCTTAGAATCACACAGTATCGTGAAATGTTCAAGTTAATATTGCAGGGTTCGAGCGACTCTTGCAGACAGCTACCCACTTCAGTAAATCTCTCGGCTGCATGGTATTCGAGGACAGTAAGGGAACAGACAGAAGGGAACTTCGGGACACTTTGGAATAAAATTGGATGTGAGGTTTAGATCGAGGACATGTGTAAACATCCACGTCACTTCCCTCTACTCTGAGCGATTAACATAAGTTCTTCAGCATTCCAAAGTGTTTCTTATTTCACTCTAACATGTAACTCGGATCGCAAGGATTTCGAGACCGCCTCCTTTCCTTGCTTCATCTATAGACCGCTGATCGTAATCCAGTATTAACTAGGTTTTAGGTCATGCTTGCTCATATTACGACTAGGGCTACAGATTGCGTCATAAACTTAGGGTTTAATCTTCTCTTGTTGCATCGAGTTAAGAGGGGTCTAGCAGCCGCAGTGACAATAAAGCCCAATCACAGGCGGTTCTAATTGGGACGTACTTATTGTTAACGATGATAAAACGTCGTCACTACAACGATAAGAACCCGCGCCACGAGCTTATTAAATTGACTGGGGTATGAAGTGCAATTTTTTGCCGATTATGCCTCTGGGTTTTCTGATCCAAAATTTCAAGCCTGCAGGTAATCGCTTTTTCCCGTGTAACAAGGGATCGTGTCATAGTGTATTGTCTTCCATCATAATCTCGTTACAGTCACCCAAATCTCAATTAGAAATTTTCGAACAACCTTGTCAAATACCTGCTCGAGGGATGCGGGTAATTATCAATCAGGCAAGACCGCCGTTGATGTTCATTCAGTGTTTGAGTTATTATAAGCTATCTTCAGGGCTACCATAGCGATGCCAGTCTACATGCTTATGAATTTCATGTACAAAATCGTGTTATTTCCTAGGCATTTGAGAGATGTATGATGTGTGTATAAAAAGATGACTTTTCACCCCAGAGCCTAGACATAGGATTTATCTTGTGTATTCATTTTTTCAATGTCTTGTTTGTCTTGTTAGCTGTGTCAGCCTCCATTTGTCTTGTCGTCTGTGGGAGTGTTCTGAAGCTGCACCAACGATTCTTGAATCACGGTTGACATGCCGAACGGCATCATATACCAACAGTGTTGATTAGGAGACGAGCTAGGTCATGGCACGAAAATATACTCACATTACATTGACCGAGTGACTTTTCAAGGCAACTTCCTGAGTATAAGGTGGCTGGCTTGATGTCCGGAGAGTATAGACGGAATAAAAAGAGTGTTATGAAGTTGGGTTTTAATGGCACGTTTCCAAATCCCGAAACTAAAAATATACTTACATTTAGCGGTACGTCATTAACCGCCGCGCTGGTTCAGATTGTTCTTTTATTTGACAAATTCATGTCTTCTCTTCTCCGTATTTCTGTTAACACGGATTTTTACTTACATCAAAAGTAAAAAGAAGACCCAGACAGAACAGATTGAACTAAAAAACACTTCGAAATCTGTCCTCCGTATTATAATATTGTATGAATTAAAATGTAAGAAACCAGTCCCGCGTGATGAAATTGAATGACGTTTCAGCTTCTGAATGAGTATTTAGTCCAAATATGAGAAGTGATGACCCTCACAATCTTGATGTTTCCAGTAACGAGGGAATTACGATAGAACAACGTGAACAGATTCGTGATGTATCAAATTCGTGAATAACAACGTTATTCTTTATCAATAAAACAGTAAAGCGAAGTCCATGAAACTTTCACAGCGAACATGAATCTTTTTCGTGGCCTGTTGAGGGAATACGTCTGTGGTACCCGCAGATTCGAGGTAACTGGAAACGTATTGTACTTGGTGTTGAGAATCGGTAATAAACTCAGTAAATTAGGGGTTTTAATGCTTTGAGAAAATGAATGTGCAGGCAGGAAAAGATCGAAGGGAGTATTTCAGTGAAAACTTGAGTAGATTTTGAATGAAAGATAAAATCATTTAGTTCGTAGAAGAAATTACCGTCATTTAATTCGTAATCGCCAATAATTTCAACGCCCCATTCACCGAACAGGAAGGGATTGCACAATCCCGTGCAATCACAATCACATTCATTCACATTCAATCACAGTGCATTCACATTCACTCACCCCGTAATCGTTAACCTGAAATATAAACGGCTTCATTCTGCTCTACCCTGCTAATGGGATCCGGCCTTCAATCGATTGAAATTCAATGCTCCGTTCATGCGGGTCTGTAATAAACCGCATCCCGGTGGTTTCTACAATCAACTCATAAGCGTATAGCGATCGTGTAATTAATATCATAAGCCGGGTTGACGAGGTGTCGATATACCTGTGTAATTAGTTTTGGATTCAGCGATCCTCAATCAAGTTCGTTGATCAAACCAAATTAGAAATTAGGATTTTCAATTCAGTTCAGTATATTTGGAAAAATGGAAAATTTCTCTACTGCGATATGGATTTCCCGCCTACTGGTAGCCCTAATCCTGCGATACGTAGTCTGACCCTTGCAGATTGATTTCATCAAATGATAAGAAGCTTATGCTTTATGTCTTCCGAAATTGCTAAAAAGGTATTTTATCACCGTAATATAGGGCCAGAATCTCTGAGCCCGGGATTGGTTTTATCCCAGATAATGTCGACCGCGTTTTGACCATTGGTAGAGGTTCTATCGTCGAGTGCTTTGAAAATAAGATCTTCGTTGTCATTGGCTCGCATTTGATTTGAATAAATTTAGAATCAATTTATATTCTTCCTTGAATACAAAGCCGAGCTAACAGAAAAACATAAAACATCGATCTGAACTTTTGAAACAAATGTCATATGTCAGGGGAAAAACTGATGGCGAGAGATTCCCCGTCTGCTCGCATCAACCAGAAGCGATAGGGTCGGACAACCCGTGATAAGTTATACCTCACTAGATCCTTCGACATCACCAGGCTTTTGTCCCAACTGGCTTATCCCGGAGATCAGTCCTGACCTTTGAATTCGGAACAATTTTTTCAATTTCGCTGCGATTATCCGTAATTAATTAACTAAGGACGAACATTTTGTGCACAAAATGGTGGTCGGACGCTGGTTGGTCATCCCATTGACATATTTCAACCCCTCACATTCATGTCATTGACAGGTCCGAATGAAAAGAAGAAAAACAGCCGCAGAATAACTAGGGTGAAGCTTTGTTTGTTGATTTGATTCCAGTCTTTTAGTACGGTCGGAGTTGAACTTCCCTTTCGTTCAGCTTTTCGTTAAGATGAATTATTTGATGTAGGGGTTAAGACTATCGGGGAGGAGAAGATGGCAGAGTAATCGCAACACTGTAAATATGATTGGTGACTCTTCTCAGAAACGGCTATTTTACGGAAGATTGAACACCGTATTTCTTTTTGGACATTTTAGATAAACGCGTGGTACGAAAGGAAGTGAATCCAACGTGATTTACGATCAAAATCCTGAGCTGCTTCACAGATTTGAGTAACTCGTGATGTAGCGAACAAGAGACGAAACAGAGCCTCACTTATAAATCCACGTGTCATGGTACACGATATGTTCTTCGTGAAGATCATGACCGCGCATGGTGGAAATAACTACAATCTAAGATTCAGGACCTCATCCAAGTCCAAAAACTTGAGTCACATGAGGAATTGAGAGGCAGTAAATCCTGTAGCACTTCATAGTAGTCTTCTATGACAATTTTTGAATCAACTCTATTGCAATATCATATAAGTGTATGCTTTCTTCACAATCCCAGAAAAGTAGGAATACCACTTTCATCTACTATCAACCAGAGTCAAGCCTCTGGAACATTTTGGTATCTTGGCATGACGTTTTTTGTACTAAGAAAAGAAGTCTCGTAATGTCCTGAATGATCATCTGGTATTGTCAAAGGTTCGATCGTTGAAATATTCACCCTGAGACAATACATTCTTTAATCCATCCACCAGACGTTCATATATGATTCTATATTTCATTCTGGCAATATCGAAAGTGCCTTCGTGCTTTTCCGTGCACGCATATTTCTCAAAAAGCGGTGGATTGAACGATTGATGGAACACCAAGGATTGGAATTTATACAGTTATTCGTTAACCATAATCTTAACGGTAATCTATATTCATCGCAGCTTGTCGCAGCAACAGAGCATACAACGTCTGACGCATGACTGATCCTTTTCACTTCGTTTTTATTTGGTACCGTAGCATACGATATCTTATCTCGAACAATACGAAGCTCGCCCTGGCTCATTAATTTCAATGGTCATCCTTCACCTAGAATTTGCTAAAAATCTGATCGAACGTAAAACAAATAGGCCACGGTCTGATTCATCCATATTTCATTCATGACGGAGAGAGAGAAGCTCCCAACCTTCGGGATTTATTATTCATTTTTTACAGCAGAAGTTTCGCCTCAGCGTTTTATATCCTGAAATTTGTTCAGCTGATAATCGGCCGATCTTAGTTTTGCACTTTATCAAACAGCTCTTGATCGTCCGCCTTCATATTCATCCATCCCATCGGGATTACTCAATGGATTGTCAGTTTCAAGGAGGCAATCACACTCAGGCTACTCACGCCCCAATTACGAATAATAATATTTGACCGACTCAGAACCCAGAAATTCCCATCTCGCTGTAGGTCAGTCATAATTCATCTCCGGGTAAAATATAAATATCGATGTATGCATGGTTTTGATCTAAAATATTGTATACCTTTGGCGAGTTTCATCGAACAAATACCATACGCACATTGCAACAGGGTTTCAGTAGGTGTCAAGTTTACTTCTTCATTCGAATGTATGTTTATCCCTGGCTCTTCTAAATATCGAAGCTTTGTATCGGGATAGGGATCAAAAAATTGATGTTCGAGGCGGAATAACCGAACCTGAATTCCTGCTCCAAAAACATACTCGCAATCTTTTTAACAAGAACGTACGAATTTACATGATACATGTACATGATAACAAGAAACGAACATCTTGAGAGAATGTTATAGCATATTACACGTACACTCTTTCCTCTAGAGAGAGAATATAAAAGAATGACCTCTTCTTGTTTCAGACTAAAAGAACAGTGTAGAATGCAAAACAGGTCCTGGTCAGCAGAGGAGGGTGGGCCGGATGTGACCTCGCCCTCTATAATCAATGCAACTGTTTGGACTTACGAGAACGAATCTGTTTACGACGAATACGGTAAGAATATCGACAAATAACTCCGCGGGCTTCGTGCAGCAAAACAGTCAGCTCCACGAGTGACGAAAAGCCGCATTTTTCAACGGACGGAAGTTGACGGTTATTCGCTTGCTTTGTGGCGTGGTTGAAACTACCCAATTTGTCCATTGGAAAATGCGTTTTTTCGCCACTGCTAGCGCTGGCGTCGATCTACTTGGAATCATCAGATTTGTTCATTTTATTCATGAACTAAGGGCAGAGGACGTGAATATTAATAACATTAAACATTAAATATTTTTGATTGCTATTCAATATCTTTGCGGACTGTTTTTTCCGCTCTCACGTTTGAATATTGCTTTGAAGTTGAGGAGGAAATGACGCGCACAAAAGTCATTTTGCCGATCCAATATACTTGCGTAATACTTTACGAACTCGGCAATAAAAAGTTCACATAAAACAGACTTCCTATAATGCTTAATAGTTTCAGATCACCCGAAAGACAATATAAAATGTGTTATTTTTATCCGACAGTATATCGACCAGAGCTATACATATACATCCCAGAATCTGTGTTTAATCCTGTGAAATGTAATCTGTCTTGCAGACAACGAGTATACATGCTAGACAGTCTAAACGGTTCAAGCTATCCGATACAGGTCGAGAAAAATAAGGGTCGTCGTGTAACACATGCGCAGAATGAAGACAAGTTTTTTATATCTTACCATTACCTAGAAGCATTCACGAATATTCGAAATCGGTCTTAGTTCTTTTATCATCTTGAACAGTTTTTTCTTCATTTTCTCGGTCTCAACCTTCATCCGTCTACATCGATATCATATCGTCAAGAATATAACGTTCAATGGTATAGTAACACTCTCGCATACCAGAACTCAAAATTTAATGAACAGATCTGAATACTGGGTCAAAAATGTTACACGCACAATTTTCTACTGATTTTTTTTTTCTCTTTTTTATTTTCTGATACATTTCAGACGATCTTTACGATGTACCGGCTGGTCTGATAGCTCTGCTCAGCATATGCTACGGCAGTATTTCCGTCTTGGCTGTGGTCGGCAACGCTTTGGTCATGTGGATTGTTGCAACATCGAGGCGCATGCAGAGCGTGACGAATTGTTTCATAGCCAATCTCGCCCTCGCTGACATCGTTATCGGTCTTTTCACTATTCCTTTTCAGGTAAGATATGACAATTTATCGATAATGGGGTATTACCGAGAACCAAGGATAATCTTTTGCCTTACAGTTTCAGGCAGCGCTGCTGCAAAGATGGAGCCTCCCCTACTTCATGTGCGCCTTTTGCCCATTCGTCCAGGTCCTTTCCGTGACCGTGTCCGTGTTCACCCTAACAGCGATTGCAGTTGATCGCCACCGTGCCATTTTAAAGCCGTTGAGGTGGGTTTTCAGGATCACGAACCGCATTTTATAAGTCCACAGATCGTGAGGGTTATTTTTTTTCTACGGGTGTCACAACCAGAACGACGAGGTTAAAAGCATCGTGATAAAACAAAAGCCACGAGTGAGTAGAAAGCTTTTGGCAATTGTGTTACAGTAATATGATCTAATGCTTCGAAAAGGTGTGAAAAAAATAGTAAAATGATATCTCCGACGTAAGGTTGAGATGGCAGGAAGAGATAAAATTAAGGTGGTGCGGACATAAATATTTATGGGGCCAAACAGGAATGATAAGCTTTATTACGTGTGACAGATTCTCTCTTCCAGATCGGTGCCTCAAGTACCAACATGAAAAGGGGTCGTCAAGTCTATAATAAAATCACACCCCATATAGTGATATGAGTGCAGTCAATAATAGCATGAGGTTTGACTAGTTGATTAATAATGAGTTGAATTACGGAATTATTGCTAAGGATGAAAATACTCGAAGGAAGATATTCGTTGGAATATTTCTGTGGGGTAGAGTAAGGTAAACTATTTTTCAACACAGAAATTCAGCCACTTTGAGCACTTTGTGTTATAAATTATTTTTCTGAATAATTTATTACCTCAACAAAGTGTCGGCCAGATTATCACTGTTATGACTATACACATGCAGCCTCGAAAAATTCACAGTCATAAAATTATTCAAAGTACCTTACCGAGTCGGATTGTTATTTGGGTTAAAATAACTCCAAACTTGTTTGTGGCTTCAAAAGAACCGCCGTTTGGATCATGAAAAATTTCATCAGCGAATACGAGACACGCGATGTGTAATAATTTACAATTAAAACTGAAAAATATTATCTCAACTAGTCAGAAATTCTAACAAAGAAGCTAACCACGTCATCGCTGAAGCGCACAAAAATCTAACCAAAGAGCCATTCTTTATGGACCAGGTATAACGTCGCAAGCAAATATTGGAGTTGTCAAACACGCCGTAATATATTGTCACCACACTTATTTTTATGAGGGCCGGGTCTGAATAGAACTCTTGAGATACACCTTCCGCGGATCCTTTATCTTCTAGACTAATATGGCCCAGAAAGTGCATGCATACGTTTGTCAAGATGCAAGACAACGTTCTCTGAATGACGAATGTTGAATAGCTTGATTACAACGCCATTTTTATTCTTTGACAAAAGTTACAATCTGCACTGCCGTACTTTACGCATTGTTTGATCACTAATAATTGGAACAAAACCCGTCAAATCGCAGACACGCCTCAGGTCCAAAAAATGATTGCTACGTATCCTGAAGTGGTTCGCCCTTGGGATTATGGACCATTTTAAATTCTAATGAGTATAATCGTCGAAGCGAGGTTTGATACTGACGTTCATTAATTAAAGATAATCCTTCTCATCTTGATGTTCAAACGAAATTTAAAGGACTCATATAACGATGGTGATAGGCTTCAATAGAACCTGACAAAGGGGTGGCGATTACAACCCGCTTATCAACCTCGGCGGACAGTTTTAAAGCTCATGTTACTTTGACACGTGAACGAAACTTTCCGTGGAGATTAATCGAGGGATATCGTAAAGTCAGATTATGTGCGGTGTTATTATGGAATTATTAACGGAAGTACGCCCATAGTCTTTTATAGATTTTTTATATTGCTTGCTTCCATCTGCTAAAAAATATCAGTGATAAAAGAACAAAGATTCTGAGGGCTATTTCCTTGTTATTAATAATGCGCTGACAGGTGCTAGGTGAGTAACTAGATTGCAAATGCTTCCTGGAACCTATGGAATTGATTAATTAATATTCTTGAGAATAAAGTGAATTTTCTATTACCAGCTTTGCAGGTATTACCATACCAAGGTTGAAACTGCTCTGGAACGTGATTTCCGTAATTATTCCACGTACTTCTAAGACCGCGTGAATTAAGGGCGCTTGCGAGTTCTGTTGTTAAAAAAAAAAATACATGTATATATATATATATATGAGAAATACTCACGCAATCCTCATTGTGCCTTGAAAAATGCTGAACTCTCATTTAAATTTCAAGTCTCGAGATTTGCGTATTATTTCACAGTTTTTTAGACTTTGCGAAACGGTGAGGAGACGGGTAGAATTAATTTTGCACCTAATCCACGGTTGACGAAGTCTCTCTGTACAGTGAAGAAAGGGTCTCGAAGACTTATTTGAATCTTGTGTTAATTATAACGTTTTTATTGCTTTTTTTATCAAAAAGAAAAATCATTCTTTCTTCAGAAGGAAAAAAATATCAAACAAAAACCGAAATAAATTAACAAACTCCGAGTGAAACACTTCCAAAATTAATATCGTGTCCTCAATTCGTAAGATTGAAAGTTTATAAGCTGAGATAAGTATGAATGGTATATCAAAGTTAAGAGCGATGCTCGTAATTCTATTTCCAGTGCAAGACCGAGCAAACTCCGAGCTAAAATCATAATCGCTGGTATCTGGCTCTTAGGGGGTGCGCTGGCTGCTCCGATGGCAGCTGGTTTGCGAGTGATCATGATACCGGACAGCCAGGGGGGTAAGTTCTGTACGAAGTATATTTTCAATTTACCTAAAACGTGAAAAAAAGTCTCACAATCTTCAATATCACAGGAATGCAAAAAGGAAGCGAAAGAATTGCAAATTGAAATTCTTCATTACTGTGACTGTTTTCATCTACCCAAACACTTTCATATAACGGCCTAAGAATACATAAACCTCGAGGCAATTTATTTGAATGTGCGAAAACTGAATTCAAAAAATTATTCTGTACACGGTTTCAGTAACTTTAAGCATTTCACATTATACAAGGTCAATATTCGTACTTTGACGATGATACAAAATCTGATATAGCTGTTCACATGATGACCCTCAGCACAAGAAATTACTTTTCATCTCGCTTTTCATCTCTTTCAAATCTTTGGAGAACCAATTTATAGAAGTAGTTCTAGTATAGAATTCAATAAATCGACGCACGTAGCATGAGTTTGAATTCCATTTTCGAAAGTTTGATCAGATTTAACCCGTTGGTAGCCGTCTGGGTCTATCACATGTTAAATAATACGAATTCAGAAAAGGGAAGCCCGCAGTGAATTTTCGTTGTTCTGAAGGCCTCAGGCTTGGGAAAGTCACTCAGTTACCCGGGTATGATGATTACGTGAACAAAGACCGCCTGTTTTATATTTCGTCGGTAAGTCCTGCGGCCTGTTTCTGGATTTTGGCCAATTTACGACGACGAATTTTATAGCGAGAGTAAAAGTCGTTGAATTCAGAGAATTTATTTCTCCTCTATTTGCTGTTTTGAAAACTCGTTTCAAATATAACACGGGTCACTGATTTGAGTAACCAGTTTTCGACAACTGTCTATGAAAAAATCACGCAAACAGATTTAGATCAGTCATGCAATATAATGTAGCTCGCGCACAGGTCTAAAATATCTCATCGTCATTGGTGGGATAAAAAAATATTGTCGAAACATAGTCGAAAGGTAGGATTAGGTTAAAAAATATATCGCCTCAAGCCTCCGACTTTTTAAGGTTGTTCCTCTCATTTCTTCTCCTTCTCATTATTATTGCTACAATCTTTTTTGCGAAGTATCTATTCTTTTCTGCTCGTGGTTATCAAGACGTGCGCGAAGTTTAATCCAGTTCAACTTTCAAGAAATTGTATCATAATATGAAAACATTATCAGAATGAGTTTCAAAAGTTATTAGGATTCTCATCGGGTGGCCAAAGTTGTCGTCCATAAAAAGACGGGATATCTTTTATCCAACTCGGAGATTTGAATTACAAATGTCCTCCTGTACCGTGATATTTGCACTGGACTGCAGTTCAGTTGAATATCTCTAAGCTGTGAACCAGGTTGGTCGATAAATCCATACAGCATTCTCGTTTGCTATGGGGAATATCTATGTATTTCTGCCTCTAAAACTCGATTTATGTCATCATACGTTCAAAGGTTTTCAATCTCATGCGTGTCATGGGAGAAATTACGTTGATTACTTGTCAGCGACACACGCCTCACTTCGTTTCCTTCTCATAACCCTTAATTCCTCTGCTGACTAAATATTCCCGTAACCCATAACGTCTATTCCTATTTTTTCATACGCACAGCTCCACGATCCTCAAATTATAGATGATTAATCTCGCACAAAGCATTGTTTTATAACTGTTTGAGGCATACACAATTGTCTATACGTCCTGGATTATAGGTCGCGTTTTGTACACTGTACGTAATTAGAAACAGTAGATCTGTAGGTGAAGGGCAGACCTACTAACTAGAAATTATTCGTATATATGCATTAACACAGCAAAAGTTATAATTATGCAGTTGATTTTGGTCGATTAATTGTTTAGTTCGTTAACATTTCTATGTCACCGGATAAACTTTGATGAGAAAATACCCTCTTCATGTGCACAGTTGGAAATTTCAGTTGCGGTACATTTATACGTTTCAAAAAGTTATGATAATATCGTCGAAAAAGTTGAACCACCATTCACAGAGCTTCGCGCATTTGAAACGAGGCAAAGAGTTTGACAACCGAAATGCCAAAAAAAATTCATAATCAACAGTTGTGTACTTTCTTGATTTCAGCTGGCCGTCAACACCATAAACCTTTCTGTCATAACGTGAACATGTCCGATAAGTCGATGCTGATGTACAGAGCACTGCTCGGCATCCTCCAATATCTGACTCCACTATCTGTAATTTCGTGCGTTTATGCCCGCATGGCACTCAGATTATGGGGCAGCAGGGCACCTGGAAATGCGCAGGATTCTCGTGACGCCAATCTCATGAAGAACAAGAAGAAGGTGAGGTACTTTATTTCAGAAGGTCGTGGTTTGCACTCCCCTCGACATTATGGAACGAACTAGTTTGACAACATACGTTAAGGTTATCTGAGGTTTTCATTCCAAGTGCGTGGTTGATAGATTTGGTGAAAAATGTTGCCACTATACGGCGGACCGTTAATGGGGTTGTTTCCGAATCTCCGCATCCCCCCAAAGAAGAGTAAAAACGTTGAAATATTTGTTTTTTAGTGAGTAACGTTAAATCGACGCACCACGAGACTTCATAATTTTCATTTTAACAAAGCTAAAAGTAATGTATTTCACGAACGAACAGTCACAGGGTTGTAACAGTAATTTGGTCGTAACATAAATATCAAGAGATAAGAGATAAAGGATGAGAAAGTTTCTGGTCCGATGCCGAAAGGGGTGGTCGAATCTTGAATCAATCATCCGTGGAAAAAAATACGACATTCAAAGATTTATATGCAACCCTCGGAAAGCAAATTTGTATGATATCGTTACTTTACCGCAGAGAGTAGGGATGGATAGCGGTAATGTAACTCAGATTTTATTTATAAATACCGTTGATATTTTTCTACCCTTCTAGGTTCATATCCGCTTCCACTAAGTTCAAGGCTATATTTTATCATGATAAGTGCAGCGATGTGTTATGACGCGATGTGCTATAGTGCTGGTACAAGATACCATATGTTATACGCTGCAGATATTTTCTATACTTTTCAAACCTTTTGCTGAATTCTGCGGACGGTACATAAAAAGCTGGCTCAAGAAATCCCACGAGGTAATAGAGCGAATTTTTCTTGTATCTGGCTCGAGATATACTCGCCACATCGTATGAACTATTTTCTAAGAAAATTGATGGCGACTTGTACGATCCCAAAGAACCAATTCGGAGTGCAGCGTCTCGCTCAGCTTCACATAATGCCAATCCTCTATAGGTATTTCTGCGGTGAAGCTGATGTGCCAATTCTCAATACCCACCCAACAACGAGGATGGAGTATTTGCTAACACTCTAGATTCGGTCAATAATGCTTCAAGCCAAAGGTGTGCATCTATATACCTACTTCAATTCCTCGATCCATAGACGTCACAATCATACTTATGTATGAATATGCTGACGTGTTCATAGAAAATGTAACATTGTCCCAATCTTGTGGCAGAGTTTCATCAAATGCATTAATTCCCATTGCACTTGAAGTATTCGTTTGATGACAGAATATTGTCGAAACTCAGAAATGTACGAATGGACCGGGTATGAAGCAATCGAATTCGTTCAGATATTGAATATTGAGAGATTCTTGCATATCAAACATACACATCGGAATTTGACAAATATTTCTGAGTCGTGAATGAACTGCCTCGTGTGCAATCTATCGAGATAAGAATTCGTTCTGGACTCGACTTCACATTGAAATCGGCCAGGCGCAAAGAATAGAAGTTATATTGAAGGTTCCTTATCCGACTTCGTCGATGGTGGTTACCCTTCTTCTTCGGGTTCTCAGGTCAATCAATTATCCATTGTTTGACGATCAGACCCTTGAAAAGGTCTGGTTCGGAAATGGTTTCCGAAAAAAAATCGGAACCATGTCACTATGCTCCACCAGCTATACCACCAAGGTATCATGATTTCATGAAAGCAAACAGACACTCTCTCATTTGAAACGATGTTGAGTTAGCTTTAGTTCCAAAACATACAAGCCGAAACAAGTGGAGCGTTCAAAAATCAGCGTGATTGGTATTGACATCGTCGTTCGACTTTTCTGCTGATCTAATTTTGCGAGCCACGTTAGATTATCGCGTGGTTATTCATAATCACGCATTGCTGTAGCGCAAGCTCCGTATAACCTTGGGTGAAAATCGTTCTGATACAAACCTTTTAGTGCACTTTTGCAGACCTATCCCTGCCGATCATCATGCAAGTGAAGAATACTCATGATAAACCACTGTAAAATTCCACGTTCCATTTCGTTGAAAGGTTACTTGTAGAAAAAATGCACATTGTGGAATTTTATAGATTGCGATACATCCTGCTCAACCGGAATACACACATATATATAGCAATATTTCACTCTAGAGAGTGGAATCTTCATCCGATTACGTTAGTAACCACGGGTCCTTGGACACAAATTCCGAATCTAATAGCAAACGTGAACTGTTCATTCAAAATTGGTCGTGTAACAGTATGGTGAAGGTGACAAGTCGTGTGATGTATTCATGTGTAATTTTTTTCTTTTGTTATGCCCACAGGTGATAAAGATGTTGGTGATTGTTGTCGCTTTGTTCGCTGTCTGTTGGCTGCCACTTCAGACGTACAACGTGTTGCAATACACTTATCCAGCGATTAACAAGTGAGTTTTCTCTTTCAATTTCTACATTTCAATACTTTCGATCAGCATTTATACCAGCATATTAATTGAAGATGACAGCTTCGAGGTGAAGGCAATCGGCTTATATTTACATAATGCTAATATCCATATTTTATCCAGTCTCGAAGCACACAAAAATAAAACAATTTAACGATGTGCGGATGATGAAAATGGAGTAGTCAAAGTTAACCTTCAAAATGTCTGACGCACGCGCAGTTTCTTTGATATCCGGATATCCTGAGGATGAAACTGGCTTTCAAATGCAGAAACCTTTTCTGAAAATCAAAATGAGTGCAATAATATTCTCCAACTCGTAGGAGATGCATCATAAAAGTTAATATCGACTTCTTTTATGTACACACTACAGCAGTATCTATGTAAACGGTGAATATAAAATATTCGAGCAAAGTCGTTTGTCGGCTAGACTGATAGGGTCTTACTACTCTTTATTGCTACTCTTCCAGCCCTCGGCAATACCCTTGAATCGAACGCATCGCGATTTCCTCAACTGCCATTGCCCATAATAGTGCTGCGGCCGGGAGCCGCTAAGTGGCCTAGAAAAAGTTTTTAATTACCCGATGGTACAACCGGCTGAAATTTTTATGTGGTCTAGGGGATCGAAAATGATACCCAAAAATGATCTTTGCAAGAAAAAAAACCGTGCCCTTCATACAAATATGGCGGCGGCCCTTTTCGCGCGCAGCATCCGACAAAAAGGCTCATAACTTGGGTTTGAGATTAGCTAAGACGGCGATCTGGTGATCAAAATGAAGGTAATGAATGGACGAACAGATTTATTACCAACAATCATGGCCAAAACATCCGTAACATTGTTTAAATCGACTGAAAACCGCAACCCGGATAGGTTTTTTTTTTCACGCGCCAATTAGAAGGTCAGGAAGTCAAAATTAAGTATCGGACCTGGTGATCAGATTTTTTGCCCATTTCTTCTACTTTCGAAAAATGCTCAGGTTTTTTGCGATAGCTTCAGGGGTTCTCGAGATATGGCCCGAAACGTCGCGCCGGGTGTACTCGAATGCGCGCCAAGCTGCCAGTTTTCAAGCATTGAAGCGTTGGAGCGTTCACGAAAGTGTACGTTTATTGTGTATGATCATCAAGTGTGGTGTTTGAACAACAAAAATACGCGTAAGGTAGCTGGGGGTAATAAGGCCTAGCTAAGGGATATTTGAAATGAATTTAAAAATATCTAATTCAATTAACAAGTTTTAATAATATCATGTTGGAATCGTTTTAATCGTTGGAAAGTTTTAATAATATTCATTATTTCGAATACGATTTTTCCTCTTTTGGCATTATTTGCCGCCAGGCCTCGTTACCCGCAGGTACCTCACTCAATAATAATGTACCGGGTTGCGATAAAAATAGTAGATTTGAAAATAAAATTTTATTCCGAATCAGAAGAGAAATCCGTATCAGAATCTTCCATTCTCTCGACAGTTTCCAGATCTTCGGTGACTTTTTGAATATTAAAACAATCTGCACATCGACACGCTTCTGTGCACCCCAAGCCCGATTTTAAACAGACACATTTTGCTGTCTTGCAAGATGTATCTGCGCAAACCAGGTGCGTCAACATTCTCAGATCTGCAGGGGCTAAAAGTGCTCAAGCTGTAGGTAATTGTCGCCCATTTTCCATCCATACTTTCCTGGATTACCACTGAATGGATGAGGTTTGTGCGAATTGATCCATGTTTCAGTTTGATAACGAACTCGTAAGACGTGCTGTTTAAATGCATCTTCTGCGGGCGGAAGTTGAGCCCCCATTTTATTTGAAGATAAACAAAGCGAATACCAAAATTCATCTAGTGTTTCACATTTATTTCGTTTACCTCCGTATAAAAGCAAAATGAAAGTTCGACACAAGGATATAGCTTCATCATCGCACATCATTAATTGTCACTGAAAGGTTCGACAAGTCTTTGAAAGTCTCGACATTCTGAATCAGTTTTTTCATTGCGGTACGTTTTCCTGTCCTTTCAAAGCGTTACGTAATATGTGGACGCCCCCTTACCTACAGCTTGAGCACTTTTAGCCCCTGCAGATCTGAGAATGTTGACGCACCTGGTTTGCGCAGATACATCTTGCAAGACAGCAAAATGTGTCTGTTTAAAATCGGGCTTGGGGTGCACAGAAGCGTGTCGATGTAAAGATTGTTTTAATATTCAAAAAGTCACCGAACATCTGGAAACTGTCGAGAGAATGGAAGATTCTGATACGGATTCTTCTTCTGATTCGGAATAAAATTTTATTTTCAAATCTACTATTATTATCGCAACCCGGTACAATTTTATTGAGTGAGGTACCTGCGGGTAACGAGGCCTGGCGGCAAATAATGCCAAAAGAGGAAAAATCGTATTCGAAATAATGATAATTATTAAAACTTTCCAACGATTAAAACGATTCCAACATTATATTATTAAAACTTGTTAATGGAATTAGATATTTTTAAATTCATTTCAAATATCCCTTAGCTAGGCCTTATTACCCCCAGCTACCTTACGCGTATTTCTGTCGTTCAAACACCACACTTGATGATCATACACAATAATCGTACACTTTCGTGAACGCTCCAACGCTTCAATGCTTGAAAACTGGCAGCTTGGCGCGCATTCGAGTACACCCGGCGCGACGTTTCGGGCCATATCTCGAGAACCCCTGAAGCTATCGCAAAAAACCTGAGCATTTTTTGAAAGTAGAAGAAATGGGCAAAAAATCTTATCACTAGGTCCGATACTTAATTTTGACGTCCTGACCTTCTAATTGTGGCGTGAAAAAAAAAAAACCTATCCGGGTTGCGGTTTTCGGTCGATTTAAACAATGTTACGGATGTTTTGGCCATGATTGTTGGTAATAAATCTGTTCGTCCATTCATTACCTTCATTTTGATCACCAGATCGCCGTCCTACCTAATCTGAAACCCAAGTTATGAGCCTTTTTGTCGGATGCTGCGCGCGAAAAGGGCCGCCGCCATATTTGTATGAAGGGCACGGTTTTTTTTCTTGCAAAGATCATTTTTGGGTATCATTTTCGATCCTCTAGACCACATAAAAATTTCAGCCGGTTGTACCATCGGGTAATTGAAAACTTTTTTTTCCGGCCTCGGCCGCCACACTA
>JAEUYN010001452.1:0-42703 GCA_018257835.1 Euura lappo
GAGACGAGAGCGGACGACTCGAGTCCGAGAGGCAAGAAGTTGGGGAGTTGGCGAGAGGTTCGTTCTCGTTCGCACACGTATATGCAGAAGGGAAACCCGTACCCACCATACGCACGACCATGCACGCGCGTCCAATGAACGAAACGAAACGAAACGAAACGAAACGAAACCGCGGCGTCACGCACGCGGACGACAGACCCGCCGCGATGTGTGTTGGTCGCGGCCACGGGACCGCAAGAAGGCAAGTAGGTACATGGCCGCTCGACCCATTCGTCAATGTTGCCCGTCAGACGATAAAACAATACGATGTTGCCTCCATAATTGACGGGAATCCATCATCCGCGTTTCACGACTTCAACGAACCTCGCTAAAACCCTCCTTCAACAACCACCATAAAAATCTCGGCAAGCGCGAGCCTACACTTCCCACACCACCCCGCGGACACTTACACTTCCAGGTATCGAACCGTACTTGAATCACCGTTACATCTATCGAAGTCTTAGACTAAGGGATTCACTTCTGAACACTGTTCTGGATATTGCCAATTGTCTAGATTTGATACAAGGCTAGATTTCACAAAACTGAAAGAGAAGCTTCTTCGGGACGATGAACTGCGCAAGCACACCAAATTTCGTTCCAAAATATTGAAAATTGCGAGCGCTAGTCAAGTTTGTAATTTCGATTTTGAGGGTATGTGAGCTGGTCAACTCCCCAAATTCGCCAATAACGCAGGATATGAAAAATCTGACACGATGGCCCCAAATTCAATCATTACATCTGTCGCAGTCTTAGACTGAGGGATTCACTTCTGAACACTGTTCTGGATACTGCCAATTGTCTAGATTTGATACAAGGCTAGATATCGAAAAACTGAAAGAGAAGCTATCTGGGAGTTTCTAATTTCGATTTTGAGGGTATGTGAGCTGGTCAACTCTCGAAATTCAGCAATAACGCAGAATATGAAAAATCTGACACATTGGCCCCGAATTCAATCCAGAAGTATTCAGAACTGTGGAAGTTTCAGCAATTGTGGAATTGTAGAATGTAGAATGATCACCGCAAGCAAACTTACCGCGAGCCTAGAGCCTGCAGGCACGCTCAATTAGCACTGCAGATATAGAAAGTGGTCGAGCAGAACTTACCTGGAAATGAAATGAAAACGATATTAGAGAATTGAGGCACACCTTACCGCAGCTCGTTGATCAATTATATATATTGTTCGAAGAGGGAGGGTTTGCATTGATTTTTCTGAAAGGTTCCTTGCCGGATTTCAGTATAGGTATTATTGCCACATTTACAGCCCTCGGGAGAAGTGAGGAAAGAGAAGCGTAGCGACTTGGGAGCAGTTTCACCTGATTTCGGCATCATCGGCCTCCAGAGTGGAGTAGACTATAAAATCCAACTCCTAGTAAGGCCCGTAACCCCAACCCTAACCTAACCCAACCTTATCCTCATCCTCATTCTAGCTAAGTACCGGTGTAGGCGTAGGGGTTACGAGAGTATCGCAGTGCCAGGGACGAAAAAGAGAAGGTTTCCTCGAGGGCGAGGATCAAGGGGGAAAAGGGGAAGAGGGAAAGATAGGCAAGCCCCAAATCCTCAGGCTTAACTAATACCCGGATGAATAACGGCCATGCTATACGGCTAATTCCAAATAAATATTCGAGATACAGATTATGTTAATCGCCAAGGATGCAAATTAGATGAGTCAAGAGATACACACCCGGGGTATCTAAAAAGTAGTTTTGATAACGTCAATTACCGCACCTTCCCAACGGTACGAAAACAATTCTGCACTGTTTCAAGTGAAATGACAAAATAAGTTATCGCTAAGAAGCTCAGGAACAGAGAGTGCGCTTGTTAGTCGGGTAAAACTTTGTGCTACAAGGGGGTGGTGCGCTTGTATAGCCAAGATGACACACTTTCTGTTGGAGGTGTACCACCGGCGCACTTTACACCTTTACCATAATCGTAAGACGGTGTGTGTAGGATGTGGCGGAGGTGCTACACAACGCCCAAGAGTCCTCGGGGCTTGGCGGTGAACTCTAAGCGCAGTAGAAACTAAAGTCTAATGCAGAGTAATGTTGATTTATGCTTGACTCGGTTCTCCTTCCACCCCGCAGTCTAGGTACTGTATGTACACCCGGTGTTTCCGTCTTGCCACGTCCTGCAGCCAACACCGAACTGTAGTATGTCTAGATTATGATAGATAAAGATACGCGGTATAATTGGGGTTAAAAATGTCCGCTGGTGGATGAAAACTCTTGAACAAGATTTACGACCCGGCAACATTGAATTGCTTCACATTTGTTTACATCGGTTAAAAATTAATTGCACATGTGGATAACCGTATTAATTGGTGGAATAGCGTGCGGGCACGCGCGTTCAACATTTCATTGAATAAAGACCGCGAGAACACCGGTGTATACACCAGGCACGATTCTTAATCCGTGGTAACACGAGTCACTCTCTTCATATATATGCGAGATGCATACTGAAGATAAGCGATATATGCAATTGCATGGATCGAGGCATACGGCGGATAGATGTGCATACAACCGCGTACCGCGTGGGCAAATGGTTTATGGAGGACTCGTATCCTCGCGGGGTCCCGCAAGTCTATTGGTAAGGTTACGCTCGGTTATATGTACACGTTATGGTTAGGTGTACAAATACCGGTGTAACTCGGACCACCGCACACATCTTTAACGTCGAGGCTCATGGTCGATTTCATAGACACGCGCACACGGCTCAAACACAACCTCCGATTCGCGTAACTGTATAGAGATTTAGCCCGCAACCGGGCACCGAGCGAACGATACAAATGCATCAGTTTCACGGCTCGTCGGACAAGACAACGAGATTCAGTCCTCCTCATGCATGAATCAACAACCTTTTCCATATTTACATAACAACGCCCGGGCTTCACCCATACACCCAAATCGAATGACAGATTGGCAGTATTACTTCACGGGAATACGTTTCAACGTCGTTTTTCCAATCGGTACTGATTTCCTTCGGAAAAGGCTTTTGATTTGCAAAATTTGAGGACATTTGCAAGATACTCTCAAAGACTGATGAACAAATTTGATTCTTTTTCCTACACATACGGCCTAGAGATATCCTTCAGGATTATTTTGAGAGCCTAACGAATGTCCTGAATGAATTATTACCGATGGTACAGCTCTTCAAGATTGGCATTGATATTCTTGATGGTATTGTGCATGGCTTTCACCAAGAGAACTTCAAAATCTTCATCATCCAAGTTTTTCTGAAGCAGCAAGCATTCTGGACAAGGTTTCAAAAGACACGGAACAACCTTCGAATCACTTCATCACAGACAATGAGTTGCTCAGGAAAATTATCAGGCTCTCAAAATGATCCCCAAAGAAAAGACTTTGAATCGTAGAAAATGAAGAATCATTGCGACATCGAATTTTTTAGTTAGAAACCCTTCAGAAATACGTTTATATATCTGATCTATGTGAGTCTATCAGGTCTGAAAATATACCTGCAAGTAGAACACGGGTTCAATGTCACGGAACTCCGCGGTGTTCCGAATCTTGACTGGTACCTTAGTTCTCATTTTCTAGATTTAGTCAGCCTCTCTCGCGTCACGTTGACAAGGGTCGATCCGCGAAAGCGATTGGTCCAGACCTCTCGCCGAGTTGAAACGACCGCGAGATATTTTTGGTGTATGCTAAGAGGAGGCGTGGCTTTCAGTCAGCTGCATCTGTGATCTTTGTAACGAAACAACCGTGCGCTGTACGGTATTATAATTTTTATTTTCGCGCGGTCTCTATCGTGATCAAAGTAGCCCAACCCGCGTACGCGGTTATGAAGACAAAAATAAGATTAGGCATAGGATTATAATTAGCTTTGCGTACGCGACGCCCTCGACCACATCATAGATCATTCCGATATTCTCTCTACCCGCAAAATATCACCGATCGAGTTACAGCTCTTAGCTCTCAATCGAGCAAAATGTTCACGTCCCACTTGTCCGCCTGTTGACCACTGTCATACTCAGAGATTCGAAAACAAACTGGACGTAATTATCAAACGTGCTTCTCTATCCTGCAGCTCGCATAAAAATGCTTCGTTTATCTCATCGAGGAATCAAAGCATCGCTAAATTCATGTCTCAAGGGTATGAAGAAGAGGAGTCCGCGGCGGAGGCGTGACGACGTGCTCGAGGCCTCAAGACTGCAAACCGCAAAGTAAAAGGTAGTGCGGTTTTATCCACGGTATAGAGTCACCCGCGCAAAGGGTGACATGCAGCCGAGCCGGTTATCGCCGCCAAGCCGCCGCCGAGAGGCAGGTGAATATAACCGAACGCAAACCTATATCTATCCTATACTGGAGGAGAGTCTCATCTGATCCTCTTCAGGCTCCAGCCGGACTGCATTACCTGGGCGAGTGGCTTTATTACACGTACGTACGGTAACCGCATTGTGTGAGAGGAGTATGGGATTGTGGTGAAAAGCACACATGCTCAGCGTATGAAATTGAGGCCGCGGGAGACCACCGGTGCAATTAGTTCTCGCAGCGACACGGGAGATCGTCTTGATCGTCTTCATCGGAGGATACCTACTTCGCGGAGGCTCTGGCCCACAGGGGCACAAATTACTCGCCCCATGAATCATCGACGTGACTTTTTACCCCCTTACTTCATGTCCCATGGTACACCGAGCCTGAGGTGTGCGAAGCTTGTTTCCGATGAAGTTTGTCCAGTCTTTTAGAAACAGGTGAAAATAGGGAAAGTTTCATTTCCACAGAGTGCCTGGAGAGAATTGAAATCCTGCCTCTGATTATAAATATTTTATTGACAAATGCTTTCGTGCTGATTAAAATCGAAAGAGGCCGAATGATATTGACTTTTCTTATCGTCAAAAATGCATAATTCACCTCGCGGTCTTTGTCGACGTAATCGAGAGGATTTCACGAGCTGTCATCCGGACGTTGGATCAAACCGGTCCTCCACGCTCTCGAACCAATCGGTGAAACGCGTTCGGCGAATCGAGTTCGCGTAAATATCATCCGGATCGCGATTTACGAATAGCAGTAATTGAAACAAATTGCTGATGCCAAGTTTCCAAGAGCAATTGAGCGGTTCCTCGCCCTGCTACCAATTCTATTCACCACTATTTCCTGAACGATCCGGCTTCCGGGTGCCGAACGCTATGCTAATCTGAAAATGATAGGCCGTTGGAATCAGCGACTAATCAACACTCGGTGTCTATAATCACCGGCTACCGTTAAAAAAAGGTTAAACACACATCGTTACAATCTTATGTACAGTTTCGTCATCGCTCGAAATAATCGATTTCGACACTTTTTAATCATCGGATAAAAAGTTTCGAATCCGATTATGTAAACATGGAGTCGATGTATGACGGAATAAATTATACCCTCGTTGCCGAAGCCTTTCTCTCTCTGTTGCCAGAAGTTGCTAGTAAAACACACGACCAGAAATTAAATCAATATCATTTTTATCATCGGACCAATCGCTCGCCTCACGCTCTATTGAGCAAAGGAATTACACCGGTCAGCTGGTCGATTATTTCCTCCGGTAATCGAAACGCGATGTTGCTTCTAAACTCGATGATCCGCGTTCCGTTCAGGAGTCAGATCGGCGTTTGCGAAAGATTTGAATCACGTTTTCACACACTCCGTCTGTCATTCGGTCGGAGCTTCTTATGGCTTGATTTAGATTTGGATTGAACGAGGAGTAAGACAGATCCATATAATCAATTAGTGATTCACGTGCGGAGTCAGAACAAGTCTAATATGGTAACGCTGGCAAGGTTGCAACGTTCCTACGCGAGAAAGTCTTCGAAGCAACTTGAAACAAACTCGCATTAGATATGTCGGAGTCTGAACCGCACTAAATAACGTAATGTTGAAATAAGTTTAAAAAAATTCTTTCACGAGTCTCGGAATCGTCGCGCATCTGGCGTTCGAAGACAAATCACGTCTTTAGCGTCGTCGTGAGAACAAAAATTGTTTTTTAGTCGAATAAAAAAGTCATCCATTAGCGCATGAAGAATTGGACTGCGCGATACTTTGTGCTTCGTTGGCTACACACATGGCTCAACTCACCGCCGAAAATATGCGCTCGCCGTTGAGGATCTCGAGGACATATTTTAGTCGCGGGGAGTATCATAGACCGTTAAAAAAATCATAAGAATTCAACCCACCGACGGGTCTTCCGTTCTCCTATACGGATCGGGTTCTCACGCGAAGCAACCGCGTAAGCGTCGGAGAACGAAAGAGGGAAGATGGCCGCTGCCAGAATCGCGCGAACCGGTTGGTTTCGCGAAACGCGGAGTCTAAGCCTCCGATGTTATAGAATATAAAGTCCACCGGCTGCGTTTTGCGACAGGAATTTACCAACGTAGATTACAAACCACCCACCTCCGCACGATTCTTAATCCCTCCAGGCCCTTCGACCAGCTTCTTCTCTAAGGCGGGAAAATCCAAGAACCAAGAACTGGTACCGCCGACCGTAATCTCACCCCCGTACTTACGGTCTTACCGCACTGCATCCTAAGTCCTGCATGATATCCCGGGGATTTTAACCGCGGCGATTGTTAACTGTTAACAAATTCGGGAACACACTTGGTAGCAGATGTTGAAGTTGATGGTTTTTGGTTGACACTGTGACATTTCAAATTTTTTTCTATATCGGATGCGAACACGGTTGGACCGATTTTTTGGAATCGCGTCTCAGCTGGACCGATACAAACGAAGCGGTCTGAATTCACCAAAGCACTAAGCACAGCGGCCATAATGCACTGCGCCGGCACAGAAACGAATAGGTCAGCACGAGGCCCTGACCACTCCCCCGCTACGTCTTGCCCCTCTTACCGCTTCGTCTACCGATCGCGTTCACTTTATGTATATACTGCCTATAATACCCATACCTGTATCTGTCTCGATACCTGGAACTCTCACCTACACGACTAGCCTAGGAATCGAAGTGGTCTGGATTTCTTGAGAATTGTAACTTCTCATAACGATTTCAGAGACGATCGGTACTCAAAGTAACTCAATCGTCGGTAGAATTTATAATTTATGTAGGGTTTATAATTCATCATTTACACATATTAGACAGAGTCGCGTTTAGATTTCAGATCGTATATCAGGGGACTGAATATTCCGTTGAATACTTGATTAATTTATTCCTCGTGATATCAGATATGAGGAGATATCTATTTTTTTTTTACCTACGAAATCGTCATTTCTGCGAGGTATTTTATCATCTTGGAAGGCGTCGAATACTTTGAGTTTCATTTACATATCGTAGTAGTGGATTGAAAAATGGTAGATATATTTCTCAAGCTCAAATAATCTTGTGCTGTTACAGTGACACATGATCGGGTTCTACATACACCTTGAAACCGGAATAGATATTTTACCCAGGGGAAAATAACGCTTTGCTAGATACAATTTCCGGTTGACAATGCGGTGGAAACAGCGATTGCTGCCGTATGTTAACAAGACAAGCTCAGGTTCCGAACACTCATATCTACTACCGGTAGTCGCAAGCGAGTGAAAAAAGAAATGAATACATATTCCATAATCGGTAAGTTTCGGTGAGGAAATTCGTTCCGAATTGATCCTGGCGAAAAATTAGCGGCGTAAACGGCCTTCGCGGACCGTTGAAGCTAAATCGTTGCAATGACCGCGTGCAGGGGGATCGAAACCAGTTTTTTACTCCTGAACGCTTAATTAAGTAGGAGCCGTATGTCGGTAGGTAAATCCTCTCTCGAGACAAGAGGAGGAGGCTGGAGAGTGGAATGGCTGAGCGACTTGGCTGAGGCTTATCGTTTGACACTCGTCCTCGTTCACCTGCTACTTTACATCTCCTACGCCGGAATTAGTGAAAATGATAAGCGTAAGAAATCAAAATTAGCCAAAATCCAAACGTTTGAAGTCACAAGGCAAATAAATGTCGATCACGAGATGATCTACGAGACGAAACGTCGTTAAATTGGTTTGATGAACCGCGACGAAAGGAAAGAGAATTTTAGCAAATTCGATGCATGTGTCGTGACATCAGACCCTCGGTTCGATCTCGCATGCCGATCGTGTGACAGACACGAAGAGATTCAAATTTGATGTTGAGTCGATGAAGTGGAAAATGATTCGAGGAAACGGATGAGGAAAAGTGGTACCGTGAAATTCGACGCATGTTTGTCGGTACGGTGAAGGTATCGAATTGTTAGGAGACACACGCGCTCTGGCGCAGGTGGCTTCGGTTCAGGCTCTGGTAATATGTTAATCAGTTACCCATTCGATACTCGCGGGCAGCCTGTCCGACTGAACTGTACCCGGTATAAGCTGGCCGCGAGGATAAGCGGAAAGCGGAAAAAGATACGCAAACGTGAGAGGTTGGAATTTGCAAGTGGAATAATAACGGGTAACCTGCAGACCTGCACCAGGGTGACATTGCGCTGCCTTGCCTCTCCCTGCCTTCCGAACTAGAAAAGTAACGAACGACGTGTCGGAAGGCCGCCGCAGTCCGCCTTTCACGAAAGCCAGGCGTCTTTCGGCACTAAATTCACCGACCAATTTGCAATTTGACTTACAAGTTCGAAACTACTTTCGGAAAGATAAGACGCGGACGTGCTCACGGCCTTCTTCACATCTCGAACACAAACTTTATGCGAGATACGGTTCCAGAGCTTTCGCGGGTTCGGCTATCGATACCAGAGGCACAAAAACACCGGGATTTCGTAATTCCGGGTGTCTCAGATTCCCAAAAGTTGTCTTCGCGAGGAGCAGGGAAACCGACGACCAGTTCGCGGTGACATCACCGACCACCTATGTCCACCTGTCTGGCAGTCAGAGCACGTACGACGCTCGCCAAAAGGAGCAACCGAATATTATATTGTCCCAAGCTCAAACTTGTAAATCAACAAGCACAGTTTTCAATATTTTCCCATTATTTTCGGTTCTTTCAAGGAGTAAGCACCCGCTGCACCTTGTGCCGCAGCTCGTAGCCTTGAGCTGATCGGCCTAGCGACGGTCCGAAGACCTCGGTTACCTTATGTACCGTTACGCTCCGTCACAGCCGGCGTTGCGCGGTTTTTGCGGCACGATATTTTTTCATTATCTTTTTTTCCGCCCTGCTCCACCGGGAATAATTTACGAGGGTATATTTTCGGGTCAGGTAACACAGAGGCCCTGAAGTACAGGTGACGCAATTACGCTTGACCTTACCTTGAGAGTGGGAAGAGCCACGGGGGGCTGACCTCCGGTCTAAGATCGCCTGAAAATTGGTAAGATTTTTTTTTTTCCTCTTCGTCGGGTTCTTTAGAGTGACGCGAATGACGAACCGGTACCGCGACTAGACCCAGTCGGCTAAATTTGTACCACCGGCTAATGGCTAAGCGAGCAAAAGAATTTAGCGCTAAAATTTGCGCAAAGAGTTTCGAAGTCAGATCAGAAATACGAAGTGCGGTGTTTAAATCGAGACGTACCCATTAACGTCGGGAAGTGAGAAAGCAATTTATTGTATCGGGCTCACGGATCCAGCGGCCGCTACGAGGAGAGCATACCTCACCCCGTTACCGAAGGGGGCGACACAAGGAACGACTTACTCACGTGCGTGAAAACCAGTCGACGAGTTGGGAATAATTTTTCAAATTAATTGACAACCGAATATTCGTTGCGTTGGTCACTTTCGCGAATCGATTCGCAGCTCAGAATCGAATGAAGCTGAATCTAGAAGCTAAAAGGGCAGAATTCAATTGAAATGAGACGATGGGGCTACAGATTTCGAATTTTGTGGACTTATCCAAAGTTTATTACACATCGAAAAAATTACTTTTTCAAAAATCACTTGTCGTACGGTTCCAGGCACACGGTTGATCCGATTATGTTTTTCAACGTCTCATTTTCTTCGGAGAACAATCTTTCATCGCGTGATTGAGGGAAATTGAGAAACAAAATTTTTGGACCAAGTTATCAGCAAAAGAGTGACTGGATTGTCGCGAAATTTCGATAACTGACCATAACTTATCACATGATTTTTCTTACTCAGTTTCCCTCATTTGCAAGATGACGAATTGCTCTGCGAAGAAAATGAGACGTCGAAAGACATAATCGAATCAACCATTTATTGATGTGTAATGAATTTTGGATGAGTGTCTTTTGGAGTATGTAGAATTCTTCGAATCAGGCTGTGCTGGTCCCCTTGATCAATTATATGTTAGCTATTACAATAAAAATTGACTGTAATTTCGATTCTTGCAAAATGTTGCAAACTCGTCAACTTTCCCCGGTCTCCCCCACTGTATGATTCTACATTCAGGAGAAGTTTAAAATGCTTCATCAAAATCGAGACTATTGTTCGTTAGGTGTGGTAGCGAGAATTTTATGCTCCAATATCCACACGCGTCACAATCGTCGGTTGAGTTATATCGTCGCGAGCGAGGCGCCTCCTTGTTTCGAGTTAAACGAACGATTCATCGGTTTTACGGTCCGTTACAGTCGGCTACGGTCGGTTAGAGTCGCATTTCATTCATTTCATTTATTACATTTTAATCGTCGCTCCTGACGGAACGAATATCTTCGACGTCATCTCGCAGTGACGAAACGAAAAAGAGATAAACGCCGCCGACGGGACGGGTTCTCGGCAAGGTTTTACCGGCAGAAAACGTCCGTTTAAAAAGTCGTAAACCCTGGAAAAGAGCCGGGCACGGGGGGGCTCCGGTGGTAACTGCTACTCAACATTCAACAGTGGGGTGCGTCTCGCAGTCGTAAAGTTCCTCTAAAGTGAGCAGAACTGCTCTATTAATAGGAGGGTGCAGGCCCTCGAACCAATTGTTAAAACGTGTTGGATTTCATATCGCCTCTCACCTCCACTTCCTCGACGTAGTCGTCACCATTACGTGAATAGTGGCGATAAATCCCCCCACCCACGTTCGAGTACGTTAACGGTTTCGTTCGTTTTGTTCGTGGCAAATTGACCTATGATCGTGGAATAATAACAGCGCGAAATAAATCCCCGTATCATTAGGCGAGAGGATGATCAATCGATACGAGGTTAACGGAATTAAAAGAAGAAGTGCAGCAAAGCCGCGTGGTGATGCAGTGTACCACGGGGGTTCGTATTTTATGAAACCTCTTTGAAGTTTATCGCGTTGCGGTATACAAATCGAGTCAATTGCCTGTGTTTACACGCGGTTATTGTTCGCAAAATTGTACCATTACCTCGTTATATCAGCGACCAAAGTCACGACCTGGACTCGGACCAATCATTCTTACCCTCGTCGATTACTTACAGCCGACTATTTTACAAGAAAAACGAACGAAACTCTTCTTTTCCCTACGGTCACGAGCAGAAACAGGAAGGGACGGTCATTCGACGTCGCTTAACGATATCAACCTCGTCAATTATCTGAAAACTAAGTTCACCCGGTCCTCGCGATATCTTTTCGCCTTGATATAAGAGGTCGAAGGCTGCTTTATCATGCTCTGGGGTTTGTTAAGTTTTCGGCGTCACTTATCTCGCCGCTTTGGGGCATCGGGGTTGGGAGCCGAGGGTTTAAGGGCAGGCGTCGGGTGACGTCGCGACGCCCCGGGCACGACGGTGGAGAACTTCTCCAAAGTGTCGCGGTCCAAACTGATATGAGAAATGGCCGCTCCGTGCCGCCCGTAGGGGTCTGACGGTACCGGCTACCTCCACCATCGGCTGTACTTCTACTTGAGCTTCTCTTAAGGTTCGACCATTTTCATGTGTACCACGTCCACGATACCCGGTGCTTGGCCCTTCGGCGAGGAAGAACGTCCGAGATACCGCACAGGTGGAGGATGGGACGAGACCAGGATAGCGAAGAAGGTCGTCCTCGTCGCTTATCACCGCCTGCAGCCACGCCGACCGTCGGATTCTAAATTTATGGCCACCGCGACCGTGTCGCAGTCTAGAACCAAACTTGCTACTTCAATCTTTCGACATAGTTTCTCGGGGTTCTTTTTGTTTTCTGGGAGGATAAGATCGACGGGAATCATCGAAGATCCGCTACTTCTCACTGTATCGATAACTTATATTATTCATATCGCTAGTGCAGAAGCTGAGGAATCTCGAGGACGTCGATCACCGTCCGTCGGACCACGTGCAATTATTTTTGGCGGGAGATGCGCGAGGGCGTCAATTCCTTCGTCCTTGACGGAGTCGCCTTCGGGTTTGCGGACCTTGGGGATGAGATTTTCTTCGAGTTTACAAAAACGAACTTACCGTTGCGGCTGTTCTCGGTCGCACCTCAGCGAGAGTAAATCATCTGCGGACGACTCCGCGCGCACGCTTCCGTTGCCATTTTTCCCGTTGATGCGTTTCCTCGACGATGAGGATTTGACAGCTCCGACGAAGCCTCTTTCCGGTCTTGTGATTTTCTACTTCACACGTGCTTCACGCATTCGACAATTACCGCACGGTCATTATTAAAACCCGTCAGAGGATAAAATAGCCTCGTGACACCACTCGATACCTGCGGTACGTTCTTTTATTCTATCCTATGGATAATCTATCTTCTTTATCCCTCGCGCGATTTCTGACGGATCAAAGTGATTTAAAGAAAAAGTAATGTATATTTTTTGAAGACGCTCCTCTCCTCGCACGGGCAAGGCAAACTTCTCCGATGGCAATACGTGAGTTAAATGTTCACCGCGGATGGTTTACGGCCCGACTCCCCACCTCCGTCCGCCACGCGGCGCTGCCTCTGCGCTCTCGCCGCGCGCGCTCTAGCTCTCTCGACGGCACGACGCGACGGCCGAAACCGCCGGCCTCTCCGCACCCGGCGCAGGGGCGTCGGGCCGTTGGGGGTTCGGGGGCAGGGAACGGGCTACAAGCGAGGGAGAAAGATCGTCGTCCGTGTCGTCGGTGCGACGGAGATACGTTATTCCACTCTCTATACGGAATAAAAGGGGGATTTATATGCAAGGGCGTTGTTAACGTGGCCGAGGGGAGAGGGGGGGCCTACCGACAAAAGTTCACGTCCGTCGTCTGTCCCCCGTGTCGACGGTGACTGTGACGCAACTGACCACGTGACCACCGAGCGACCAATGAAAGACGTACTTTCGAATTACCCGCGTTTGAATTTTTATGCGCGAGATATCGGAACGGAGGCGGGGGGGTCGAATGAGTTGGGGCGGGATTGAGCCATTACCTGCGCTTCACGTTATAGGCATAATTATATAGCCTTCCGATACACATCACATCGAGTAATGGTGATTTGTGGGTACGACGATACCTCGTGGCCAGGTGGAACCACGTGCGTTTACAATTAGCCTCAGCCGATGGAGGATTGTTGTGTTGTTATTTTCTACCACACATGCATTAAAAACTCGTGTTTTTTGCTTTCCTTAACGGCATGGAAGTCACAGTTTTCTGACCGAGGAAATAAACCGGGAAAAAAAGTTTGGCAGGAGGGACAAAAAAACTCTGGTAACCACAGTAACGGTGAAATAAACGGAGAAAGTGCTGCCCCTAATGGTTCTAACCTCACTTTCACTCGTTTTTAACGCATGTGTGCAAAATCGGTGCTCGACAAAAAACGCCTGTTTCTGCTACATATTTGAATGTTTTCGATACCGTTTGTCTCCTGATGGCTCAAACACATCTTTGTTGAATGTGAGACAAACGGCCCAAACCAGACCAGGTAATAGATTACGGGAAACGGTGGAGAGAGAGAAAAACCGGAGAACCGGGCATCCGGCTTTTAGTTATTTTATCTGGAATATGTGAAAACGTCAATTACCTTAATTTCTTAACCATCTGCTGCCGGTTGGGATAGGTATCCCATTACATCCGCTGCTAGTAGCCTGCAGGAGCTATTTGATTGCGTTTCTGAATACCTGCCGACCATGATGTCACCGACGGATATAACAGACAACGGGACAAATTTTATTTTCTATTACTGTAATAAAATATATTCTTATGATCGAACACCTACGCTCTTCCAAAATCAAACATCCTTGCCTCGCCTTGCGTTTCTGTTTTTTTTTTTTTTTTTTTTTTCGAATTTAGTCATCGCCGTATATATTTCAAGATTATTATTAAAAACGGAGGATAAGGTTATCGACAATCTCGGAGATGGCGTAGAATTATTCAAAGTCTGCTGGAATATACCGCACATAAAAAAAAATATTGTATTCGAGACAGAATGTTTTTTTTTTTTTGTTGGAAGGATGAAGTCTATAAAAATTCTGGTATATCAATTTCATCAAGTGTCTCGTAAATTTATTAATAAAATTTGTCTAAATCTTACAGTTAAATGGCGCAGTAAAAATAACCTTTTTGTGTTTAGTGAGATCAGGGTTCATACTTATAAATAAATTCGTAATCAGTCAATCGAATTCCTAATTATTTCAAGTTACTTAGTTGAAAATAAATTCTGTAAGTATAAAAAAGAATACTGTCACTTTTTTTCCCATTCAAAATAACAACAGGTTGGATTCTAGTTGAAACAGAACCCGTTTCTGTCAGAGGCTCCATTCCTGTTAAATTTTCACAGTGTCTGTAATCAATTTTTTAAATGTTGCAATAACATGTGTTCTTTATAGAAATGTGTTCTATATCAGATTCAACAGGTTAGTTTTGTCGAATTAACGCTCTTTTTTTGTTTCATCAACAAGAAAATCCGTTATTGGACTTCGAAAAAAATCGATTACTACAAAAGTCAGAAGTCTCGTCGATTTTCATCGTTTTGAGGATGATTCTGACCATCAGTCCAAGAGGCAGACATTAACACACGATCCAGCACCCCTTTTTCTACATCTTCGAAGCGCCGTAACTCGAAGAGTCCTCAATGTTTCCTATGGTATAGTCATCGATATTAATAACGTCTGTCACATAAAAAAATCATATAGAAATTTCGGCACCCATCTCCCTACCTAATTGTAAAAATTGAAAGAATTACCAAACAGAAGGAAATGTCTTCTCCTTCCTAATAACTTAAGAGCATGAGCACGTGGATTCTGGCGCTAAGGTTGCTGGGGTTTCTCTGAAAGCACATTCGCAGTTTGACGGAATGTTATTGCGGTCATAATCGCGAGCGCCAACAGGTGCTAGCTTCCGAATAGAGAGGGAGAGGATTTCTGCCACACCTACACTGAGAGAACCTTACGTCCACACTCACAGCTCCGTGTATCCGTAGATCGGAATGTATTCCCATGTGAACGAAAATTTGTATTTGTATCCGTGTTTGGTGGAGGTTGGAGGCGCATATTGGAGAACAGGAGCGTAACGTAGGCATTAATACTCGTATGTGTGTGTAAACGATGTCCATAGTGTATGTATGTATGTACAGCGCGAGCCACGAGCCACTGGCAATAAAGTCCCCCCTCTTTCCCCCCCACTCGGAGTACCCCATCCCCATAATCTGTGGCGGAAACAATAACTAAACGGACAGCAGACCCGTAACTGACCCACTGTCATTCATAATCTTAATGGAGTGTACCCAGAGGTGTTAATATTTTGACAGAAAATTAAGATTAGTCGGTGATTAAGTAGCGGGAAACTTTCAGTATATTGCTACCCTTGGTTCGTGCTGAAACAATTTCTTTTTTTTTACTTGTTTTACGGTTATACGTGCCGCGATCTGTAATCTTTGAAGTAATTAATTGCACTTGTAAAGCTTGCAGTTAGTTTACTTCACACCCTTTGGAAGCAGCGTTTAATTCTTTGATACAATTTTTCCAACACTGGAGGACTTTTTTTTAGCGAGGGGAAAAATGGCTTGTACATCGTGAAGCGTGAACAATTTATAAGACTTGAATTTGAAACAAAATGTGTTATGATTAACATAAATTAGAGAAGGTATTCTCGCAGGACCGTTGAATTATATTACTAAAACAGTATTTTGAGAGTAAAATTATCAAGTATTGGAATGGATTTACGAACTTGATTAATTTTTTTTTAAATTTCGAACCGGGTTTTTAGCACCTGATGTCGTGTACTTATGTAATTGATATCCAATGATTAATAATTCAGTAAAATTTTAATTTCTGTCCATTTCATATATTCTTCAGTGGTAGAAAATGTCGATGCCAATCCAATACTAGCAGTGGCGAAAATGATAGAGATTACTGTGCGAAAAAGTCAAGCATTTAGATAGGCTAGCTTAAAGAAACCGCATTTACGCGCCAAAAAATTCTACTCAGTCTCGTCAAATCGCATCCCTACCGTAATTTCAAACCTTCATGAGTCGTGGTGCTATTTCTTTCGACGCACACAGCCAATGATACCTTGGTTTATGAATTCTACGATGATTCCAGGATCTCTGAACAAATATTTCATATTTTCTACAGGATTATGAAATATAAAGCCTCTAAATTACACCATGCCGAGTGATTGTTAGTCTTCTTCTTTCTTTGGCTGTCCTCAGATGAATACGACTACTGTAATAGCACCTGAGATGTTACTGTAGGTGTGAACAGCGAAGAGTGAAATTGGACTAGCGATCTTCGGTGCAATTTAGATAAATATCTGATTGACATTTGCATTTTCACGTCCGAATACACCAGCAATGTACTTCGATATTACATGGCATGATTAAATCGTCTCAAGCTTCTGAAAAAAAGTCCAAAATCCCTCAAGATTTTTGGCTAATTTCCAGGGCTCATCAACGACTGGAGAATCTGTGCGTGGTGAAAGTTTCCTCACTTTTATCACAGTGAATCATTCGAAATCATCAGAAATCAGGTAAAATCAGACTTTGAAATTGTATAGTATCAATCAGTAAATCAGGTCCTTGTTTTTTCAGGTCTGTCCGAATAATTGTCAATAGAAAACAAGTTTCTAAATTGAGGTACATTGTTTGACACGTCGCAATATCGAAAGTACCTATACTACGTTGTCGTAAAACTCTACGTATATGAAGAAGTAATAAAAATAAAGACTCAAGATTGGAGTAACTAGATACACCGTAACCCCGTCAGCTGATGTAACAGTGTGTATGAGTCGATAGTTGCGTATAGGTACATGAACATTCAGATATAGAGATAGTCAGGTACAGAGGTAGGTACGCGATGGGAATAGCAAGAGGACCGTTACTGGTATAAACCAAGCGGATTTTCCCATATACGCGATTAGGGCCTCACTGACCACGTGGGCACCGGGTATTCGCTACCGTCTATAAATGGTTGGATATACATATACGAAGGTGATTCCGTCCCGCGGATATCCAAGACTGTAACGTGTTACCAGATACACCGCAACGACCCACTACGGAATACCGTTGCTCAGTTTCCGCACTTGCGGAATGCGTCCAGTCAGAAGAATCGGAACAAATAAACGTCACGATACTTCTTCTTCTTGCAGGAGTAAAAAAAATGTCCCCCCTGAAAAACAAACTTTTTGGGGATGATGGTTAAAATGAGGGTTCAAGAATGAGTGTTAGTATCTCCAGTATCGTGGGTCTCGATCTGTTTCCTTATCGCAGTGAAATTGTCCTCCGAGTCGGTTCAGCCGCTGTAGCCTGTAGGCGAAGGTGCCGTACGTTACCGCCTTTTGCTGGCCAAAAAAGAGCATCTAAGAGACGTTTAATTTCCGAGGCTCATTCGCTATGGCCATTCACGCGACGTTTCACCCGAAGATGCTGTGGATTCTAGTCTTTAGCCTCGCCCGGATGGGACCGTGGAGGAAAAAAAACCTTACAACTTCACGATCCCCTCCGAAGTCTTCTTCTTCTCCTCTTCAAGCTGGTACACTTCGATGCTTCTTTCGTAGATATAATCGTACGTCAATGTCAAACACTTATCCGCCCTAAGATTTTTTTTTCCATCTTACCTATCCCGAAAAAGATTAACCGGGATCTTAGGTTATCCACAGAATTTTGTATGAAGTGAAAGATTTTTTTTCTTCAATCTTTAAACACTAATTTAGATAACTGATAACTAGTAGAATCATATTGACTATGACGTCACTATTCGGTAAAATAAAAAACACTATCGGAAAATGAGTTGGGTTATTCAAATATGGCGGTCAAATTCTGAATTCTAACGTCACGACCAATCGAAAGGCGGTTTTTTTCACATAGTTGGAGATAATTTCTGTTTCTGTGGACTTTTTCCCCTGTTATATTCCTTTGTCTGTCAGGAACAACTTCGACAAAACAATGCTTCATGGCTAATAAAATTGTGAATTGTGTGTAACACAAATTAAATTCAAGAGTTAAAAGATCTAATGGAAGAATGACATAGATTTCTCTCGAAAAATGACTCAAATCCTACTGTATAACAGCTTCATGAGAAAAATATATGAAATTCCTTCATCTGTTATGTCGACAATAGAGATAATGAACAGGTTTATCCAATTGAATAGATATTTATGTGGCATGCGCAGAAAGTAACTGTTTATTCGGCAAGGTTATGTTTTTCGTGCGAGCCGTTGGTTTTACCTGGCGAGCCGAAGGCGAGCCTTGTAAAGCAACGGCGAGTACTAAAAACATAACCTTGCTGAACAGTTACTTTCTGCGCGCGCCCCATACAATATTTTTTACGGAAAAGGCATTAATAGTCACTTTGACGCCAGTTGAGTTCCGCACGAACTGCGTATAGAGAGGGGGTAACCTGCGGTATAAAGACTTTATTCCGCAACTTTGACATGCGCACTTCGAACTGCGCATCAAAGTTGCGGAATAAAGACTTTATACCGCAACTTTGAACTTAGCGGTATAAAGTGCCATTTGCCGGAACGAAAACAGGCGTCAAAAAGTGACTTTTTAATGCCTGTGCCGTAAAAAAATATATTGTTGTCGAAACATTGTCCGACAGTTTTTTTCAGGCTTTTCTCCCCAGTGAAAGATAAATGAAATAAAATCGGTTCGTCGATTAGTCCGATGATTAGTTTTGATCGACTTTTTTCGACAGGGAAAAACTGTTGAAATTTTCAACTAATTCCATCACAGTTGGGATGTAAAATTTGTGAAAATGAATTTTCTTTCTTTCTATGGACACATAATGTAGTCGAAGAAATTTCGAAGGTGAAATTTCGTCGAGGGATTTATACACATGGAGGGTAAATGATCGTCCCACGCTTACGCACATGACTTCCGAGGCAATAAAACGTCCACTAGATAAGTGAAATAGTGATCGTCCACTGAGAGAGGACGCTTCTCCGGTCCAGAGGGTTCCGAGGGTTGAATCTCTTTCCGAGTCCCGTAGGAATTGAATCGACTATTTAAACTAATTTGAGAAAAGGTCTCGTTCTCGCTATTCCCGGTGTATAAATTCTCTCTTCAATCCCTACCGGATATTTTCGAATGCGTACTTTCTTTTCTACAAAGTCTAAATAACCGAATTAACGATCTTCGTTAATCAGATTGTACATAATTTTACCAGCACTTGGCTCATTTCGCCTAATAAACAACTATTTCATCCCCGTTAGCATAGTGTTACGTAGGATGTAACCAAAGGCGCAGGGAACCGTGTGTATCTCATAATCTTATCACACTTCCGCTATCGTAAATTGTAGGCTAATTCTGGTAAGCAAGAAATATCCTGCAACGAACCCTCTAATGGTCGGCCTGAGCAGTGCGAAAGGGTTCAGCGACAGGATCAATCCCTTCGCACCCCGAGTCCTTGCACAGCTTCACGTAGAATGTGTCTATGAAAATCTGTGCATAAATACGATTGCGAAGTTTCGGAGTGTTGGCAGGTTTTATTCGTCTTTGAGAGTCTTTGATTTGCGAGAAGGATCGCATATTTTTATTTTTTGTACCGACTAAAGCAGCTCGTAAGCCCCGGTACCGTTTGGTGGTAACCGCGGGCTGCTTCTACTGCAGGGCGTGAAAAGCTCGACGATATCATAAAAGTAAATGTAGCAATAAAACGTATCGTCGAATATTGAAAGAAATCGATAAAAGCTCTCTACGTCCCGTTTCACCCGAGGTCTGTCCCTCGCTTCAACGAATCCCATACATTTTCACCGCATCGCAAATATGTCCGCCGAAGCGTCAGCCACAATTCGTAACGTATTTTCTTGGGAACTTATCATTTTTTATCAGAATTTATCGTTGCTTTCATAAGTGGATTAATCGCGATATGGAAGAATCAAATTTCGAAAAATATCGCATAATAATAAATCGTTGAAATTCAAGGGCTGCGTGCCTCCTTCGTTGATGGAATATTTTACCTCGACATTATTCCTCCCCTATTCTACTACACGACGCATATGTCATTTCTAAGCGACTGTCGTCATTAGTTACTCGTAAATATTGCGGGGGAAAAAACCCGGCCTTATACTACCCTCAAAAATCAGCTTTTTAAGCTCAACGGAAAAGTACAACAGAAGCCTTCGTCCGTCTTCTCAAAATTGCGCGCAACTTTTTGCAAGCATTCAGGTGTCAGAAAAACCTCGATGCAAATAATTTGGAAAAATGTTCATAATGACGTAAGTGACGTAAACATTTTTGTTCTTTTTTTCTTATATCATGCTCTTGGGATCATTGTAAAAGCTTGACGAACCTCCTAAGTTAATTATTGTCAGTGGTATAGCTCTTCAAAAATCGTTTCCCGTTTTCGATGTCTCGCGCAAGATTGCGACGCCGTTTTTGATCCGAAAGAAACGAGACTCGGCAGGAACGTATCTCGATGGTAATTTGCATCCATTTGATCCATTGAAAAATTCAGTGCAAAATGTTAAACAATTGCAAATTTCGAAACATAATCACTCAAATCTACAGAGTTTGTTTCTTCAAGATATCAAATCATGTCACAATCCTACACCCTGTGATTTATTTTCGAAGAGCTGTGGGTACCATCGATAATAATTCACCTACACAATTGAGAACAATCTGTATTCATGTGGACTTTTTTTCCCTGTTGATGCTTCTCCTGTCAAAAATAACGAAGTGGGGATGTAGTTTCAACAGAATACGCTACTGTTCAAGACGTGTGAATAGTAAATTGCATGTAACGTGGTAAATGTAACAGGAAATATGTATTGAATTGTGATAAAAAATTTTCAAATGTTGAAATGACATTGCTTTTTTTCAAAATAACTGAAATCGTATATCGTATACACAATTATTCGATATTTGATTCTTGTTTAATTCAAATCAATTTTCCTGTTCATTTTGAAAGTAGGAGTAATGAACAGGTTCATCCAGTATAAATCCGACATTATAAATGTCATCTGTCAAATTTACAGAAAATATTTCTGCGGACTTTCTGGGACACCGAAAATATGTGAAAATTGTTGAAAATTTCCAACTGTGTGGGACATTCGTTGAGCTCAAAATAATTTCTCAAGATCGCCCTGAATCGAGTAGAAGCAAGTGAATGAATGTAGGCATGGTAGGTAAGCATGGTGAATTCCTAATCGTAAAACAAGCTTTCAGACATTTCGGAACCAATTAAACTGTCCGAATGCTCATTTTTCTCATCTAGCCAACTTCAGATGAACGAGTCGTTAGTAATTCACCCTGTACATCGTCGACGTTGGCTCAGAAATGTAATCAAATTTTTCAATTCAAGGTATGTAAATGTGTACGTGGCCTTAATCGAGGCTGATGAACCAGCCTTTTAACCTCTAATATCCAATCCCTGGTCGAGGGGTCGGGCGTACGTATGTACGTAGGTCAGGAAATGTTCGCGAAGGTACCTACAAAGAGGAGTTTAACGGCCCCTATAAAATCGCGGATGGGTGGCACGCGTCCCCAGCGGTTTAAAGCGCGCGCGTCCCTTTCCTCCACCCTTAGGAACTCATTCCACTACGTATATCCTCATTTGGTTGTCATGTTTTACAACTCGTCTCCCGTTTCACGACCACTAAACGTTGATGGACCGTTAGTAACGGTTTACTTTTCACAAATCATACCATACTGGGTATAAGGTGGGTACAACACGACATACATACATAGGTTCAAGTGGCGTCGGTGCGTTTCATCGGCGGTGTTAGGCGCTAGGGCTCAGCTCGTTATTTGGTGAAATATTGTGAGCCTCGTAGTTACGTAACAAACAGCTTACCAGCTTCCTCAGAGATCTATGGGCCGAAGGACCTCAGCGCCACGCATTTACGCCCACAATAGATTTCTCTAGTTCTTTTTTTTCTCTCATTCTACACGCGCCACTTAATTAAACACCGATGTTACCTACGCTGCATCTATAACCTGGCGCTAATGGTACCAGCGATAGTGGAAGCGGAAAAAAAGGTTTAGCTCCGCCCAGAGAGCCATTTACTCATTTCTATAACCGATGATGGGTCCGATATCCCTGTACGAAAAAGGGACCGACTGAAATAATTTGGGTTCCAATAAAAAGGGACGTTGGGGTGCCGTTGGAAATTCGCGGACTCTAAAATCGTAGATGAAGAAAATATGGGGAGGAGTTGAGTTCGTCCCGTGGGATAAGGGCGTTATCATATATATTAATAACAATAAAACTTATGATACTCCTCTTGTCGAGTGGATGGCGTGAATTAAAATGTTAATTTTTAAATGTCACCGTCGGCGTGAGTAACCCCTCCGAGTCGCGACTTTTTACCAGACTAAAAGTGCCACCGTTTCACGCTTCCTGATTGCGTCAAGAAAACGACTATGAGAATAAAAATGAAAATGAAAAGAATACAGAGAATGCTAAGCACCAGGAAGGAGGAAAAATTATCAAAGTTTTTTTTATACAGTGTGAGAACAAAAAAATACAATCAAGGAAACGTCGTGAAACAGAAATTGACCTTCAGACGTTTCGCAATGGAAAGTGATTGGTCATTTTCCGAAACTATTTCGGACCCAAAAACGATCATCAATTTCAATTTTGTAATCCAACTGACGAATTCTCAAGATTCTTAATCAAGTCAGGGAAAAGTCGAGGTGATAACTAAACAAGACGGAATCAAATATCCCGAGCGATTTTTTTTTTGGCTTCCTCGCGCGGAAATCGCAATCAATGAAAAAAACAGTAAAACTTTCATAGATTATGAATAGAAAATGGTCTTCTTTCGCCGTTGATTCAGAGCATTTTCCATGAGTGACATCCAAAAAAGAGGGCTAAAAAGCCGAAAAAATCGCTAAAAGTGTCATATTTCATGCATCCTAGTTCAGAGAAAGATGATTCTGGTTCAGAATAAAACTACTTGTATTCGAAGTCGACACGCGAAGTTTCAGCCAAATCGGTCAAGGCATGCCGAAGTTTCGATGTAAATAGTGAAGCGATTTGCAGAATGCAGTCATTATTTCAAGCTGTAATATCTAGCTTAATTGTTCATATTTTTTTAAGTTCAAGCGCTCAAATTACAGTTGAAACTACCACCTTTCAGTCCATATATCGGTCAAATACTTGAAAAAATTCCTGTACGAATACCAGTGATTTTTCAAATAACTCTAAAATAACGCCCCAAAGGGTCATGTACTCCCTTGAGTCAGGAAAAAATTATAACATCGTCAGGGAAAGTCAGGGACTTATTTCACTCTTTATAGTGTGGCCACCATGTTAATGGACTGTATGAGACATTTCTTGAGACAGTGTCAATTCCGGACTCCATAAATACCGTCTCTAGTTGCATATGCAGCTGTTAGAACGGGAGTTTCTACAAGTTTCAATAAAAACAATATACTATCACCGGTCGTACATTCCTCGGTACAAACTTGTACGCGGTTGGTGCAGCCAAGTTTACACAGGGCAATGGCGGTGGTGGTCTTAAGTCCGTCGGCTACATGCGGATTAGCAAGATCCCTAATGAATCTTGAACCAGACCCTGACTTTGTTAGCCGGTAGTAGCTTCGAGACGTCCCGGAACACGAGGGTAAGTTCAGTTCGGTTCAGTTCAGTCGAGTTCAGTTGTTGTCTTGTTGGTCTCATACTGGCGCAACCAACGGTTCTCCAGTTTCTCGAAACCGAGTCCCTCAGAAGACGAGGGTTTCGGCCCTGTGGCTTTCCAGGTCCACCGAGGCCGGGATGCGATGCGATGCGGTGTCGGAGACTCCCTTTGTTTATAGCGCCCACGTAATTATTGTTATACTTGTTAGCCGCGATCTCGCTTCGGTTTCAACCATCCTGGCCTCGCTACGGTCGGTTTTACTACACGAAAACGAGGACTGACCACCGATCGGGAAACTGCAGACCGCAAACTGCATAATGACCATTTTTAAACAACTAACATTGATTTGTTGTAATCATCTTTACTGGCATAACTGCGATCATGGATGATGGTAAGAAGCGGTTGTGGTTTCAAGTAATTAATCAGCCATTTTGTATTTCCGATTCTGGTCGATGGTAATGATGAGAAATGTGATATTTGATGGAAAAATTCGTGTGTTTTCGTAAATTCTGGTATTGGGAAAGAGAAAAAACGAAGCCAGAGTGTAAATGAGGAACTATTTAAAGGTTGAGAGGCACAAGCCGCCGTTAATCAAAGTCGATAGGTATCAAATAACACAGTGAAGACGTCTCCTAATTATACGAATACGAACGAAAAAATTTATCCCCAAATACCTTATACATGCTGCAGCGTGCATGGTGACCATAACTGGAGGATGCTTCGGTGTCGTTTTATATTTCTAGAATTTAGAAACGGACACCGAACAGTGTCTGATAAAGAGAGGCGTGCGCGAGGAAAACGACGCGACGCGGACGCCGTCCCCGAGGGACACAGACATCGGGGACTCTGGTACCTACCTCCAGTGAAGGTGAAGGTGCAGCGGTAATATCCACGCATAAGAGGCCGAGATCTCGAGACGCGAGAGCCATCGGAGGTATGGGGGTACGTAAACGCACACGTTTGCACGCAGCCCAGGTATGGCGGCGTGTTGGTCGCCATAAATCATGGGTTACCACATTGTAGCCCAGTAAATCATCGGACGCGGGGAGTGCGAGAGCTTCCCAGCGTGAAATGAAACGAATTCATCTCTGTCAACCCCCACTGCCAACCTTCTACGTGCCTCCCCCTCGACGCTATCCCCATCTCTCTCTCTCTCTCGCTCCCTTCCATTCTACCGCGGTACCAAGAGGGTGGAGGGTAGAGGGTGGGTAGACACCTATGTACTAAACTTTTACATATGTATTAACGTATACGTATGTGCGAGGATGTACAGCCCCCGATGCTCCTGATCCTGCGGCCTCTGCCACCCCGTACGTGAACTAAACTTACACACGCACCATTTTTTTTTCTTTCCCCCACATGCACCTGACTCATTTTGGATTTTTTTCGTTGGGGATCCGAGCGGTCCGGTTTCTGACATGACAGGGAGGTCAGCAATTTTTTTTCTGTAGATCAGGAAAATCATGTGGAATTTGGCAGCGAAGGGTTCAACTCCGTGATTGATGCTCAACAAGACACGATCGTCTTTTCCGTCTATATACTGAATTCGATCAGAACCCGATTGCACACAAACAATAACGGACAACAAAAATAATAAATTTCTTTATTGGACACAGAATATTTCGGACAAATTCAGTATTGGACACTAGATAACTAATTGTAAGTACTTTCAACCATTTCCGAGGTAACGTGATGTGTGTTGGATCAGTGGTTGGTCTAACTTATTCTTCAACCTTCTTCGTCCACAAAATTAAATTCCGGATTCATTTTGTATTGTAATTATCCCGTGAGACTATTTTTTTATTGTGTCTAATGGAGAATGTGTCCGAAAGATTTTGTGTCCAATAAAGCAGACAATTTTTTTTTCTTCATGTCCGTCATTGCTTGGTATTGCAAAATTGTTTCGAATGATTGAATTGAAATTGGAAATGTTATTCGTTTTTTGTGATATCTTATTAAAAATTGTATATTGGCAAATGTACTGAAATATTTCTAAAAAGTTTAAACAAATCATTATATATTCATTGTAGAAATAAAATTCAATTTTTTAGGAACATTAGATACTTTTTTCTAAAGATTGAAATTTCCGGCGTCGCGGTTTCAGACACTCGATTTGTACATAGAGGGTTAATTCTGATGTTGAACAAGTCGAAATTCTCTGTACGAACGAAATATACGATCTTTAAAAAAAAAGACATTGAGGTCAAGTGACTAGGGAATCTAGGGGTCAGAAACTGCGACAACGCTAAGTGAACAAAAAGGACCCAGGATTTGATTAATTTTTTCTTCATCAATGATGCGTGTCCACTTTAGATTCTGCACTAGATTGAAGTGTACGCTGATAATTCTGTTCCATCAGCCGGACGTGATGTCGTAGAATGAAGCGAACAATAACCAAGAGGCTTTTGAAAACCATGTGGCACGGAAAACGAAAAGATATCGGATTTACAAAAGTAGACGGATATTTTTTTTCTCCAGGATCAGAAACGGGGCCGTTTACCTTAACGTTGGATTGCAGGATTTTTTTTCCGACGATTTCAAGGAACCAGCCAATGCAAGAGCGAGTATTCGGTTCTCCGGGGGCGGAGGGGCCCCGGAGTCCTGGAGGCGCCCTCGCGAGGTGCACGTCAGCGCGAGCAATATTTATCGTAATTTGATACAAGCGGGTGCGGACAAAAAATTGCTGCGAGCGAGAGAACTACGAAGGCAGGCCATTCATCGCGGTAGCTCAGACGCAGACGCGTCCCTCTGGCCCCTTCGGCCCCCGGTTCCTGCCCCCTGCTTCTCGGCGTCATTTCGCCCCTGTACGAGCCTCCCTTATTTCTCCTGTTTCTTCGACTCCACGGTACAACCCGGAGGCTCTTCATTCTCCTCGGGATTCTCCACGTCCCGAGTCTCATACCTACTTGGAATATTCGACTCCTTTTTTCCTCCATACGTCATCGATCATACCAGATAAACAGTCCACGACTGGCGTTGAGAGCTCAGTTTCCGGATATCTGTTATCGCTGTACCCCAAAACGCTAATGCCTCAGAGGGGTCAGCATTATACCACAAGAATAACACACAAAATTGGAAGCCTGTACCCCACCGTTTTCGTAGAATGAAAGGAAAAAAAAACAGTTATCATGACATTCCTGCATGCGGAATAATCACGGTTGGGAAGAAAAAGATTCACTGGAACTTTTCCGTCGATTTCAACATCCTTGATTGACTTATCAAATTCAAACTGATAAAAGTCACAAATTACATTCCAAAATGATAGATAATTTAAAACTGGATACATTTTTCGAAATTAGGAATGTTAGGAGCTTAAATTGACAAGACACACTAGAATGAGTATTTCGTTCACTAATCTTTCGCGTTTTATTTGTCCTATCGATGTACGGAGTAAACACCTACTGGGGAATTTTGTTGGCTTGTGTGTCATTGGATAGAGCCGGAAAAAAAAATTGTCGCGACACCTTTATTACCGAACTAGCGGAGTGTAAGCTCGTAGTACATAAATCGTGAAACGTTGAGGTACGAGGTAGTCGTCGTATTGACGATTCGGTATCGCGGAGGATGAGAAGTTCGAGTACCTGTGTATACGAATATCGTCATTCTGATTGAATGAAGATATAATTGCGGAATTAATTATTTGGCGCGGAGTCAAGTTGATCCAATTTCAGTGTGGAGGAGTAGCTGCAATTACTCGGGTTGAGGGATTTTTTACAATTTATTTAATCAAACCGCGAGACTCTGGGGTTTTACGTACGGTTAGTGGATGGAGTACACAGCGAGTTTCTACAACGTTAGTCGACTATTACGTAGGACTTCCAGGTAAATTGGACGTCGCGAGCCAGCGAAATGTATGTGGGCGATAAATTCACTAGGTAAAAATAATGGTTTCTCATTTTGTAAATGGTGCAAAACTTAAAATTGTGCTCATATATTTTATGGACGAGTGACGCATCGCATCGCATCGCGTCGCTATCACGCCGCCACCCATTTCCCCCCCCAAAAAAAAGACGACCCACACGTATACGTATATGCGACGAGGGGGGTGGTAGGGGGTGGAAAGAGAAAGGGGCTCCAGCTCCTTTCCTCCGATTCCTTATTTTCTTTATCCGTCGACCAATTCTCAGCAAGGCTGCAGGGCCACCAGCGCGAGATATTGCGAGGCGGCGATAACTCACTACCACCCCCCCCCCAACCCTATTTTCTTCTTTTCACCCCCCAAAGACGCCACCCCGTCCCCCTTTCTCTCTCTCTTCCACTCCTGTTTCTCACCCCCAGCTCCGGATCGGAACGGTGAACCACCCCTTATAGGCGACTTCATTGCGCTCCATGGACGTTTGTCTCCGAAGCTTGTATGTCACCCGACCGAGACACTCGGTGCACCTTAACCATCTGCAGTGCTGCCCGACCGGAACCACCATTGGACAAACTATTCAGATCTTTTATTTTATTATTTTTTTTTTTTGCCTTCCCTCTCAAAACCCGAATAGTTTGGGGGTTTTATTCCTGAATAAGTAGACTGAGGATTTCGTAGGATTGATTTTGATTGAATTTAGGAGACGAAAAGAGAGGGAATCTTGTGGAATCTTTCAGAATCCCTCCGATCTATTAACGTTTCGGGAATCTTATAAAAGCTATTGAATCCCTTGAAATCGTTTGAGAACTTTCTGAAATGTTAAGAAATATTTGAGAGGTATTGAATTTTTTTTTTAAAGTTTCAAGAATATTTTGAGAATTTGTAAATCTTTTGAAACGTTGACAAAATGTTGGGAACTCTCTTGGAAATCTTTAAAATCTTTCCAAATGTTTTCAGATCTTTGGATATCTTTCTCAATCAGTGTTGAATTTTTTCAATGTTTCTAAAATGTACAAAAATTTGTTCGGTATAGTGAGAATATTTAAAAATTTTTGATATTATTGCAACTGTTTGCAAAAATATTTTGAAGTTTTTTTTAAATATCTTTCGTAATTATTGAAATCTTGGAAAACTTGGAATCCTGAAATCATCACGCTTCAAAATTAACGAGTGATGATCTACATTCAGAAATCCCGAAATTGAAAAATGTTCAAAAATACAGAGAAGTTGACGCGGACCGTTTTGCTCCCGAGTCTTAATATTTGTTTGGGGGGAGTTTGAGAAAAGAGTAGGAGGAGACGTTTGTTACGAAAATTAAATAAGTAAAAAAAAAGGCGAGGTGGAAAAAAAGTGAGTAAAAAGAAACGTAATTCGTACACGAGCTTCTTAGGTCCGTTGAAGAGGTTAGGTAGGCAATTTAGCTTTTTTTTGTGGGGAAGTAATAAAAACCCTCAGCGAGATGGGGTGGAGGAGGAGGAGGATGAGGCGAGGAACGGAGGAACCGAGGGAAGGAGCTGCGTGCGCGAGACAGATAGGAGGTCCAATTTTGGAGCGCAGGGGTGTCCAAGAGTGGACGGACATCCCTCACTGTATTATTTATACCCGGGGAAAATTGGTGCCTGACTATGCCGGGCACGATCCGGCTACGACAGGCCCTTTATTTTCCCACATTCTGCCCACCGACAAAATATTTCTCCTATATTTGACTGCTGACCGAGCTTTAACGAGGATCCAACGAAATATCATGTGAATAGAAAAATTCTGTTTTCCCTACAAATTTTCATATCGATGATCGAACTTTGATCAGGCTCCAAACGCACCTCACAGTCGGATAAATGTTGTATAAAAAATTTCAGGGGGCTGAGAGACTCGGGCTGATCGAAAGCCAATAATTGGAATAAACCCAGCCGATCTCGTTTCACGGCTCGGTTCTGTCACGAACGAAGGACCGCATTCTCCCCCGCGGCCTGGGGATAACTAGAAAACTTCTTTTCCCCGGTGGTGTCAACCTCGTCCTCCTCCTTCGGCCCCTGACCCCCCTCCTTTTCTTTTAACCACCCCCACGTCGTTGACGGTCTTATCCTTTATACCTAGCGACTATAACCTCGTACCCCTGTACAAGGAGAATAGGGGAGTATCTCCGGGCGGGACGTGTTCACCCAAATGCGCTGTTAAAATTTTGGACACAATCTCTCCATTTGTCTTGAGAGACCTAGAAATAAATCTCGAGCGGCTCAGCCGGCTAAGAATAACCGCCACCCTTCGCGGCCTGGTGCAGCCACCCCCAGCCCCGCTTCTTTTTCTTCATTTTGTTACCAGGGCACGGCGAACGGTGTAGAAACCTCGAGCGCGCAACCCCCCGATTCTTTTTTCTTTCTTTTTTTCCTTGTGCTTCTCTCTATCAATAAATCATAATATTCGTATTAAGATTCCTACCACTTCCTCTCTTATACCGGATATATCGACCTCTTCTATATACCAATTTTATTCCGTGAGATATATATTTCGGTATATTATATAGCCTCGCGCGTTATGGATGCCACCGATTGTCCACTTGCGGTATTTGCCGCTGAAGAGTTCAAAATAATACTTTCATAGTAATTTAAGAGACATTTTGCTAACTCTCTTCCCTCTCTCCCACGTTTTCAAAAATTGTAATTGAAATGAACAAAGGTAGTTTAATTTTTTTAATTTCATTTTCATTTTCAAGATGGTTTGTTAGGAGAAAAAAATGTACACCATTCTTTTTTTGACGAAGATCCCAAAGCAATTGAGGGGGTCAGTGCAAAAAGGGTGAAGGCGACCTCCTAAATTCAATTTTTGGAAATGCTTGTATGTTCATCTTGACAGTTAAAGAGTTCAAAGTAGTGATTTTTAGTTAATTTTCCGACCGCCCTTTTTACCAATCAACTTAAGACACTCGTTAAGCTCTAAAAATGATTTCTGAAGGTAACCGATTTTTCTCACTGTGACGTCACATTGAAATTGAAATGTTCTTCAAATCTCGCTGATTGAGTTGTTTAAAATGTGTGTATGTGCCCTTATATCGAAGCTTCCCACAGTTGTCATCACGTGTATTATCTTTATTTGGAAAAAAAATCGTACGTAACCGAAGTCGTTGACCGTTCGCAAAGCCGCGTTCGCTTACGATAAACCGCGTGAGTATTATACGATAGCGTTAAGAAAATGAATGACAATGACACCGTATATCAAATCGACAGAGGGGCGTGTGCGGCGAACCGCAATGTAGGTACGCCCGAACGGGTTTTCAGTGCAAGCTCCACTGTATGAAATACATGTTTGGCTCATGGCGAAGAGACGTACACGTTGGTATCATTGTGGTACGTTTCTCGCACACAGACCGAGGACGTAACCACGTTTCCGAGGTACATTATCCTCGCCTCTTCTAACTCCAGACTCTATTCGGGCCTAACTCGCGGTACGTTCCCCGAGTTATTTCGTCGTCCGCGTCCAAAGACGGATGTATATTTTGGCCAAGTGCTTTATATAACGATAATTCACAAGATAGCATTGCGCTGGGCGGAATTCTTGCCCCTGAAGAGGTAGGGGCGTAAAATATGTGTCTGGTATCTTATTCTTCACCCAGTTCCCGGCACCGTTCAGAGGGGGTTGGTAGCCTGGTCCCAGCCTCCACCATCCCTTGTCTTGTTTGTATTGTTGTCCTTGTTGTTATGATTATTTGTTATTATCATCGTCCCTCTGCGATATGCGAGTATGGCTCCTGGATGTGGCGGCTGTCACATTAGCGTCCCGGTCCCGATCATCAACCGCGTCGCTTCAGTGGTCTCAAACTTTTCGCCAGTCGCCAAACGGGCGGTGAGCAAAAACTTTTACAGTCGGCTATAGATATATACTTTGTGTATTTATAAACTATATCTATCAAGCTATACGTATACCGGTCGTTCGTATAGAAAGACAAATTTTATTCCACACGAGAAAATATATATACTCGCTTGCTCTACGTACTCCGTCGAGGCGGTAAATTTTCTTCTCTTATACGGTCACAAAAATATACTCTCGGTACTGGAAAATTCTACTTCGGTGAGGTTACATTTTTAAGGAAAACACACCGATATTGTCAAGTCAGGCGTTTCCTCATAGAATAACTCAGTTAAAAAACGCGGTTTCAAAAAAGAACTTTATTCCACACATGCATTAAAAACTCGTGTTTTTTGTCCTCCTTGACGGAATGGAAGTCACAGTTTTTTGGACGGGAAAAAAAATTTGGCAGGAGGGAAAAAAACTATCGTCACCATAGTAACGGTGAAATAAACCAAGAAAGTGCTGCCCCTGGCGGAGAACGCGGTTCTCGTGGTTCTAACCTCATTTTCACTCCTTTTTAATGCATATATGTGGTAGAAAATAACATATGTGACATGAAAAGGAAGCAGGCGTTGTGTCTCGCGGATTTAGCAGAACTCGTCTTGGTGCATAATATACTATTTCACGCACTAGTGCTGAAAAAATTGGTTTACTTTTCGCACCCAAATTTCACTAGAAATAACTATGTCAATTTTTTTTCTAAAAACTACAGGTCTTCAAAAAATTGGACTGATTTTCTGCTTTCTTCACATGGATGTTAGGAATCCTGGAAAAATTCGGTAAGACAGCCTGAGACTGTCCTGAGGATAAATAAGGCTGAGAATAATTCCAGCGTATAAAAAGTGGACTCACTGATTTCCAAAGATTACTTTTCGATTCTGAATGGATTGTTTCGATATTTCAGGACCCAAAAGGAAGTAGTGAACCTGCTTGGAAAAATGTCGGTGAAATTATTATTTTCGGTATTTCCTGGAATAAGTTCGCGATCAAAAGAGGCTGCGGTCGTCTTCTTTTTCTTTTGCTCAACAATTTTCGGTGTTTTATATTCCGAACATGAAGGTGAGAGCCTGCACGAGCAAGCAACTTCCACTGCAGAGTAATTAGAGTGGGGAGAGTCAGGTGGTTCATTCAAATGCGAGTCTTTCGAGAAGAGGTAACTCAATTACCACCAACACTGTCCAGAAGTTTTTTTTTCTTCTTTATCTTCCATATTTTTTCCAACACAGGAACCTAAAAACCGTAGAATTTTATCAACCTACATTTTTTCCCCCGCCTTCTAAGTGGATGATAAAGCAAGCAAACAAAAAAAAAAAAAAACGAAAATTGGAATTCCGAAAAGGAAGAAAGCAAAAAATTCCATTATCTGCAGCTCGTTGGATTCAATTTTGCGGTAAATAGGCTCGCACTGCAGCGCCTGGTTTTCTTACAAGATAAGCTCTGACGGATGAGGAAGACTCCCCCCCCCTTCACCCTTCTTATACGTAGATACACCTCGCGTTCTCATCCTCCGACAAAATTACGTATCCAAGCGCACGCAACATGGAATAAGCTTGGGAGACCAGAATCTTGTAAATGTATGCAACGACACGTTTCGGTCGGCCGCGGCCGCCTGTATATCCGTGGCTATATCTATACGTGTTAAATTCCCCAGAGGTATAACGCACGTATGTACATAGCCTGTGATCGAGAGAAGGCAAAAATAAAATTAAAAAAGAAGATCCTTTCGCATCGATAAAAGGAATTATCCAAAGTTTGCAGTTTAATCGATTCTCTGATTTTTTTTATCTTTTTTCTCTCTCTCTCTCTAGAAATTAGTTTGACAATTTTTAGACGACAGTCAGATGATCCTCTTTCCAGTTCATCATATGTGAGATTTTTTGCCACCGATTAATTATATCTGCGATAATTGAGGAGTGCGTAATTTAGTCGTCGATTAATCAGATGATCACTGTGAATTAATAAATATATGGGTTTAACTAATCAAAGAACAATAATTCAAGAATCTCTTCTTAATTATAATCGTAAATTCGTATTTTTATTTTCAGAGTCAACAGGATCTCGTCACGAGCTTTTACGAAAGAGAAATACCCAGCCGACTGCCAATTAGTTTGAAGAAACAAAAACGAAAGAAAAAAGAAACTCGTTTGCCTAATTTAAATATAAACCGCGTATATAAATATTCCTGACACTCCGAACGCATCGGCGTGTTGAATTTTTCTACTAGAGGATTAAAAACTCTTTCAAATTGAAAAACGAGACAATGATAATCCGGTAGTTGATCAGAAAATTACCGTAAAGAATTATCCATCTCAATTCGGTAAAATTAGACCCGGTTTGACGATCGCTTAACGATCTCTTAAACCCCGGGTTCAGAAAAAGTGTAAAAAATATGTCGCAGGTTACACTCTCTCTTTCACAAGGGGGGAGCCTCCCCCCTTCCTCTAAACAGTGGAATAAATATTAAACTCGAAGGGGTACCCATCGAGGCCCGGTCTGATAAATCCCGAGCAGGATAGTCCCGCAGACGCGAGCCGCATGTATTTTACATTCTCAATTTGGTAAGAGTAGATTTATCGCGAGGCCTTACCGCTTACACACCTCGTGTTCTATACCCCGTATGGGTGCCTAGCTTCACGTGTGTGCCCGTGCTCAGCCATCTAGGCGGTGGCTGGGCGATGGGGGTGAGAAATTTCGAGCGGGGGGTGGCGGGGCAAGCCTCCGTCTATTCTCCATTTCAAGCCTAAGCGCGACCATTCGTCAGGATTTGGGCGCGTAGACTTGCTTTATTGCCTCGCTCTGGAAATTGCTATCCTACGACTCCATTCCGGCTTGTGCGCCCCATGCACACCGGCTCCTGGCTTCGGCTACGCCGGTAGCTGGATATAGTCGGGCAATGCATTACAACCTTATATACCGAGATCCAATCCGCTAACCGAGTTTAAACCAAATTCTACCCGACCGAAACCGAATCTAAATTCTCAAACGCGAACCGATGATCCCACCTAGGGGTCCATACTCCCGCCGTACGTGCATTAAAAAAAGTCACTTTTAGCCACTCCATACAACTAACTTCAGAGCTTTCGTAAGTGGTGTGCATATTGTAGCCCCACGATGCACACGATGCTTTAGTAACAGTAATGTACGGTTCACCTGTTTTTTGTACCTGAGATTAGCCCCTGCCGAAAAGTCTTAGAGGCCCGATTCAGCTTCCCTAGAAATCATCGCGATCAGGAATGTAATTCTTGAGCGGATGAGGCTTGATCAAGTAATCCTGTTCGGCAAGCCAGACCAGGGCCTCACTGGCAGAAAGCCATATTTCACTCGAATTAGGCCTAATGAGGCTGTGCTGGGGTGTCCCTACTTGATGATACCATACTCGACCCTTTGTGAAGACCATGCTGATACGAGGGCAGCCCTAAATTGTCCCTAATATTTTACTGCACTGGAGGTTGAAGCGTCGAATGATGTAAGATTTACTGAAAATGCGCATGCGCGAGGTACAATAATGATCACTTTTAATTCTTCGAACTGGAAAATTGAAACTCACTCTCCCTGTACAAAAACAGCTACTTTACAGGGGCTTAATAAAAACGAGTCAAACATGCTCTTCTCATGTAGATTCGACATGGAGGAGTGGCTCATATTGTCAAATATTGTCGAATATTATCACGTTCACACTCGTCATTCGAACAATCCTAAGCTGTAGAAGAGAAACATATGGTCGTATTTCAAAGGCACACATTTTACCAAGTTCTGTCTATTTGGTAATTTGATTTTTCGTTGGTTACCTTTTTTCGACATGACGTCAAATGCCCTATCACATCGACAAGCTATCTGCACAAGGCTTTTTTCGTGTTTCCACCACAAGACGTCGCGGGCGCTGCCTCGTGTCAGATGTCATATAAAAAAGCTTTTTACAGTAGTTGTCACGCACAAAGTGAATCTGTTTTCGACTCATCAAGCGCGTCAAAGGCTCGTGCTGACAGTGAAACCTGGTCTAAAAACGTTTACTTTACGCGCACATGCCGCATCAATTGATTTTGGACCTGTTAAGATTCTGGAAAATCGATTTGACGAAATTTTCGTTGTTTTATTTTGCGAAAAGGGAATTTGGGACGTGGTTCGACGTTATACGATTAGTTGACCGAATATCGCGGCTCTACAATCTTCCGTCCCGTTTCAATTTACAGCGATAAGATTTCGGATTCGTACGATATATTTCCGGATTAAAAGACCATTCGGATGGTATAGAGTGGGTGGGTATATCTCACCGTCGCGTCGGGCGTCCCGGCGATCGATCGCTTAGATTTCTCCTCGAAAGAAACGAAACGCGGTAGCTAAGAGCCAAAAAGGGATCCGACCTATCGATACGATCTAGGAAAAAACCGTGCGATTTTATTCAATCGTAAATTAATTGTAAAACAAGAAGCAGCATTATTCAATAACCGCGATCATTGCGGAGACCGAGACGGTATCTAATTTTCGGAACACTCGGTATGGCAAGAGGTTCACAAGGAGGTTACAGGAGGCAGCTAGTAACCTATAGCACCGACTGCCGGGCCCCTAAATCAGCCTCCGTGTCGTGATTCATGGAGGGCAACCTCTCTCTCCCTCTTCCCCCTTTCTGTCCAACCCTCTCCCCGTCCCCCTCATGCCCACCTTCGAAACCCCCGGTATCCTCGGCGACTCCTTCGACGGTGACCTCCTCGTGCGACCCTTTACCACCTCCAACCCCTTCCAGAACGCCACGTGGCGTCCGAGCAGGACTTTTGATATTCGGCCATTCTCGCACCTTGAGGGACATTTTTGGTAATTTTGGCAACGAATGGCGACACGATTAGCATCGTGCCAATTCGATTTCGACATATTTGGCCGAGGTAATTAGCCCGTCTGACAGGTTGAATTAGGCAACGACTCGTTTGGATCGTAAAAATTGATCGATTCGAGTGTAATACCTGGCATAGGCGTGGTCGGTGGGAAATGGTGTAATGCATAACTCAGAAATTATCGTGAGATATCCGAAGGAGAAGCCCATTTTCAACCTCATTGAATAGACAGCCATGATTCTATGACCGCAGAGCGTGCCAACTCCATTGTAACGTCTATGCCACTTTCCTCCGGCTAGAGCTACCCCTCTGGCACTTCTATCTCCCTTTCTTTCTCCTTTCTTTTCCTCTTTTTTTTTTATTCTTCACCCTTCTCGTCTCTAGGAAGACTTCAGGAGCGCAAATTCGTCGCGCTATATATCGCCTCGCTCGAAGACCTTCTCTAGGTCCTGATCGTACTAAAACATTGTTAACTTCCTTTTTCTTCATTACGACCCTCCGCCTTGTCCCATTGACGGCAGATTGCTACTTTTTTCCCCTCTCTTCTCTTTATACACACTATACAGCCGCATGTATCACCTGCTGGTGGTTCTGATTAAACTGACACGATATTAAATTTTGACTTTCTAGTTTTTTTTTTTTTCTTGTGCAGTTTAGTAACCGTTCATCCTTCGAAGAGGTATGATAATGAAGAAAACAGAATGTTCAAGAATGTAAATTCAAGCAGCGAAACCAGGGTTATGATAAATCGGTTTCATTTATTCATCTAATGTCTACAAAAAGGACAGAAAATTTGTTTCAATTTAGTCTTCATTTTGAATTTATTAAAAATTTGTTATTCAGATTGGGAAAAAAATTTCACAAGATTTGTGTAGATTTTCTATCAGATCAAAAAAGTGAAGAAGAACCTACAGAGTGCACAGTTAAAACAGCAAAAGGTGGAATTTCTCTAACGATCAAAAAATTAATTGCGATATAATCTCAATTTCTGTGTGTAAATTTTTTCTTCTTCTTCTCCTTCGATTAATTAAACCCACCCTCATTTATATCGCGTTTATTCGTTAACCCGCGGGTTCTCTGGGTCAGTGCATGGCGGCCATATTTTTTATGGCGGGGGGCTCACCTACCGGGCGATATTCGACTAGTCAGTATCGCATACACGATGTTTGTATCGTTGTATACGAACGGCTACACACATATCTACATACCCGTGTATATAATACGAAAGCAACGAACGGTGTGACACGGACATGGGAATCGGTGGTAATTAATGACTCTCCCCCTCCCCCTAATCCCCCCCCTCCTGCCCCTCGTGGAACGGACTCAATTATTGTCGATGCGGCAAGGGCGTAGCATGAAGCAAGTGTGGAATAATACGTATGCGAATGTAGGGATGAGTATGGGGATATGGGGATGAGAGGATGGGACGTGGGGTAGGCGAAGCCGAGCATGAGCAATGGCTGGCAGCGCTCCGTAATAATGTTGTCTTCGTCGGAGCCTCTCTCACCGATTTTTTTTCAGTTTTTTTCTGTTTTTTTTTTTTTTTATTATTTCCTTCTTTATTTTTCTGTTTTTTTCAATTTTTTTCTCTCCTTTCTTTACTTTATTTCCTTTTATTTCATTCGTTCGTTATATATATATGTATGTATACATTCGTTTTATTTGCCCGCGGCGCAGAAAGAATGTAGCCTACAGTCCGAGCCAAGATTAAAACGAGGTTGCGCAACACCGCAGCATCCATCGCCTCGACACCGACTGGACCCATCGAGAATCTCGAGAGGCGCGTCTGTTTTCGAAACTATACCGAGAGAGGAGCGGGGAAACCACGAACCCCACTGGTCACTTATAAACTCGCACCTTCATCACACACATGAAATGGAAACCTTGTACATTTGTCGTGATTCTCTTCGTCGTTCATCGAATCATCGTTGATCCATCTGTAATTCGAACAATACTCATAATCTCTCAGAACATTACAAGACATGAGCCAGTGGATGGTAGCCTTTGCATTTTCTGATCGTTGGGGTCGCGCATCTATCAGGTAAGTAATTGCAGAGAAGAGTAATAGCGTGTCCTCTAAAGTTTCCATTTCAGCCGAGTTGAGAGATAGAGGGAAATAAGTAGCGGTAAGTTTCGTTTGTGGGTATATAGCGATGGTATTTTCGTAAAAGTTATACCAAATGACGGTGGTAAGATTCCACAATGAAAACGCCGTAACCATTGATCACGTTTCGGATAACGAGGGGAATTGGCTCTTGCAAATACATTAAGAACGCGTATATATAGCGCGAGAGCTGAGAGGAGACGGAAGAGAAGAGATGGGGAAATGTTGCGGATAGGATATCGCGGGGAGGAGGCGTTTGGTACTTGATATCAGAAACTCGAGAGCCAAGGAACGAAAAGCAAAGGGAGCAGCAGGAACCGCGAGTCTCAGATAAAATAGAAAAATCGTCACAGCTTGTAAGGAGGGGGGGGATGGCACGGCAAAAAGTATAAATTTCTTTAATGGCGCTAATAATTTCATATCGCATAATTTACTTACTGCGAAACGCAACGCCAGTAGCTACCCGAGGCATTAACGAGGAGCCTAATATTTATGTGATACTCGCTCGCCCGTCCGACGACCAGATAACACAACCACCCCTCTCCCTTATACGTTACCAAGAGACTTGCCAGGCAGATAAAAAAAATGAAAATAATAAAAAGGAAAAACCTCGCCCTTCTACGAAGACACCCTTGTAGCCTGCCTCGGAACCCGATGCAGCGAGGATCCCCCCCGGCCCCTCAGAAAATAATAAGAAAACGATAATCGGAATATTTGCCCTCGAAGTAAAATGGATAAAATAATTCCGCAACGTTCTGACGGATTTGAGATTTGAATGGTTTGAACAAGAGCCAACTCTTAAATCTCCCGTTGGACGTATGCTTTCTTTTCAAAAGAACGAGTTTCTAGTATTGCCTTGGCATTCGAAAGAAAGAATATTATTTGCCAAGTGAAGAGATGGAGAATACAGCATCTATCTGTCTCTCATGCGTCACGGACATGACCTGAAATTTTCCACCTAAAATGTACAGACGATGATATCGCTCCGTTGGAGATGCGACTGGGATTTTTTCGTGATTTATCTCACCGCTTTGGTATTCGGAAACAGAAAATCGAGGATCGATCCTCGACGAATTGAATGAATCTGGTGGAGCGTGTAATAGTCTGATCAGTACCCTGTTCGAAGGGAAAAAAGGTTAATGCGCCATTATTTAACTGATATATATTACAGAGATCACCACCCCATGTTTATACAACACATGTTGTATTCGAGTACGTTTTGTGAGGCAGGGCGTTGCATTACAGAGGTTAATGTAGCCGAGTGTTAATATATATTCTTTAACTATGACACGCAAAATTGCGTGATAATTAATGAAACTAAACTATTAATATAAATTCCGGATTGTTTAATTGGAAATAATTACCCCACGGAGCTAATAACCGTTGGGTTCGCGAGGGCGATAATGCGACCACCGCACACGGATTGATAAAAATCAAACACCCGTTGATCAAGCACAGATTTTGCGGTCATTTACGTAAAGATATTAAACGCGTTCAAGTACCATTCGATGTACAATTTTGATTGTGAATCATTAAAACGATCCTAATTTCGTTGATCGTTATTAATCGGGTACCGACCAATTACTCAATCGCAGGTGTATCGACACTCCGCGGTCTTATTTATCTCCGATGTGTCTCTTCTTGCGCATAATTCGATTAATCAAAGAGCGTCTACTTATACGGTGTACAGTTGTGACTTGATCACTCTCGCCGATGCGTTTGGTCGCGTACGCGTGATTACAAGCTGAGAGATGGACAGACCCTGGGTACGTGATCGCAGTTAATCTTCCGGGCGACAAAACCGTTTCTGTTTACGCTGGCGCCGCGTGACTCGCAAAAGTGTGAGTAGCATCTGATCACTCGACAATGAGTACGTCGGTATGTTACTTGTGTTACTCATTGTTTCGCATCGGGATCTCGTCGCACCGATCAGATCTCGACTCGTGGGCTCTTTGATGTGCGTTGTAATAACGCATCGCGTACATCAGATGAGGTCGGCTCCGATCTGTGATCGTCATACCAATGCGACCAGCAGCATGTACAGCTTTCGTGTTTGTTTTTAGAGAGCCGGAATACGGTGAAGGCGGGGTATCGGTGCGACGGTGCTGGGGAGTCAGGAAATCACGATCAACATTGCTATAACTGTCGTCGCCAGACACCGTCATCGACGCGTACTGAGAATAATTCAGTAGCACCTAGCCCTACGTATGTGTGCAGTACCGGTACCCTACGCTCCTCTGGTGTACAGGCACTCGTGCCTAAAATCCCCCGGGCTGGAACGACGTTCGGGGATGGTATTGGTACCAATCTTCTTCACACCGTATTCCTTTGGGAATTTAAAACGACGTACGACACAATAGACAATGGACGGAAGACAAATTTAATACGGAAATACGCTTTTTATTCAATCCTTTTTTTTTTTACCGGTTGTAGAATGCATAGAAGTTATTGTTATAATGTACACGCGGCTCCCAGATACTTTCCACGGCTCCCAGAGACTTTCCGCGGCTCCCAGAGACTTTCCGCGGCTCCCAGATACTTTCCGCGGCTCTCAGATACTTTCCGCGGCTCCCAGATACTTTCCGCGGCTCCCAGATACTTTCCGCGGCTCCCAGATACTTTCCGCGGCTCCCAGATACTTTCCGCCTGCCAGAAACTTTGCGGCTCCCAGATACTTTCCGCGGCTCCCAGATACTTTCCGCGGCTCCCAGAGACTTTCCGCGGCTCCCAAATACTTTCCGCGGCTCCCAGAGACTTTCCGCGGCTCCCAGAGACTTTCCGCGGCTCCCAGATACTTTCCGCGGCTCCCAGAGACTTTCCGCGGCTCCCAGAGACTTTCCGCGTCTCCCAGACACTTTCCGCGGCTCCCAGATACTTTCCGCGGCTCCCAGATACTTTCCGCGGCTCCCAGATACTTTCCGCGGCTCCCAGATACTTTCCGCGGCTCCCAGATACTTTCCGCGGCTCCCAGATACTTTCCGCGGCTCCCAGATACTTTCCGCGGCTCTCAGATACTTTCCGCGGCTCCCAGATACTTTCCGCGGCTCCCAGATACTTTCCGCGGCTCCCAGATACTTTCCGCGTCTCCCAGATACTTTCCGCGGCTCCCAGAGACTTTCCGCGGCTCCCAGATACTTTCCGCGGCTCCCAGATACTTTCCGCGTCTCCCAGATACTTTCCGCGGCTCCCAGAGACTTTCCGCGGCTCCCAGGCAGCCACTCGCTGGCTCCCAGATACTTTCCACGGCTCCCAGATACTTTCCACGGCTCCCAGAGACTTTCCGCGGCTCCCAGATACTTTCACGGCTCCCAGAGACTTTTCCGCGGCTCCCAGATACTTTCTTTTGGCTCCCAGATACTTTCCGCCGCTGCCAGAAACTTTCCGCAGCTCCCAGATACTTTCCGCGGCTCCCAGATACTCCGCGGCTGCCAGAAACTTTCCGCGGCTCCCAGAGAGACTCCGCGGCTCCCAGGGCTTTCCACGCGGCTCCCAGGGCTTTCCGCGGCTCCCAGATACTTTCCGCGGCTCCCAGAGACTTTCCGCGGCTCCCAGAGACTTTCCGCGGCTGGGACTTTCCGCGTCTCCCAGATACTTTCCATGACTCCCAGATACTTTCACCCGGCTCCCAGGCCGCCTCCCGCGGCTCCCAGATACTTTCCGCGGCTCCCGAGACTTTCCGCGGCTCCCAGAGACTATCCGCGTCTCCCAGAACTTTCCGCGTCTCCCAGATACTTTCCGCGGCTCCCAGATACTTTCCGCGGCTCCCAGACACTTTCCGCGGCTCCAGATACTGCGGCTCCCAGGGCTCACGGCTCCCAGGACTTTCCGCGGCTCCCAGAGACTTTCCACGGCTCCCAGGGACTCTGCAGCTCCCAGGACTTTCCGCAGCTCCCAGAGACTTTCCGCGGCTCCCAGATCACTTTGCTGGCTGCCAGGCTTTCCACGGCTCCCAGATATTTTCCACGGCTCCCAGATGCTCGCGTGCCAGAAACTTTCCGCGGCTCCCAGAGACTTTCCGCGGCTCCCAGAGACTTTCCGCGGCTCCCAGATACTTTCCGCGGCTCCCAGATACTTTCCGCGTCTCCCAGACACTTTCCGCGGCTCCCAGAGACTTTCCGCGGCTCCCAGATACTTTCCGCGGTTATTGTTATAGGATTTGAATAGTTTCTGATGGCGACGATTTTTAGTGGCCATCTTATTTCCATCATTCACTGATCACTGAGTAATTGATATACCAGGATTGGATAGTTTGTGCAACTGAAAGATTGATGCGGAGGTTTTTGTGCCGCTTGTTTACTCAGTCGTTGCATC
>JAEUYN010001453.1:0-200532 GCA_018257835.1 Euura lappo
GATTACTGCTTCTGCAGTTTTGTGGAAACGAGAAAGAGAACAAGTCCGCAAATTTTTCGCGTCTGAAAGCTCTACCATTTTTGTTCATAAATCGGTTTATGATTCCCCAGAAAAACAACATCCTGATGCGGTTGATGCTTTTGCAATTTTGTGGAAATGAGAAAGAGAACAAGCTCGCAAATTTTTCGCGTCTGAAAGCTCTACCATTTTTGTTCATAAATCGGTTTCTGATTCCCCAGAAAAAACAACATTCTGATGCGGTTGATGCTTTGCAGTTTTGTGGAAATGAGAAAGAGAAAAAGCTCGCAAATTTTTCGCGTCTGAAAGCTCTACCATTTTTGTTCATAAATCGGTTTCTGATTCCCCAGAAAAAACAACATTCTGATGCGATTACTGCTTCTGCAGTTTTGTGGAAACGAGAAAGAGAACAAGTCCGCAAATTTTTCGCGTCTGAAAGCTCTACCATTTTTGTTCATAAATCGGTTTATGATTCCCCAGAAAAACAACATCCTGATGCGGTTGATGCTTCTGCAGTTTTGTGGAAACGAGAAAGAGAACAAGCTCGCAAATTTTCCGCGTCTGAAAGCTCTACCATTTTTGTTCATAAATCGGTTTCTGATTCCCCAGAAAAAACAACATCCTGATGCGGTTGATGCTTTGCAGTTTTGTGAAATGAGAAAGAACAGCTCGCAAATTTTCGCGTCTAGAAAGCCCTGCCATTTTGTTCAAATCAGTTCCTGATTCCCACAAAAAACAACATTCTGATGCGATTATTAAACTACGTTTGTGGAAGCAGAAAGAGAACAAGCTCGCAAATTTTTCGCGTCTGAAAGCTCTACCATTTTTGTTCATAAATCGGTTTCTGATTCCCCAGAAAAAACAACATTCTGATGCGGTTGATGCTTTGCAGTTTTGTGGAAATGAGAAAGAGAAAAAGCTCGCAAATTTTTCGCGTCTGAAAGCTCTACCATTTTTGTTCATAAATCGGTTTCTGATTCCCCACAAAAAAATAACATCCTGATGCGATTAATGCTGAGACTCTAGCACAATTCGCTTTCGCGGAGCTTGAATGCGGATGGTTGAACGTTTTTTAGGTGCAAGCACTGCGAAGCTCTTCTTATGTCCCGAGCCTAAAATTATTTTCTTATATCATGTAAGTTGGAACGCAACGAAGTCTTTGCAGTGCTTCTGCATCTTAACTCCCATCGCTACAGCTTAACGTTGTTTCTTCCGTTGCTTGAACGATTGACAAAGAATTTTTGTCGAACTTTTGATCGTTTATTGCTTCTAAGGGACTTGAGTCACAACAGCGACGCATCTAGGTAAGGGTAAGAGCCTGACCTTGACGAGGCGGCCGCTGCAGAGGCGGAAGGTGGCTCCTTGTCCTTGGTGCCGCGGTTACCGTACTTGTTCTTGAGGTAGCGAGCCCAAGAGCTGAGTGCAGCGCCGTCCTTCTCGGTGGCTCCACGGTCCCGGTCCCGATCCCGGTCCCGGTGGTCCCGGTCGGGGCTCGGTTCCCTTGACTTGAGCGCGTGGGTGCTGCGACTTCTCGCCAATTCGCTACCGACCCCGTATTTTGCCGCCAGGTAGGCGTTCGGCGACTGGGTTGTAGGCGAGGGCGGGTCGTCGTCGAGGTCCACGTCGTCGTTCCCGAAGTTGTGGGAACTCCTGGACCTCGCCAAACGCTGCCGACGCTCCTTGAGGGCCGCGTAACGCGACATCGTCGAGAGGGGCTCGGGCTCCGGATCCGGTTCACGCGCAGCCACGGCCGCCTGGCTTCGACTCTTGTTGAGGAACCTAGAAAATCGTCGGTAGTCCTACAATTATTATCCTGGAATAATCCTCGATTCCCATTCCTACACCAGATACGGAAGAAGAAGAAGAAGAAGAGGATAAATCCGTCTTACGACGACCCACAGCTGAAGAATGATTATGAAAAAACTGTCTACGACTCAAAAAAGTCTGACGAAGTACGAAGGTTGTTGAGACGATGCAAAAGGTCTTCTTCTTCCGTATGCTTCGAGTATCCAGAGGAGTTTTTCTTCCCTGTGGAGGTAAATTTGATTTTTTTTTGTCCTCTATTTTTCTGTTCAATTCAATCCAGTAATTGAACAGAAAATCCTTTCCGGCGATTCCTGGCGTTATTATTATTATTAATATTATTATTATTATTGTAGGTATATATATATATGTATATGTATGTACATAGGAACGTCATTCTGCAGTTTTATTTTCTACGCGATTTTCAATTCTTTAATGTTTGAAGTTTCGAACTGTCCACGTGAGAATTGATGTGATATGAAACAGCATGAGTGATAACTCGCGTTAGAAATTGTTTCTTTTCTTACCAGTTATCAGCGTGAGTTGAGAGTTTTACCATTTTTTTTTTTGTGTATTCGTCAAGGATAGTTTGTTAAAAGTTAATCATGATCGTTATCATTATTATTATCGTTAATGCACAGATTAAAATATTTCCAGGTGAAGCTATCCGCCTAATAAACGATTTTATTAATTTTTGTCTAATTCCGAATGAATATGAATGTGATATGAAAAATCTCAATACGTCAATATTGTCTGAAGGATTTACGGTGATAGGGAAATAAATAATTAATGCGAGTTATCACAAAATGCAGTTTATTTACCACACCAATAATCTGATGGCAAGCCTATTCAACTAAATATCATATTCTCTACGAAAGTACAAAAAAAAAAAAAAATAGAGAGTTAAAGAATGAAAAACGTTATAACATTTTAAATGCGTGTACAGTGACTGAATAAAGATTTATACTAATGCAATATCCGTTACATCGATAAATCTATTGATCCTGTAAATCTAAGTCAAGCGAGAAAAAAAAAAGAAAAAATTATTTCTTCAAGTTAACACGAAGTTATAACAGACGGATTCGAGCAGACTATAAGTTCATACATGTAACGTTGATAGGAACGCTTCAGTTTCATGAAGTACGTAATAGAAATATCACAATAATTGTTTATATCAAATTGTACAAAAGAGAAGAAAAAAAAGATACGCAGGGTGGCGTCTATGTACGAATGCATATTTCATGGAGGAAGTAATCGCTTCTAATAATTATAGGTATTAAGATTTAGACTACTTCTATAAGCTATAAAGAATAACTATTCTATTAACTTCATCACCTTACAAAAATTACCCTAACGAATTCTACGCTAATTAAGATGCAGCTAGATAAGCGTGACACGCGACGCGATGCAGCAACGCGGCGGAAGCTAAACACCCGACTTAATTAACAGTTAAAAAATTGTGTAAAAAGTTGAGATAGAAAAAAAAAGAAAAAATAACAAGACATTATCAACAATTATTCTTGCGTTAACGGTCGTCCTTGTTACGTACCAATTGTTAAGCTGGTTTCCATACGTGCTCAAACCCACCGATCTTATAGACACAGGACTTGCTTCAATATCGTTAGTCGAAAATAACGATCAGAGCAAGAGGCAGATAAATCTGCGAAGCATTTTGCCGAAAAGTAGACCAAAATGAACGTCTATAAGCTCGATGGTGAAGAGTGCGATGAGTCAAACGAATAATAAATTGATTAGAACGCTGTAACACAATATGGACACACAGAAGACGGTGGTTACCATTTGCATTTGCATACCTAGGTCTAGACTTTCGTCACGTTTGTCAGACTTAACGGATTGGTTCACCCCCGAAGCAACGTTCGGTTTCAATTGATCGACTGCGTTAGCAACTGCGTCTGTTGCAGCAGAGCCTATCGGCAATTCGCCGTCTGAATCGGCTCGATTTTCGGTATCGTTATTATCGTTACGGCCGCGACGATCGTGCGACGACTCGTCAACGTCTACCTTATCCTGATCGTTATCGACGCTCTTTCCGCGTTCCGAACTGACCACTTCCGGTACCGTATCGATACTGTCCTCTTCGTCTTCGGTCGTTTCGTCTTCGTCTTCGTCAACCGATTCCTCGTTTCGTTTGTTCATCCTCGATACACCTTCGTCGTTGTTGTTCAGTTCTTTGACTCCTCCAGAGTTCTGGTCCTGCTCTTCCACCTCGTCTTCCGGCTTTCCGCCATCCGATTCCGTGGTCGCCGCTTCGTCGTTGTCGTTGTCGTTGTTCGTGAACTCTTCGGCGTCGGAGCTGTCGATCAGCCATCCATTGCTCCCCAGGGTCGGAGACTTCTCTCGTTTCTTATACGCGATCGGTATTTCGATCGGTTTCTCGTACCCCGAAAGGACCTCTTCTTCGGGGTTCGGATTCAGCGCCGCGTCCCGGTCGTCAGAGGCACTAAAATCACTCGGAAGTCGTTCTTCGGGTTCCGGGGAGTCGACGAGCCACCCATTACCGTCGAAAGCGTTCGTGTGATCGGTATCGCGACGTGGTGAAGTTCTCTCGTCGTTGTTCAGATGCGAAGAATCGGTATTCGGAGACGCGTTTGACAACATATCGTTAATGATCGAGGACTCTTCGTCCTCGTCGTCCGACGAGACCCGGGATTCCCCTTCGGGACCGGACACGGTTCTTTCGCCGTTTTCGTAATTTTTCAAGGACGCGGCGAGCTCCTCTTTCTCACTCGGATCGTGATCACTAACGGTTACTAATATCTTATTGACTTTATTATCTGAACTTTTCTCGATTGGCGAGTCGTCGCCTTCGCCGTCGGGCTCGCACTCAACGATATCGGCGAGGGTGTTATTGGAACAATAATTGAAGTGGTGAATGTCATCGTTTGCTACGAACCTGCTGGTGTAGCCGCCAGAGGTCGCGCTAGACGTCGGCGTCGACGTTGCGGTCGTCGTCGATTGTGCGGGACTTCCCCTTGACGACGGATACCTGCGTTCACGAACACAAACATATTCTTAAATTTCTCCTTCTAGCTCCGTTCAAGTTCCGGAACGTCAATTCCAAGCTACTCGGCTTTTTTTTCCTATCGACAGACACTTCCGCCTTCCAAAAATCAAAAGAAGCGAGTGGCAAAAACTGAAAACTTGACGGCGTGGTGAAATAAGGGGCAAACCAGATGTCAGTCGATAGCAAATAATAGTGAAATTAGCAATAAGGGCACGTTACGGTAGACGAATATCATCAACGAGTACCTGGTGGAAGGCGAATCCTCTTTGCTTCCGCGTCGAGCTTCCGCACTGCGAGCAAGAAGAGGGCCGATGTCGGTACGTGCCATTGCTGACTCTCCGGAAGTCTTGTGCGAAATCGACGGAGCCGACGATTGGGTCGGCGTCGATGGATTTTCGGTCTCGGATTCTTCCTCGGTTTCGGAATCAGTCTCCTCAGAGGACGTGCTGGTCTCGTCTTCGTCTTCTTCCGCCTTTTTCACCGGCTCCTCCCTCGGAGGTGGCGGTGCCGGCGCGGCGCGGTTACCTAGAGAAAATCGTTATCGTTAAGAACGGAGATTTGGCGGCGGTTTTCTTTCACCATGGCTTTAATCACTGGTCAGACATCGCAGCTTCGCAAGCAGGGAAAAGCGAAGATGGTTAATATTCGAAATCAAGGAATTGAAAGCTACCGAGGTTGAGTATTGATGAGGCGAAGATGAGACTAAGTTTTCTAACGAAATTGTGAATGAATCCGATGAAGATGAAGAATGAGGAGAATGAAGAATAGTGAGAATAAAAAGATTGGATCTCACGGAAGAACTGGAAGCAAGATTTGAGAACGTATTTCTTGAGGCATAGTTCCGTTGCAGACGGTTTCGCTCGGCTCTTGAATTGTGTTTTTGAGAAAAAGTAGCTGAAGAGGGTTTTTCTGAATCTATACTGGAGAGTGTAGTAAAAATATTAGCTGTAAATTCTACAACTTTTGTATTATAAACTACTCTATTGGTATGGATCGATGAATTTCTATCTACTTGAGAGAATATCTACAGAAGAAAAACAACATCGTTGTAACAATCGTAGTTCTTATAATTACATTTACATGAACAAATTGAATAATAATAGGCAATATAAATAAAATCTCGCAGGAAAACAAAGAATAATCCTTGGAATTATCTTCGTTTTCTTTTTTTTTTTTTTTTCAAACAATCACTAACAAAGTCTTCAAAGCGTAAGTAAAGAAGTTGTTAAATTATGCAATTGCTGTAGATTATTAATGCCCTGGGAACAACGACTTTCCAGCTGATTAATAGTCATACATAAGTGAAAAAAAAAAAATAAAAAAAATATACCTCCGCCTAAAAAACGACTCTGAAACGGTCTCTGCGGGGTTGTGGTCGTCGTCGTCGACGACGTGTCTCTCGGCGTGTTAACGACGACTGTGGGTGCCGACGACAGAGTCGTCGTCGTTCCCGTCGCCGGTGCCTTCGACAAGTACTTCTGCTTCATTTCTTCAGCCGTGAACGGTGCTCCGGTGCTCCGGATTCCGGATCCAGTCGAGCTCTCGGAGCCGGTGCTGGAGTCCGAAGAGGCGCTCCTCGTCGCCACCGGGTGTGCCGCTTCCTGGGCCGACGTCCTCCTGAAAAATACTCGATTCAGTCCCCGGACTCTGTTTATTCTCCGTTAAATAAAATATCGTCAAGTTTACCTGGCCGCGGAAGGCCTCCTCGGAGGATCGTCCGGCTCCCTCTCAGGTTCCCTCGAGCTGGTGACCGCGGGGGTTGAAACTGGAGCGTGGGGCTCTTCGACCGTTGTTTCGGACGACGATGGCGCGTTTTTGTTCTGTTTTTTGATCCTCGAGATCTCGTCGTCCTCGCTAACCTGCCGGGCTGTGGCCGCCGGCGCCTTCCTCACTTGGACCTGTTATTTCAATCAGAAGAACATTGGTCTTTGGAGAGCAGGATAAACGCGAGAAAAGGAGGTGACTAACAGGAGGTGGGAGTGACTCTTCTAGCTAAATAGCCTTAATCGTTTCTAGGACATCGAATCTAGCGACCGAAGATCGAGGACGATGTCTATCTCGGTGGATGAGGTGATGCAGATGTGATTGAGGATGTGTGATGAGAATATAGAGCAGAAACGTAAACCAAGTAGGTGACTCTCTGTGAACGCGGGCGAGGATCCCCCCTCCACCTCTATTTCGACTAGTGCACGCTCGCTAAGTGTCGGGCAGATAGCGAGAGGCCCCGCTCCGCGTATGCAGGGAGTCACGACAGAAGTATGAGTAGTTCTACGAAAATATAAGATGCAGAGCTGACGATACAACTTTCTTTATTAGTTTCATTCTAAAGGCAACCCTCGGCGCGCATGCTTTATAAAGTGTGTGTATAACAAATAATACATGATCAATAGATTAAGAAGAAAATAAGATTGCAAATAATTAATAAAACAATTCTCAGCGATTGACGTTTGTGAAATGCTAGAAGAATACAAGCCGCACTCTTGTTGTTTTTTTTTATCTCTCTCTCAGAAAACGTACAGAATGTGAGGCTGCGTGATCAACGTGTATCAGAACAAAAATAACATAACGTTTTTTTATCGTTTCGAACTTATTTTTCGTTGTGTGTAGGCCAAAAATGAGGGACTGCCCCGCGCCTTCGTGTTTTGATTTCGTTCTTAGGCTAGGGTGGGCTAGAGGCTTCGGCTAGGAATCACTGTCAAACATAAAATCGTGACGTTCAAGTCGCATTGCTGATTTCCCTGACGTCGTTGTCTTATCTCGATTTTGTTATCGATCAGAAGTCACGATGCGGATAAAACAAGACAAAAAATAAATAAAATAAAAAAATACTATCTCTGTACGTTAAGCGAGGATGGAGGATCGCAACGAACCTGAGGCTTCGGTGGCTGCGGCTGCGGTGCGGCGTGGACCTCCTCCTTCTTCTTCTTCCCGACTCTTTCGCACTCCTGCAGCTTCAACATCACGCGAGGCGAGTCCGTCAGCCGGAAGATACCCGAAAGCGGACCCTTCCCGGCGTCCTCGGTGTCCAGGACCTTCTCCCTCGGGATCGTCGGACCCGACGATGGCTCCTGGGCACCGGTGAACCTCACCGCCCTTGAATCTCCGTCGGAATCTTCGCCGTCACGTTGACGCATGAAGCGACTCCTGTAGCGGGATTTGTTCCTGGGAGCTTCGTACTCCGGAGTTTCGTACCTGGTCACAAAAAGAAAAGAGATATTCATTCAAATGATGTGGAAAAACGAAAATGAGAACGATTATTGAGTGTGTTTTCACTTTCAAATAGATGAGTGCCATTATTTGAATAGTCTATATCCTAATTTATTGGTTTAATTTTGAATCGTCATAAGTGCATTTGGTGAAGTGATTGCAACTCATTAGGGTGAATTTTCTTCCTTTCTTTTTTGCAAATCGGAAGTAACAATTTTGAATCTCAGTGTTTTTGTATGAATTACGTCAAAACTCTGTTACTTTTTAATCCGCGTAGCTGACATACTGGGACGTTTCATACCCGAGCCACTAAAAATCATATTGCGGTAAACTTTTGGTTATTTTAATTGGCAAAAATTACCAGAGAGACTTCAAACTGTGCTTCAAAAGATAGTACGTGACATTTTGGAGAAAAAAATTTTAAACATGAAAAAAAAATTGAAAACTCCAAAAACATGGGAAAAATGACACGGACCACTCTTGAAATCCTTATTATACGGTGAAAAATGATTCTAAATTTCCTATACATCAACTACACGAAAGTCTTGTAAAACTACAAATTCGGGATACCAAAGTGAATCGCAATGCATATGTTCTTTGAGTTTATGAACAAATTTTCAATATTACTGTATACATTCATCACAAAAATACAAAATTGTGTATTGTGAACTTATTTTACTAAAATGTCAAGTGATTTCGTGACTCGTGTATGTAGGAATTAATTGACAACAAAATTTTTTTTACAGTGTAGCTTACAATTGAGAATGAGCAAGATTGGGGCGTTTTATCCCCCACAGTGGCAGCCAAAGGTAAACGTAATACGACTTTCGTTCATTATGAAACGCAGATGAAAAAGAATAGTCTACGATGTTCCGCATCTTTTAACAATAAGTATCCGAGCACTTGAAGTAGCTATCAAACAAAGTGAAATTATATTTTTCTACCACACATGCATTAAAAACTCGTGTTCTTTGCCCTCCTTAACCGGATAGAAGTCACAGTTTTTTTACCGGGGAAATAAACCGGGAAAAAAACTCTCGTAACCATAGTAACGGTGAAATAAACCAAGAAAGTACTGCCCCTAGCGGAGAACGCCTTTCTCATGGTTTTGACCTCACTTTCACTCGTTTTTAATGCATACGTGGTGGAAATTTTGTCTCGCGCATTTTGCAGAACTCGTCTTCACTCTCGAATTGCAACTCTTTCTGCAAAATCGGCGCTCGACAAAAACAAAAATAATATACTATTGCACATTCAACTCACTCGTAGTCTGGAACGTAGCGATTTCTCGCGGTCCGGTCTTCTTCTTGTTGCCGATATTGCGAAGCTAGCCGATGGTCGCTCTTGCTTCTCATGAGCCCCTGTTGTCCTCCGGGAGGCGCAAGGCCGGTGGTCCCGAGCACGTTTCCGCTTCCCGTTTCCGGCTTGATGTTCAATTCCCCGTATCCAGCTAGGTGGAGCACCATCTGGTTCGGTTCGTGAGGCAGCATGAATCGCACCCTTCGAGTGTAGTCGCTAGCTTCATACTCGAAGTTCCTAGTAGAAGAAGAAGAAGAAGAAGAAGCACACCGTAAAAATCGAGTCTTGGAAGACTAAACCATATCTAGTTTCTTTCAATTCATCATCGTTCATCACCTGATGAACTCTACGGTGCGTAAGAAGAGCTCCTTGGCATCCAGGAGCTCGGCGTCGTCCCAGGGGACGTTTTCGTTGATGTGGGCTTCGGCGAGATCGCAGTTGCTCTGTATGTTGGCGATTTCCAACTCGAGATTCTGCTTCAGATGCACGAGACCCTTGAGCTCGGTGCCCAGGTAACGATCAACCTCGTTACGAAGGTAATCGGTACGGTCCTTTAGAGCCTTGGTCAAACGACGATAAAACTCGTCGATCTCCTCCGAGACCGATGTACAGTTCGTCTGTAGACCCAGGGTGTTTTTCTCGACCAGGGAAAGGGCGTCCTGCAGTCTGTGAATGCCCCTTCGAACCTAAAATAATAATAATAATAATAATGATAAGAAGAACGAGGGTGATTATCTCGTCTCGGAATTCCGTCGAGCTTTTGTTCGACGCTGACAATGAACGTTGATCTATGGTGGCTTTTTTATTTCGTTAATTGCTCCGATCGTTTCACGTGTTACGTATGATATATTCGTTCCACCCCGGGAGCTGGAGCTTTTGTCAAAAATACAAACGATCGATTGATCCGCAGATATGTAATGAAACCAGGCTGCGTCACGATATTCGGTGATGAAAACCACCCTGCGGTGACTGTCGAAGAGGGATTACAGCGGTGAGGTTGTAAAAAAAATGTATATCAACAGCTTGATCAAGTCTGCAAATACTCGTAGTTAGTTTTTACTATTTTCCCTGACAGACTGTTCGCTACGAAATTCATATCCGCTGTCGTGATCCTGATATTTTCATTTGCACCACATCGACATGGATAAGATGATGAAAAAATTCAACGTCAAGGGGTGAGTTTCTGATTTATTGTTAGGTTAGGAGGACAATTTATCCCATTTATCCCTTATCCTATCATAAAAATCCAGGGTATCGACTAAGTTCAGAGAAGAGTGTCTGAGATCGCATAATAAGTACAGAGCGATACACGGATCGCCGGGGCTTTCTCTGAGCCCGGAGGTAAGTGGATGATCATAGAATTTATAATCGAGCTCAAATATCTTTGTTACTTTGTCACGTAGATTAATTCATACGCTCAAGAATGGGCGAATCATCTGGCTGAAGATAACGTCTTCGAGCACAGACCAGACTGTGAATACGGAGAAAATCTGTTCACCGCGTTCGAGACCAACCCAAAATGGACGGTTCAGCCAAGCGACCCTGTAAAGGCCTGGTAACGCTCGCAGATTCATCTGAAATGTCCAAATTTACGTGATAATAGAAAGTTAGAAAGTATTGGCAAGTTCGCAATTTTTTACGTCCGTAAAGGATGCTTTTATCAGGAAATCCGAATGTACAATTTTAATTCTTAATGAAATCTGAGCGTTTAGTCACTGTCGAAATCTGCTGTAATCTTTCTAATCTCTGAAATATTTGTGCGATGTCTGTAGTTTTTGTAATATTTGGGATCTCTTGCCACCTTGCTGAAGAGGACTTTGTAATATCCTGAGATATTTGCAATTCTTTGTTCGATTCCCTGTCATCTTCGAATAATTGATTCGTGACAGTGAGAATCAACCCTCGTAAAATCCTATCATATTCCGTATTCATAGCAAGAAAAGGTCATAAAAACTTCGCGATTCCACCTGAGTATATAATTGGACAGGCTTTGTTCCCGTTTTCTGATAAATTTTCTGAATCTCGAGCTACGTAAGCACGGCATTCAATGAAATATAATTGTTAGGAGTATAAATTGAGACTCGATATTGTAAAGAAAATTGATCATACAACACAATGCCACTGAACGATGAGTGACCTTTGCGACGGTCTGACCCCTCAGGTACTCGGAAATCGAGTTGTACGCATTCGACGAAACCGCGGTGCCGAAGATAGCCGAGACTGGACACTTCACGCAAGTGATATGGAAGGACACGAGGCACTTAGGGGTGGGAATATCGTTTCACCCTTCAAGACGAGTCTACATCGTGTGCGATTACGATCCTCAGGGGAACGAGATGGGGGAGTTTAACGATAACGTTTTACCGCCGAGAAAAGTTGCCAAGTACAATGAGACGGTATGTGTGTGCGATAAACGACAAAGAGTCTTGTGGCTCAGACACGCGCTCTACGTACGCATCCGATGCTTGTGCCAAAAAAAAATATGCATGCATCATAAACAGAGGAAAATACTCGCGAGTGTGTCAGATCTACTACGTCGGAATTTTTCCTACGGAATAACTCTCGGTTCATTCCTTTTGTCATAGAGTCGGAGAAAGCGAGGAGCAGAGAATGTATATTTTAGTCAGAGTTCGCGAACCTCGTTAAACATGATTTCGCAAAACGCTATTTTCCTGGGCTTTTGTTGTCGACATATTTTCCCACTTAGGGGATAGGGAGACGACGTATGGATCCTCGTGACTTTTTTTCTTCTCTGTTGCTTCCAATTTTCAATTCACCGGTCTTGGCAACATTTGACGAAATGATAGGCGTTGATTGATATCAGTATCGCGTCGTTTTGGTTGAGAGAAAAGAATCTGACCCTTCGACACTTCGTACGTCACAACTCTGTTTATTCGAATTAACAACATATTCATCAGATTTCGCACAAATGTTATCGACTCTTGTTTCTTCATAACTAGACCAAAAATTTATGATTTAGATTCAAAATTCAAGAAGGACTGTCAAGAATAGCCCGTAATTTATGTTTCAAAATTTTGGTTTGAGTTTTTAAATTCTGAAAATCGCCAATTGTTCAGATTCGAAACTGAGCAGAGTATAAAAACTCTGTCAAGGTGTCTTTTTCGGAATAATTAAGAATATTGCAAATTTTATAACTTATTGAACATTGAAATTCTTGTTTTGAGCAAAAAAAGTCAATAATTTGACCTTTTCGATTCGTAATGAACGCAAGAAATAAGGAATTTGAGATGATCGGACTGATTGGGATGAAAAGCTGAGTGTGTGTCTCAAATTTTGTACAGAAATGTTCAAAACTGTTCAAATTATTCAGCTTTGAACGGCAAAAACTATAATGAATCGAAATTGTCTGATTGACAGTTTATATGGAAACGGGCCATTCCGTCTTGCCACAACTACAAGGCGCTCTGACGTTTCTGACGAAGAGCAAAGAAATCAAACCATCAAATATTTATTCGAAGACTTGAGTTTGAAAAATCGAGGGTTGGTTCTCTACGAAGCAACTGCGCGAGATGGGTTTGTGATCTTTTGGCGAACCGCGACGCAAAGACCAGAGCGAATATTATGCTTCTGAATTTTTAATTTTATCATCAAACTGGACCAGAATATACCGATTCCCTTTGTGATGGAACAATTTTTCCAAAACGATGCAAAAATGGAGTCGAGCTGAGGCTTTTATCGTATAATACACTACACCATATCTTCACGCAGGGGCAAAACGTTGTAATTCGTCCCAGGACCTAGGATTGCCCCCGAGGGATTTGAAGATACCACGCAAAAGCCATAGATAAGAAATAACGCGTGATTTAACACCGACGAAACTTAACACAAACTATAAAACAAATGCAGAGAAAATTATTATCGGACTCTGAACTTTGGATTCTGCCTCTCACCCCAAAATCTGTCAGTGCGATCGCTTCTAGAAATCGATTTTTCAATTCGGAATTTTGCAAGAACTTCATCCCTCATGTCGATCTCGATTTTTATGCCGATCAGAAAGTAAAATCTTGAACGTAATCTAATTCGGACATACCTGAGAGTTGATGCGTGTGATCTCGCGCCTCAGGATGTCCATATGGGCATCCTTGCATTCTGGGCAGCATTTTTTATCGCAATGGACACAAAGTGTGCAGTAGCTCTTCTCCGAGCAGACTCCGCATCTCTCCATGGTCTGACCACTCGTAGGATCTGGTAATTCGCCCGTTATCTCGATGTGCAATTCGAGGAATCGTTGCAGGGTGACGTTCGTAGGAAAGGCTTGCACCCCCTGATGGAATTCGAAGGTAATCAATTATCACACTTTTCATTACAATTGTGAAATCTTCAATTTATCTGAATATATTTTACTCATACCTGGTACGGGATGCGGTGTTCTGCTCTGCATTCTGGACATTTGACTTGTCGTCGAACGTAGTCGACGAGGCCGTCCATGCATGGTTCCATGCAGAAACTGTGCTGGCATGGCAGTAGCTTTGGATTTCTATACCTATCTAGGCAGATTGCGCACGTAAGCAGTTGCTCGAACTGCTCCATGCTTTCTGAAACATTAAAAATACACGATTTTTAATTTTATTTCCATAGTCTTCGCAACTTTTTTTTACTCTTTAAGGGCTGTTTCAACTTTCCCAAACAGAATAATGAATCCTTTTGACAATCCCAAACATTCTAATTCTATGAATAAAATATATAATCAATAAAATGAAAATAGCATAGTTTTTGGGGCTGATATATTCTTGTTAATAGATTATTTTACCTACAGAAGATATCTAGTGTCAATTTGCAATAAAAAGCTCGTACTTATTTTTACTTGGTATAATGATCTCTCCGGTTTCAGGGATCATAAGGAGCGGATCATTATGGATAAGCAGAATGTATTTTCACATCAAGTATATTTTGGCAGCTTGATGTAACTCCGAGGTTTAATTTTGATTCTGTTAGCTCCGTGAGTAGGTATGATGAATATGAATGACCGCATTCGAAAAAGAAGATTTAATAAATAGATATTTATCAAAGAAAGTATAATTAGAACGGAAATTTTGCACATAAATTCTATCGACGTAGAAAAGACAGCTGTACATCGAATATCGACGATTGGTGTATAATAGAGACAAGAATTTTCGGTGACATCTGTTTTCAGTTATTGCCGCAAGCTTTATGAACCCTGACAAAATATCTTATTGCAACATCGCTCAGAATCGTCAGGGAGTGTAAATTTAAATCATGCGGAATGCAACGAATCTTAAAACCGTCCGTTACAGTCTGATGCAATTTTCTCTCTAATTATCTCCTCTCTTTCTCTCTTTCTCTTCATCGAATGTATATTTCTCACACTCACTCCACAACGGACTATCGATAGCCAGGGTATTCCACGTGGTAAATTGAGGAGTCTTATTTCAGGCTTGACCTCAACTCTCGACGTCTGACGTCGAGACGCCCACCGTTAACTATATCTACCAACCAACGCTGGTTACACGCTTGCCTAGCTCATATTTTATACTCACTATATTTTGTTTTCGCTTCCGACGTCACTAACTTCCACATCCGGTCTTTTAAAATATGTCTACTATACAAATACATCGAATCCACACCGGATCAACTAAAAATTTCCCTGAATTCGCAGGAATTATACAGAATCCCAGTAAATTTCTACCAATCCACATCAAGCTTCCCGAGCTTTTGGGAGCTTGCAGCTTCCGAAGCTTTTTCGAAGCTTTCAGCTGTCGAAGCTTTTTGAGCTTGCAGCTTTCAAAGCTTTTTAGCTTGCGCGAGCTTGCAGCTTCCGAAGCTTTTTGAGCTTGCAGCTTTCAAAGCTTTTTTAGCTTGCGCGAGCTTGCAGCTTTTTCGAAGCTTTTTGAGCTTGCGCGAGCTTTCGACTATTAAGAGCTTTCTTAGCTTTCGGCTTGGCCGAGATTCCATGAGCCTGGATCCTGCGAGAGCTTGCAATCGTAATCAAATAACATGTTTCCTAGCAGCGTGAGTACACTGTGTTTTTGTTTATATTGCAACTTGCAAGCTCATGCAAGCATGTCGTAATTTTGTTTTGATATTGATGTTCGAGGTTGGCGGTGGAATGCTACACTCTAAGATCGGGTCATCTGTGTATTTTTCAGTTTCCGTTTCAACAGATAACAAAAAAGCACGCGAAGAACAAAGCAACTACTAGGAATTTTCGGAAAAGGTTTTTTCACATAGTTTACCTGACTGATCTGCAGTCGATTGATCTGCGGTGGGTAGATCTGCGGTTGCCATCAAAAGACGGTGTGATACATTTGTTTTGAAATTATTTGAAATACTGTTTATATTGTGACTGTGATATTTATCTTGTCACATTTTGTTACCGGAGAGCTTTTGTTCCATTGAAAAATGGAAAGCCTCGAGAAAGAGTAGTGACCTAAGTGAAAATAGCCGCGAAGGTCTCCGGCAGTTTGGTCTCTGTACACTAATAACTTTTGGGTAAATAGAAAACAAAGCTTTTCGAGACTGACAATAAAGCACTGCACTACGTTCCTGCCCGGTAGTCGGAAGGGTAATAAAAATAATAGGCGGAACGAACCGTTCGCAAGCTCAGATGGTAAATTAATTTTACTATAGTGACACGCGGATTATAGACATGATTCAGCTTTTTCCTTTGTTTCCTTAACGCAGCAGCGGGTGTGCTTGCTTTGTCAAAGAATTTGGGCACCGGTTCAAAAGCGGGAGGGAAACCAAGATGAGAAAAAGCTCGTGGTGTCTTTGTATCAATAAACCATTATACATACCTAAGTTTTCTATAACGTGTTTCAATCGCGTCGAGGAATGATTTTTCGATTCGGTCTGTTGTCGAAAACCGGTGAATTACACCGCCGCACCACCGGATTTTTTTTCTCAACCTCGTAGAAGACGGTGCTGGAAGCTTTTGGAATCTATGGGGCAGGTGGCGGTCCGCGAGAAGCGATATTCGGTACGAGTTTGGTGGATTGGATACTTGGCACTACTGGCCGGTGCTTCGGCTAAACTTAGGTACCTTACATTTCCAGTTTCTTATTTTAAACATGGCCGCTCTCTTAGAATAGATATCGCGCTATGCCGCGCGTCTGCGACGAAAAGCTCCAGAACCACGTGAAACTTGACGCGCCGGCAACGCGTAGAACCTCACCAACGTCGGCAATTCGGCGCGCCCTCTTTCCGGCTAAGACATCGATCCCGGCCATCCCTATCCTGACCAGGCTCCAAGAGATGGCGTATCATTTGTGGAAAGCTCCGGAAAGCTCACGGAGCGCCAAAGATTCGAATTCACTACTATGACTGGTGCCCAAAAATGCCCTGGATCTGCCTGGATATTTTAGTGTGGAATTTGTTCAACGCAGTGAAAATAGTAACGCATGATTTTCTGATAAGCTCTGAAAAGCTCATACAGCACCGAATATTCAAATTTACTGACAAATTTGCGGAAAAACTTGTCGGTGTCGATTCTTCTAACGAGTAATATGTTCAAAACAACGAAAACAGTGGCGTGTGGTTTCTTGAATAGCCTCCAAAAGCTCCTAATGTACTGAATATCCAAATTTGACGACCAATTTGGTGACCAAAATTGCACAGCGCTGTTTCAGTTGATGCGGAATTGGTTTCGAACAGGGAAATCGTTGGCGTTCGATTCCTTGAAAAGCTTGAAGAAGCTCAATATTGCCAAGACACAAGTTTATGGACAGATTTTACAAAAACGAAAAAACAAACTTCCATACGATGAAAGGAAGGAAACGACACGAATTGAATTCGAATTTATTGAAAGTCGGAAATGAGCACGTGGCAGCTTTTCCGAAGTAAGTAGCCGATGAAATTTGGCTCGAATAGAGTCGAAATTGAGCCAGAAGAAACTCAACTGTATCAAGAGACCGAATGATAATCGGAACTTGGTAGAATTCCAACAGTCGCCATCTTGGATTCACACTAAAAATTGTACTGTGTAAATTCACACGACAAAAAAAGCTCTCACACACGTAAAAATGTGGTGAAATCACCGGAAGAGCTTATTTGAAAATTCATTCAAGATTTACAACGAAGTTACATGTTACGGACAAAATTAGAGTCAGTATCGTGAAAGCTCGAAGTACATCTGCTTACACATTTTGATAGGAATCGAGTCACATCTCAAGTCGTTGATCGCGGAATACAAAATGATGTTAAAGTGCGCGAGCACGAACTAAAAAACAGTCATAGGAGGTGGTTGAGCTTGAGAAGTCGGTGCAAAAAAGCTATGATTGCAAAAATGAGAAAACCGGGAGACCAATTTTTTTTTAACGTACAACTAAGTGCTTTTAGAGAAAATTATTTCGTTTTTGTTACTCATAACTTCCTTTGCACTATAATCCCCTTTGTCTTCCCGACATCCGTGTATGGATAATCAAACCACGTCATGTCAATGATGTTTACAAATGGCGTCGAGGTGTGAGCTTTCGCGGCCTTCGGTTGTTCGTCGGGGGAGTGATTTCTCTAAATTGCTATCAATTTCTCGACCGTGGGTAACGTTCGTTGATTTCCACTTGAAGAGTGGATCTAACGTGAATCTGAAGGTTGTGTGAGCAAGGGGCAGGCATCATCACCGGTAATCGCAATAAGACAGCTCATTCTTTCTGCGTAGCTATATATTCTTGTCATTCTATTCGTGTTTGCTCGTCGTTTCTTTCCTGCACGGTTGAGAATGTTTTTTTCGTTTTTTTTTTCATTTTTTCTCACCGACTTGGGAATCTTCACGTTTTATACCTCAGACCCCCCTCAGAGCCGGAGCTAGACGACCGAGATAAAGCCAATGAGTGATGGTACAACAGACAATAGCTTTTCACGATTTGTTTCACCACCGCAACTCCGAGCTTTATTCAGGACGCTGTCGCTGGCCACTATCTGATAACATGTTCTCATCAATGATATTTGGCGGTAAGCGAACACATATCGAGCTTTTCTGTTTTTAACAATTAACATCAGTACAATTATTATTTTTAATAAATTATTTGACTTACTTATGTGTTACTCCGCCTTTCGGCGGCCTCTTTCTGTTGGGGGCCCTCTGGGTAGGGCCCCAATGGTCGCACTTTTCTACCACCAAAACTGAGCGCTGTACCAGCTGCAATTTAAAAACACTTTTATATAATTTTCCACCTTCGAATCAATAAAACGGATCAAAGCTTCAGTCTCCAACGTGACAGAAGGACGAATTACCAAGGCTTCACACTTGAACAAGGCAAGACTAATTTTTCCTGAGGACACATTTCTAAAATTTCCCGATCACTTTATACATGAACATATTTCGGTTTTCGTAATTGGAAACCGTCACCTTTCCAAGGCACGTCATTAATTGCTAATTAAATCAATCGATACGCATCAAATCACGTGAGTTTTTCTTTTACTTTATCTAATTGCCTTCTACAAATTACGTGCATCATATCATTATGCACTAATTTCCACCACAAATATTTCTGTCACGTTGGATAAGTCGATTTTTATTGTTGTTTTGCTTATTGTTGTATATCGCAAAAACAAAAACATGGACAATTTTTTAAAAGCTATGGAGGGGAGGGATTCAAATGACGTAACATTAAATATTGCATCAGGCATATTATAAGAAGAAGAAAAAAAAAATGGGATACAAAAATAGTTTCAAAAGTAGAAAAAAAAAAAAAATTGCGTAATATTGCGTAAAAATTGAAATTTGAGCAAAAGGATAACGGTCAAGTAATTGGACACCGGACACAGATTCAGAGTTCGTGGTCTGGCTATATTAGAGCACGATAGTTGCGAGTCACCGACGAGTGAACCGCGCCGAGCCATTTTAGTATCACACTAGCGTAGACGGACGAACATGATGATTATCTAACACTTAAAATTAGCCACCGATTAAAATCGGCAGGGAAAGGCAAAGGCAAAGGCAAAGACAAGGCGAGGGTTTGCCCAGTGGTGAAACTCATCTGCTTTGGATTTTTTCACGTAATTAATTAAACGATTTTAACGATTTAAAGATTCTTTTTTCTTCTCATTTCATTTTTGGTTTTTAAATGATTCAATAAATATATATTTTTTTTTCGTAACACCCCGCGAAGCCTTCACAAGATTTTTCTCTGTTTTCACACTGATATGAATGTCCTGGTGACCCGTGACCGTGGTCGTTTCGGAAGATCCTTGCGGGAACGAATGTTGATTCCGAAAATCACCCCCAGGGTTTTTAGAGATTTTTCAAATTCGGGTCTCTCGTAGCTTGCATATTATTAGAGGCACTTGTTAGAAACACAAACCAGAGGATGTTTTGCGATGGGTTGCGTGACGTTTTAGTATATCAAAAATGTGCAAATAAATATTATAAATTCGGCAATAAACGGATTTTCAAATTTGATTTTTTTTTGTATTGTATTGTTTTTTTTTCAGGGTTGGACGCACCGCGTTTCGTCCGGGCCGGTTGGCCGACCGTCCCAGAGTGAATGTCTTGGTCCCTTGGTTATTTCTGGCCTGCTTATAACGCCACTTCTACTCTTTGCCTTCCATCTTACTTTAACACACACTCGCCCCCACCCTTCGAAGACCGCACTTCTACTTCTACTTATTAACGCGAACTCGATACCAAATCACAGCCCAAAAGCTCGCAAGCTCAGGGCTGCTTTTCTGTTCAATTTGATACCCAAAGAGTGTATTGTGCAACAAGGAGGCAAAGACCGTCTTTTCAAGCCGAGAGAGGTGGAGTCGTCGACATTTGACTGCGTATGCGCATGCGCGGAGTACAAGAATGACCACTTTTAACTCCTAGGACTAAAAAGTGCTCAACGTTGTTGTCTCAACTTCTACGTAACAGAGAATCAGTTAAAAAGGTCATCTTAATCGTCAGCCATGATTTGTCTCATTGTTAGAGTCAATTAATAACACGCGAGGCGAAGGGTTGATCGCGAATGAAATAACATTGAATCCGACATCGCGTGTTGAGAAAGGAGAGCCAAGTTAATATCAGGCTGGAAAAAGGAAGATATTTCACTCGAAGAGCAGCAGGCTCATTTTTCAGAATGATTTATCCGACTAGATGAGAGAGAGAAATCAAATTTGAATGAAAAATTTAGTGAGAAAAGTGAAAAGAGGACCGGATAAAAGAATGACAACGAGCTTTCAGATTATTATGATTATTTTTTTTTTTTTTCTTACGCGATGGGAGGAAGGAAAACTTTTACTCCGTTTTCAATTTGGACCATAAAACTTTGCACTTCGGGCTTCGGTTATCCGGAAGGAAATAAGAAAAAGGAGCTTTCACAGGCAGTCTCGGTAAATTCGTTTAATTTCATCGCCCCAAAAGCACCTCAGAAATCCATATCATCCCCCGTAATTTCGTCGGTGCACCTCAAAATAAACACTCTGCAAGCTTTCAGACTTTTCGGCGGGGTGAATTTTTCTTTTTACACCTAAAATTCCCAGTTTTATAGCAGGTTACGTTACCGATACTCGCACCTTGGCTCATTTACTGACATGCTATGACATCCGGTTGCAGTAAAGTACAGGTAACTCTGGTCTCTGGTACAGCCCTGTCAGCTATTCTGACTATGAGCTATTCTTGTTCTTGCTGAGTAAGATACGGCGTTATTTCACTCTTGGTGAGTAGGTAGTCTGTCCCTCTGCACCACCCAATCTCCCACACCGCAAAAGCTCGAAACTTTTCCGTAGGTATCGGCGATTCAACCCCCACGCTGTCGATGGTTGAATGGGAACAGCTGATCTTGTATACGACGTTATTTAAGAGGGTATAGATGTCTCTGATTTGAAAAATTGGTTCTCCAGAAGTCACTCAAATTTTATCACGAGTTTTATACGATTACTTTATTCTAGCCTCTCTGGGATCAGTAAAATAAATTTATTTACGATGAATTTCTCTGTTTTCGAAACCAGGAAGACAGTCGTTGGTCAAGGAATCTGATGAATAGACGAAATCCAAGTTGTGTACTTTCAAACCCCCGTTTTAAGGGTATTTTGAAGGTCAAGCACAAATTATTTTGCTCTTACTGAAAATTTGCTAAAAAGTCATGTATTGAGGTACTCAAAATCTGAGTTTGCTTCAGAGTCTTTTGGGAGCCCGGGAAAAAATAAGTTACACCTTTTTTTCGACATGACACTCGCCTATGTTAATTTTTCGTATAAATATATATACATATAGGAATTTGGATAACGTAGTAAGAAAAAAATTGAATGTGCGGTGATAGATAAACATAATCTAATCAGTGTAATCAACGATGGCGTTTAGAGCTTGATAAATTTTCGTGACAACCGCCCTCGGGCGATTTAAAAAAATTGTGAATAAACGTTTTTTTTTTCGAATTTTCAAAATCATGAATAACATATAATAAAAATAGATTCTAAATTTGATTTGTGTAACTGCGTAACTTAGCTCCTCTCTCATTGCGAAACGGTTTATGAGATTCGTGTGACGGGTGCAGAAATTTGTTTCGTGAAAACGTGAAAATAAGAGGAAAGAAAAACCCTTCACGTACGTAACATGACCCGAAAATTGTTTGCATATACGGTCGTAAAAAGGGTCAAAGGAAATTCGGAATTTCAATATCAATGGCGTTGATTTACCTACCAGACCGAAAGTTTAAAAGGGACTAAAAAACTGTGTGGATATAACTTTTTTCTTTTACTACTCGCCAAATTTTTTTTAGATATTCTCCGACTCTGGTAAGGGAGACGTGGAATAGCAAACGAAATCCTGTTGTCCGTCGTCCGTGGGATTTCGGAAGGGGATGAAAGAGGGAAATCAAGTACCAGAATGCTTCCGACTTTTTCATAAACCCGATTCAATTTTCTCCAAGATTTAGAACTAACCCCTCAAGTGTCACTGACTGACACGTGCGTCATCAGCCCTTGACTTTCAAGTCCGTTTATCTCCTAAACGGTCGATTTTACACTAAAAACTTTGATCATCTATTCTGTAGGGAATTTGAAGAGCTTCAAATTTGGTTCATATCATTTTCCACCTAGGAGTAACCGGAAGTGAGATATGTGCGGAATTGTTAATTTCCTCAGAAGTTTGAATAATTTCTAAAACCAATAAAAACGCTCCTCTTCTTTGATAATTCAGTCCCTGTCCGTGAAAAGTTGAAACGCTGTTCCTTTGAGCTTTTGCTCAGTATTCGAAACTTAAAAGCTGGTGGAAATTTTTTGTTCTTCAGAAGCTAGAAATGTCCAAACAGGAACTTAAAGCTGAAGTCTAATTCATTCGCCTATTATCGAGTTTGAATTCGGTATCTCGAGCCTGAATCGTACCCATAGGGGCAGACAGACAATTTCTAACCGTGTCTTGACAGTAGTGCCGATTCACGATGCCAATTACCATTCCCCAAGGGAGTTCTATATTTACTTTGCGTGTAGGATACAAGTGCTCTGCGAGGCAATAGAGCCTTGTCTCTAGAGTATGGCTATACCCACATCAGGAGCCGTTTGTTCGGTTGTTGTTCAACCGTCTAATTTCACCCTAAGAATCACATCACAACCACATGACGTATTAAAAAACCAAGTCACACCCAGGATCGCGTGAAGCTAACGGAACTATTCGATGATTACTTCCAGAATGATTCATGTTTGAGAGACTCTCGTCTCGAAGGTAGTGATTCATGGCCTGACTTCTTTTAAAATAATAGAAGACAATATTTCTCTCGAAAATCTCGAAAAGTCTTAAGCTAAGCCTCGCGAAAGCTCACCCCGAGCTTTTCCCATATCTTATTTTCCCATTTTTTCTACTCAACTTTTCTTCTTCCTCGCTCTAATAACTTTATTGATGTCACAGGTGGATATAGCTGATAATAGAAAAGGATAGATCAAACGAAAATTATGGATCTCCAAAAACCGGAAGATAAGTTGACCGAAAATGTCGAGGGAGAAGAGAAAGACCCGGTTCTCACACCCTCCGAAATTGAACTAGGAATGAAGGTCATGATCGTAAAAAAGTAAGTAATAATATAACAGTCGGAGCTAACTAAGCCACCAATGACGTAGGGAAACAGTCAAACATTAGGGAATCGGTAACTAGGACGCATTAGAAGTAGGCTAGAGTTATCTCCTGTGATCTTGTAATTAGTGTAACAGATGAGATATCGCACGACCTTGTTCCACTATTTTTTAACTCTCGTTAAAATACTTACTCAGGTGACGAATATAATTAGTCTAACATCATTATATTGATTTGAAGTTCAGTAGCGTTCGAAAACGTCTCCATTTCGCGCCATTCTGTGACATCACTATTCGGTACAACGAGCGCGCCGTCTAGCGTCAACTGTGGGAAGTTCTCGCTGCTTATTGGGCTATTCAAACATGGCGTTCGAGATTTTAACCACTTTTGAATAATATTATTTCATTTACACACATCGTCGGTGTGATTTTTGAAAAACCTGGAATATCAGGGTGCTGGAAAAAGAATTTTGGCAACGGTATGGTAAGGTGACTTTGAAATCGAATCGAAATAGCGGTGAGAAAGAAAAAGTATGAACTTCAATTTCAGAACAAAATAGTCTAGAATAAAAAATTGAACGATTTGGAAATCGTTATAAAAATGATTTCACCGTGATTTTGCGGGGTGATCGGGATCCGGGAATTAAAGGTAATATCCTCTACGGTAAAATAATAATCACGGTAGACTATATCGCACGTACACACGCTCTGGTTAAACTGAAATAGTTCAATGTTTAGTTAATCGGTAAATTTAGACCAAAAGCGTATCTACTCACATCGACACCCACGTAGGTGGGTCTGTAGGTCGAGTGACGCAAATCGGGAACGCCAGAAAACAGGAAACTGTTTCGGTTTAGTCAATGAAATTGTTCGACGTCGATAATTTGCTCTAATAAAAATTATCGGACATTAAAGCAAAGAAAATTCCTCTGATATATTTTAGAATAAAATCTCTCCACCCTCGAGAGATTAATGAGGAGTCGTGCTCTCGTGGTAATTTTTAATTGAACATGAGGATGCTCGAGGCTTCGTGACGTTACGAGTGGCTCTCAGCCAGGGTATCTAATCTTGAAATATTTAATCCAGAGAGAATCAAGACATCCAACCTTGGCTTCTGTGTTATACACTGACGAAATTTCCTTCAGAGATGCATTCTATAAATATACTCGTATGATCTCGCAAGAAGCTCGTCTACTCAGTTTTTCAACACCTTGGCCAATATTTGTTTAATATTCTGTAACAATAACCCTGCTTCGAGACCCGGTTTTCCATCTCGCGTTCATATTTCGTACTAAAAAGAAAAGCATCGTTGGTAAAATTGCACGAAGTTTAAAAAAAAAAAAAAACGTGTCGTTTTATTTCCGAAGGGACGCTAAAGACACCATGAAACGACTGTATGCTGTCCCATCAGAAAAGTTACGAGTGTGGACATGCTGGTTGAACAAAGTTGGAGATCGTGCGGAAGATTGGCAGTGGTGGTTAAGGGCTCAGATTCGATTATCGGTAAGGATTAGCTACCTTCTGCGGAAAGCCACCCTTGCCTTGGAGGCAGAAAAAAATGAAAAATCTCAAGAGGGAGACGACGTTGCTGAGCCTGAGGTTGCTACTGATCCTGAAGACGCCACAGAGTTTGACGTTGCTACTGAGCCTGAGGTGAGGTGATGACGAGACTTGACGTTTTATGAATTAATGTACGAACGTACATTAGAATTTGGACATTTTTTCTCATTCCTCAAGATTCAGAAGACATTGCACAAAATTTTGATGGGTGACTTTTCACCTTGTTTCACCTGAATTAGAATTTGGGTATACATAGCCATTTGTAATCACGCACAGGGTGATTTTCTACCGATGAAACGAGCTTCAGAAAACTGTCTAAAAGCTTGTATCTCGATTCTAGCCAACTTGAGACTGTTTCACGGTTAGTAATTCACCCTGTACCAATTATGTATAGTAGGAAAATTTGAAAAATGGTTACGAAACAAGAAAGAATAATTCTTCCTCTGGCAGAAATCTGAATCAATGGAAATAATATAGCAAAACTTGTATAAATTTCATATGAAGAAGAATTCATTCATTCGCCATTGATTCAGAGCATTATTTATTCCATACTTGAATAACCATTAATTCGTTAGAATTTTAGTCAGGAAAAAATTATAATTCCTATTCGTTTTATAATTCTTGACGAAAATGATTGATTTAATGAACGTTTCGTTATTTCTTAGGGTATGATATTTTGGCAAGTTGGAAATAAACTATGACTGATAATCCGGTGTTTTTGGCCGTCCGAATAATAGAATGAAAATAGTTGCCGTGTCACGGGTTGACGCGTTTGCGAAATTCTAGAATATTTTGCTACGATACGCGCCAACGCCGATTCAAAATTAGTATAGACAACAACTGACGTAAAGAATATAAGAATGCGCGTGTATAATGCTCTCGAAATAAACCAGAAGATTTACTATCCAGTAAAGATATTAAATCGCAGGGTTTCAGTTTACTATTTTACAATAATTACGAGTTAGGAAACTTCTCCCTCATTATGTCTAAATAATAACCTCATTGAAATTAAAATTTAAAGGAAGATGAGACGGATACTCCGACTACAGCTCCGACGGAAATCAGAGAACCCGGATCAACACCACCTGTACAGGAAGCACTCCCGCAGGAAGAGAATGTCTCCGGAGGATTGAGGAATACCGAGGCACCAGGTGACAGTGTAAATTTGAGATAAAATTGCGAGCTTATACGACGCCCTCAACGCCCAAGCGATAGTTCAGAAGAATCGAAAGACTCGTGGGGTTGTTTCTTATTTCTCAGAGAAAAAAAGGTATTTTTAAAAGGGGGGTGGGGGTCTATTTCTATCCCATTTTGACGAAAACTTTTGAAATATCTCAAGTTTCCGATGGCTCTTTTTGTTTTGGACGGGGAAGAGAATTTTAATCCGGTCAACGGTGGCCAGAATAAATCTAATGCCCATGAATATCTCGAGTTTTCGTGACCGAAGGTACTTCTCACTCTGTTGAATTTGACCAGCTGACCTCGGCAATTTATTTCCCTCAGAGGGTGAGTCTGAGACGAAAGAGCCAGGAGATGAGAATGGGGGTCCGAAGGGTAGGGAAGAAATGGGTGATAAAAATTCTGGGGAAAAGGGAAAAGAGACAGAGACAAAGGGGCGGAAAGAACCGGACCCTAAAATCGAGTACAAGCAGGGATTCTGGCCGGTTGGTGTCCGATGGAAGCCGGTTTCTCAAAGGGCGAACCACCGACCACCCTCTCAACGACTACCCGACGTAAGTATCTTCCACCTCACCTTTTTCTTCTTCTTGTTTCCACTTGTTTTACTTTGGCCATTGATACGCTCAACGGCCCCCGCAGCACCATCTTGTTTATTGGTTTAACCGTACCTTCGGGAACGGTTCCGACGGACCCCGCGTTCTACAAGAACGCGGTAAACAAAGTTTCATCGCGTAAGAGACCCGCTGGTAGCACTCCGGCTACCAGTTTTTCCCTGTCACCTCCCATCTTCAATGGCTCGTTGATTGTTTCAGGAGATACCCATTCCCGGAAACGAGGAGGACATGATGGACCTCGTCAGGAAAATTAGACATCAAGGAGTCGTGTATCGAAGCCTGTACAAGCACTGGTCCGAAACAGCCGAACAGGTCAACGAATTAACCTTTTCTCACACCCGGTCGCAAAATGCAACTTTTCATGCCTCTTGAGCGGGCGCAAAACAGATCTTTCCTGCCCTCGGGCGGAAAGGGCCGTTTTGCAGACCAGGTGTTGAGAAAAAAAATCGTGTGCATCACGGGCACAAGGCTATTTGCAAATTTCACACTCGAAAAATAGTTCTTTGCGCCCTTGATACACAATGTACTATTTTGGCACACCGAAGCTTCTCGAAAAATTACGGTTTTCTGATCGGTGACAAAGTATTCGAAAGGAAAAAGCATTTCGAACGTTGAAACTTCGTCTTCAATTTGGTTTTTGGACATTATCTGCTCGCCATCATTGTTCGCCTGTCTGTACGGGTTTGAATAATGAGTTGCGAATGAGGCACACGACCTCAGATTTTCAAACGTCCGCGTTGCCATCACCGAAAATTGCAAACAAACTTCAGAATACAGATTTCAAAGACGGTATAGGCTACAAAATCACTACGGTGTGAAAATTTCTTGTCATTTTCGTTCACACTGCTCACAGCAGAGTTTGAAAATTAGTGATTTTTTGTATCAACTCGAATCTAGCGACAGGTGAAAAATTACAACAGGTGAGAACGTCCCAAATTGCAAATGAAAGACGAATTAAATTCAAACTTCAATATAATTTTTTCCCGAAAAGCTCAATTTTGTTCTTTAAACGGCTAAAAAAGCTGTAATCAATAGTAATCAATAGTACATTGTGTATCAAGGGCGCAAAACACTATTTTTCGAGTGTGAAATTTGCAGTACGAGCCGAAGGCGAGTGTACTGCAATCACACTCGCCAAAATAGCCTTGCGCCCGTGTTGCACACGATTTTTTTCTCAACACCTGGTCTGCAAAAATGCCTCTTTTCAGACCGAGTGAGCGGGCGCAAAACGGAACTTTGCGCCCGAGGGCAGGAAAAGAGTCGTTTACGCCCGCTTTAGGCGGGCGCAAAGTACATTTCCGCCCGAGGGCCGAAAAGATCTGTTTTGCGCCCGCTCAAGAGGTATGAAAAGTAGCATTTTGCGACCGGGTGTGAGAAAAAATCTTTTCCAGTCATTCTCTCATTGTTTCTTTGTCTGACGATTTTTTTTTTTTTCAAAAATATTCCAAGGGCAAAAAAAATCGAATTTGAGGATAGAAAAACTAAACTTGAGGAGTCACCCTAGCTTCTTTTAGGTGGCTTTCTTTTACATCCCTCGAGATTCCTGTCTTACAGGCGGTGAAAGAAATAGTTGGGAGGCCGATCCTGCCAACGAGTCAAATTTTTCCGAACGGCGAGGACGTGCCTTACTTTTTCTACGTTGGAGCCTCGGAGGATATGGGTTACGTGATCGAGCACGATGATGAAGAGGTTCTCGCCCGCGATCCAGAACGAGAAAGGATCACTCAGAACTTTAGACACCTGTACTTTAACCTCTCGGATAAGCCCGGGAAGGGAGGAAAACCCTGGATCTAACAGGCCCTAGATTCCGAGCAGGTGAGACCCTCGCGCTCGCGATCATTTCATTTTTTATGCTCCGCAGGGTCGAAGATCACGACCCTTATTCGATTCCATTCTCTTCCTCACCGCAATGTCAAACCGTTTGACAGACAACGAGCTTGGGGTTGGTAATGAGGCTCCGAAAGCTCGCAAGAATTCCGAGCAGATAAGAAGACGTGACTGTTTGATGGCTCGAGACGATTGGCGCGCACCTTTGTTACTGGATACGAGGATCTGGTATCGAATCCACGAATTTCAACTTCGGCGCCATTAATTTCTTCGAACTCTTCGCACCCTGGGCCCCGCAGAATCCTTCAGGCTCGACAGAAACGTGTTGGATTTAGCCCTTTATCCCTTTTATCATTTCGCTTCTCGTGCACAAGCTTCTTGAAGAATAGGCGCAAAGGGACGAATGGACGAAGGGAAGACAGCCCGATCCCTCTTCACGTAAATTTCTTTTGTCTTGGAGAGAATTCTAACTCATTTCTGGTTCGCCCTTTCGCCCTATTCACCCATCCTCAACGATTCGGCTCGTAGAGGTAGAAAGGTTTTTCCCTGTACTACACAATACGAAATTCTATGTTCCAGAAAGTCTAATAAAGTTTTTTTTATTCATTTCTTTATTTCTGAAACGAAATTTGAGTTAGGTTAATAAATATTTTCTCCTTTTTCCATTCAATATAATACATATTGTATTTGTTTTTGGTTCATCCCCAAATGAAACAAGACGTCCTCAAGATTTCCTGAGACTCCGAAAACATTTCTGGGGGTTGTGATACGGCATTCAATTTCAATCCATTTTGAAAATTGTATGACTAAACAGGAAAAAAAAAAAAAAAAAGTTCGCGCTTGTACGTAATTTTTTTTCCGATCCCCTTGAAAAACGTATGAATGAGGTAGTCTCACTGTATAAATTGATGACGATGCTTTTTTTCAACCCCCCTCTTCAAAGCGAACGTATTAGTTCAATGGTCTCTCATATCATTCATTTCTAGATTTGGTAGAACTTCTCTAAGTCTAGCCCTCAAATTTTGAATGTTGATTTCAGCTGATTTTCAATACCGCTAAATCCGAATGGTGATTAAAAACTGAGAAATCGAAAAATGTGTGAAATTTTCCACGGAGTTAGAAACGTTTCAATATAGTCCATACATCCATTGTGTCGTACAAGAATTGAAAAATTTTTCTGAGGTTTCTCCGACTCGAGATCTTACGGCTAATCGAATCTGAAAAACTACCCCAAAGCCCTCCAAGTTTCCAGAGCCTCTTGTAGTATCAGAAAGGGGTGCTTCGAGAGGTTCAGTGATAAAAGAAACTTTGCGAAAATTGTTATCTCTTGTCAGACTGCTGAATTCGCGTAATTTGTTCAAATTCACAAATCAGCAGGATAATCGCCACGATATGTTTGATGAAAGTACACGCACGTAGGCCAAGGAATGCGAGCGCACGCGCCCTCCGCGTCCCTTTCCTCCACAGCCCCCCCACTTGGTTGGCTCATGGTTAGTCGGCGTGGCCAGCAAGCGCGGGAGGGTTCGGGGGGAATTTTCAGTCAGTGCTACTCCAGTACTCCGTGGTACTCTGGGGCTCTGGTCCAGTCAGTTCGCAGACGTCGGCTGCACCCCCGACGACTACGATACCCGGACCCTCCGTAGGACACCAGGGGTCGCACCCTGGTCCTCAAAAATTCATCCCCAGTATCGGTTTCGCGCTAATCTCGAATAATCGGTCCATGTATGACCCTGAATATCTGCAAGCTCGCATCGAAGCACAAAGCTAAAAGAATCTTTAAATTCTGAAAGCTTCGTAAGATCCCCAGAAGCTTCTGAGCTTGCGATTAGTTTAATTTATTCTTTTCTTACTTCCAGTATTTCTTTTTTTATTCTATCTTCTCCTCTACTTTTACGATTCCGCTTTCAGTCCAAAGTTAAAAGCCGCAGTCGAGCGGCAACGACGAGAGAGATTAAAAATTTACTACATTTTTTTTTTTTCACTTTATCTTCTCAGACTTTTCTGCTCTTGAAATAATAAAGGAAGGACATAAAGATACAAAAAGTTACTAACAGCTGGAATACCGGATATACTTTGAATCTGCTTCGGTCTTTCTTCACGCTTAACTGATCCAATTGATAATCGTACCCCTGCAGCTTCAAGTTTACGTTTTTTTAATTCTTCCTCACAATTTTCATTCTCTTTCATTTAACTTGATAAGAAAAATGAAATTAAGCTGAAAAAGCTCTTAAAAAAATTAATGGCCGGAGAAATTGAAAGTTTTACAAAACTTTTGAAAAAGTTACGATTGTGCGATTATGAAGGAAACTGTGAGACAGTCTCGAGTTTGATGTAGAATTCGTTACACGAGAGTGAATATGGCCTGAAGTGAGTGTGAATAAATAAAAAATAATAATAATCACGGAAGATTTTGACTCTCGATTGGAATCAACTATAACATTCATAAATCAACGGATGAGAAAATAATCCGATGGGATTAAGGGGGGAATTTTATATACACTGTGCGAACTAAACTGTCCAAATTTTTGCTAACTCTGCTTTCAGTCCTCCCCCATCTGCGTCGCGTATTCATACTCATAGAGACGCGAATTTTGTCGCAATGCTTTAGCCATGGGGAGTTTGGTTTTTGATCACGGTCCCCGGCAACAAAAGAGCTCACGTGGGGGATTAACCCTGTACAAAGCTCCCTCGAATCGTTAACAGCACGATAAATCTAATTATCAAAATACACCGACGAAAACCACCCTGACGTTATTACGTCAACGATTAATAAATAAATGACGTCTGTGTGTGTGTGTGTGTGTGAGTGAGAATTAAACTGACTTACCTGAATAATAATAATCACCAGTAGTGAACCTGTGAAAGAAAGAATTTTCTCAATCATTTATCCATTTGGAGCTTGAATTCCAATCAAGATGAAGACGAGCTCGGAAATGTTGATGAATGAAACTGATTTAGTCAGGTGACGAAGTGAAATATTTTTATGGTAGGTATTCAGAGCATCCGTTACCGCGTGATAACTTACCCTTAAATATCCAGGCTGAATGGAAGGGCTGAAACAATGCTGAAAGGGTATAACGCGACAGCGAAAAAATTTGAAAACAAATACCAGAGGGTCGTTAAGTTTGCGAAAAAGCTCCTGTAGGCACCGAATACAGCTGCAGATGCTCTTCAACGTCGTTCAGCTAATTTTGATACACTTTCTGGATTTTTTGAGCGTTCGAAATGAAAAAGGAAAAAGGAAGATTCTGACAAATTTTTGCACGGATAAACTTCAGTGGATTTTGTCACGACCGGATATGATAGACAGGGGAATATCATAGGTATCGATTACCAATCGAAAACCATCCAGGCTCCAAGAGATTAATTATGAGACATACACACGCTTTAACTGAAAAAATTGATGCCATTTTAAAGCTGACGCCATTGACGAAAAATTTACTCAGGGAGAACGTTCGTTAAGCTCTGAGAATAAATCTCAAAGACAGCCCTAAGCTGTGTAAAAAACGAGAAAAAAAAACAAAGTTAATGGAGTGTCTAAAGTAGAAACGAACAAATTTTTACTCAACCTTCAGAATACAATAAGTTTGTCAAGAATAGAGGAATAACGAATCAGAAAACTCGGTTTAAAAATACAAAACTTGAGCTCTATTTTGAAGAAAAGGCTTTTCTCATCAGATGCTACTGTAGGACAGCCTGTTCTTCCCCAAGAAACAAGGGAAAACGTTTCTGAAAATCACTTAAAAAGTTTAATTTGAAACAAAGTTAGATGTTTTTTACCAAATTTTTTCGTAAATTCCATCACAAATAAGATATCATCTTGTTTCGGTTTTTTGGGCGTGCTCTTCGCAAGCTCTACTTCCGTGGCATCTGAAGGGAGAAATTTTCAGGATAAGATTTAATATCTTTTATTCAAATAATGTTGAAATTGTATATCCTTGAATCCCATTTGCAGTTTCGGAACTTCTCTCCATTTATCAATAAGTTATCGTATTTTGGATTTCATGTACTCATTCATTCCCCCTCAATTTCTTAGTCCTTGAGAAAATCCTCAAAACGTTTCTCCAGAGGCATTGAATTACTTATTCAATCCTTTCCGTCTTCGGTACATATTTCTGTTCATCTTCTCTATATCTGGCTCCACCCAAATTTCCGGCCTCGTTCTCCCGTTCCATCGGTTATATTCCTCAAGGTATAATAATTTCAGAAGGGTTGACGTAGCGTTGCGTTTTAATGAGGCTTTCAATTAAACGTGGGGTGTATATGGATGGCAAATCGGGACTGTGGCTTTGTCGGAAGTGCAGGGTTTAATTTGGTCCATTGGGATCCAAGCCGTTGAGAAAGGAATCGGAGGTTTCAAGTCTGAAGAACCCCTGTCTTCAAAAAATTTCAATAAAATTCTTAGTAGCCGCATCAGCCGTCAAATGAACGGGTATATTTTTATTTTATTCAAGGTAATTCACGGCGATCTCCCCTCATTAACAAAGACCGAGGTGCGCTCAAAGTTTTTTTGTTTTTTATTCATCGTTCTCTCAGTGTAATCTTTCATTCGAGTAAATTGGTTGACTGAGTACCTGCAGCTTTTTTTTAATCACGCGGATGGGTTGGGTACGAGAAAAAAGGGTTTCTCTGGAATCGAGTTGCTTCAATTACAAAGTAATTAGGCGGTGGGAGGGAGAAAGCACCCCCACCTTTTATTCAAGTCTCTAATTTAATCAAAAAGTTTTACCTCTTGCACCTGCGAAGTTAACTTGTAGGATTGAAATTAAACCCCAAGTACTGGTTGCATCGATCGCACAAAGTGCAGCCCCGGCCTACCTGGTTTAATGCCATTGGATTCGCTGCGGTAAACCAATTCATAAATTTACCATCGTGATCATTAGCCACTTGAAGTAGACACTGCTGCATGCTTTGAGGATGTATTGGCCGTACAATCTGAACCAAAAGTGATTCTCTTCGAGAATATTTGGTACTTCGGGATGAGATAAGAATCGGGAAAAATCAACCACAATCAAGACGATCAAAGTATTAACTTTGAATAATAATAAGGCCCAAAAGTTATCAATAAATTGTTTAAACGAAACATTGTTCAACAAATTTTCTGGTGACGTTATTTTTTTTTCATCTCAAATGAACGCCCTCATTTTTCTGAATACACATGAATTTTTAAAGAATTTTGTCACTACCGTTCTCGAAAATTTCCAAATTCTGAAAAATGGAAAAAAATATCTGAATTTTGGATATGTTCTTGTGAAAACGATGTAGATTACTATTCCAAAGTTTCCGGAGCCTGGAACAAATAGTTTCGTAAATACAGCCTTTACAAATTTTCGAAAACGAAAATTTCAAAATAGTGACAAAATTCTTAAAAAATGCATATGTGTTCAGAAAAATTAGGACATTTATTTGAGATGAAAAAAAATAACGTCACCAGAGATTTTGTTAAACAATGTTTTGTTTAAACAATTTATTGATAACTTTCGGGCATTATTATCATTCAAAATGAATACTCTTATCATCTTTATCATGGTCGATTTTTTTCCGATTTTTATCTTACCACAAAGTACTCAATTTGCCGACGAGAATCATTTTTGGTTGTGGCACTCTGGCCCCTCTACTCCGCACGTGTCAGCACCCACGCGTTACCTTTCTTCGTATGAACCCTAATTTCATTAAACTATATCTATGCGACGAGACGAGAAATTACATAAAAGGAAATTTGCCGCCCCCTTGAACCTCGCAACACTCCGCACTCGTATCCCACCGCTGTCACCAGATTTTTGTTACACCTTTCGCAGAACCTCACGCCCTGATTCTTAGTATCAGAAGGATTGCTTCGAATTTTCTCAGTTTTTATTTCGAATAGGAAAAACTGAGAATGGAATTTTTAAAAATACTTTCACTGGTTTCTCGATTTTATTAGATTTACCCGTGAAATTTCGATATCGTGTGTGCGATCTGCGTCTGCTTTTTCGATTATGTTTGTTTTTTTCCGCAAAATTGTTCTTCCGGAAGGGAGTTTTGCAACCTTCGCGTTAACACGGGGAACCAGCTAATCCGAGTTATCTTATATCTTCAGGGATGTGATGAATAGGTTGGGGCGACGATTACTCCCTCGGTGAGATAAATCTTCGGTACAATCCGTATCGGTACCGCACCAAGTTTATTGAACGCAAACGAGCCTACGATCACACTTCGGTTATAATTAGTTATTTTCCATTCATATTGAAAAAAAAAGAAGTAAAACAAATACGATGGCCTAAAAAATTATGCGACAGGGTCTCAGAAACTCATTTATTTGAATTATGTGTGTACTTGACAAATAAATTAGTCGTAATGGTAATTTCGTTCCATTAAATGCAATTACTATAACGGTCACCTTTTTATTCGGTGTAATTTTTATTTTTATGTTTTTGTTTGTTAATTATTCGATGCATGTGATTCGATTTTAGTCGTGAGAGAGCAGCGAAGCATAGCACCATGGTAGCAGCTGCTGGTTACCTTTATTATGCAATTTTTAATGATGTTAGAGTTTGTAGCGTTACCAGGATAAAAATAATTTAACAAAAATGTATATTTGAACTAACCTCGAATTATCGCAGTGTAATCAATTAGCTAGATGGTTATAAATAAATAAACCCAGCCACTGGTTGTGCCAAAAAACGGAAAAATCGCAGGCTTGTGGATATCCTCCAGCGCTTTCATTCTGAAGTTACAAACTTTTCATCTGATCCTTCTAAATGCATGAAGAAAGAAACGTTGCTAGACTTTAGTGAGAAAATTAACTTTTAATATCATTCACAATTTACAACAACAAACTTTTCCCCTTGCTCGATTCCTAACTGTCTGGTTCACCACGGCTGCGTTTTAATTATGCACGCGATACGAAGCACTTCGAATAATTAGTTGCTGCTGTATTTTTCATCCGGTTCATAAAGCCTTCCCTTCTTCGGTTGACTGAACAGTTCATCTTAAAATTGTCTCAAAGTGGGACACAGAAGAGGGACTTGACAAAAAAAATCGATATTTGTTCTTTGAACCAGTAAAAAAAAATCCAATCTAATCCAAAAATCCTCCCCACAACATTTTTGAAAATTTTGTCAAGCCCCCAGTAAAGAATTGTTTTATTGGTCAATCGGTCGCAATAGGAATAGTAATTGTCACAGGACATTCATTATCGTATTCTGTACACAGTAGAAGCGACTGTGCTTTGCAAACAATGGTCTAAACAAAGTGGTAATTAGTAATTACCCAGTAAACTGCATACCATGGGTGTAATTAAAGTCGCACGGATGAAGAAGCACGTGCAATTATTATCCGGTTATTGTCTCCCCGACAAGGCGTGTAATGGAATTAGGACATTCGATTAATCAAATTGTATGAACATATTTTCGCAGTTTTTGGAGTCCAGAAACCGACTCTGACGACAGCCGTCCGAATCATTTGAAATCTTTGACTACGCGAAAATATTACAGACCATAGCAACATCATATCCAAAGTACCCTTTCCAGTCCCTGGATTGAACGATTTGGCACTTCGCCAGGAACCACCAACAAGTGTTTCACCCCTATATCGAATCACTGCACGATTCACTGGAATTAAATTCACGAAACTGAGACGTTAGAGTCGAGATTAAATCGCAAATCTCAGTTAACTCAGCTACCACCTTGTCTGACTCAGACTTCATACCAGACCCAGAAAACTTGATTCATATGGAAAAATACTCGAAGCTGGTTAACAGCATAACATTTTTTTTGTTTTGTTTTTGTAATAATGTAGAAAAAACCGGGTGAAATGATTTCCAGCAAATCAAATCAAAAGTGAAAGTTGAAAGAAGAGGACATTTTCATCAGGCTTTGGACGCGTTGTGATTTTCAAGTTGAATTAGTTATCATGTCTCGGACATCAGAACTTCTGAATCTAAGTTAATTTTATTCAGATTTCTGGTGCCACCTGGACCACAATTTTGTTGAGTCAAAGAAACATTTTGTTGGACTGATGCGTGTTTTGTGAATTCGACTGCACATTTTTCTGTCGATGTACAGCCAGTACCTAAAAGCACAACCCATTTCTGTAACGACATAGCGATAACATGACAGTAGCTGCGAAAATTTTATGGGGGCTGAAAAGAACTCTCAGAATTTCAGACCGTTTGGTATAATGTAACGTGGTATGTGAGATTGAAGATAGAAACGATTCACCATAGAAGTGAATTACCTTTTCGATTAAACGAAACGGTTGAACGACCGGTTTATCGCCTTCAAATCCCTTTCGACACTCCATTCCTCCTTATGCGAATACTTTCGCGTTATTATATACCAGTCTCACTCTTCTTTTTTTTACAACTTTAACGCTGATCTACTAGCAAATCTTCTCACCTTATGGGCTGGCAGTTCAGTCTGGAATTAGGTTTCATGAGAGAAATAAAAAAAAAAAAGATTGATTTCGGAGGTAATAACCAATCATCGAATCCCTCCGTATTTTGATTAAAAGTCGTATTCCTCACGTCTACATCTGTTCCCATCGACTTCGACGTTTCTTTCAAACTTTATTCCTTCAAACGGATTGTTTGCTATTTATTTTTCTCCGATATCGCACTTCCTTCCCGTATTTCAACAATCCGCTATATCCATACCGCTGCAACCTTTGGTATCGTGACATCGCGAAAAGTGGCAAACTGTGTTCAATGCAACTATTTGTTGCCAATAATGGAGGATAAAAGCAATACTATGTCCAATAGTGTTTCGCTGTTTTCATCCCGCCCCTGCTTCCATTGTTTATCGTTTTTCTTTTCCACCACCGTAGCAATTTTCTTTCGTTTCGCAAATAGAGCCAACCTTTATGAGAACGATCGTCTCACTATTCATCATCAAGTAACACTCATCGAGTTGACCCCCGATTATTTTAATATTTTTATCCAATTTGTCGATTCTTGATGATCAACTATTCATCACCCCGTGTTATGAATAGTACCCGTAGTCCGTAACGGCTATCAAAGTTCATTCTATCGATCAATTGGCTTTGCAAGCAATGATTCAGGGGACGAATAAGCAGTAAAAAATTAATAACTTCGCCAAATTTTGATTCATCGAAAATCTTTCAAATGAAAACTTAGTCCACGATGACTTGAAACTAGTGTGAAAATTTCAAGTTCATTGGATAAACCGTTCCTATATGCAATCTCGGTCACAGTTTTCAACAATTTTTTTCGTACGCTACAATCGACCATTTTTTTTTTTCGAATTGGAGCTAAAATCACGCACTTTGAATGCTGATTTTTCATATCAGCCTCACAATCGTTTGAAACCCGTTTCTCTTTCGCGCCATGTTGTGACGTCACGATTCAGTACAACGAGCCTGTCATCTAGCATCCTTCGTGGAAATCCACTCCTTATTTTTTACTCTGTATCACCTGGTTCTCGCTTTTTATTGAAAGACAGGTCAGGTTACTTGAAAATTGTGAATTCTGACGTCACGGTCGATCGGAAAGCGTTTTTGTCCACTTTTGAGTAAATTTTATTTCCTGTTTGAAATGTATGAAAATATTTTCAAATGCTGTAGATTACAATTTTTTTATGAAACCGAATTTTCGATTGTTACGAACTGTCAAATTATGGTATCAAGGGGTTTTCTTCCACCCTCGTAGGTCTGATGATGTGAAAAACACGAGACAAGAGATTCTGCGTACTTTGAGGACGCTGTGATTTGTTACATACTGAAAAATAACATTTCAGCTTCGTGTTTTTGCCGTTCCATGTCGACAGTGAAGAGGAAAATACCGGAATTTCAATATTGAGGACGTCGTTGTGATCGAGTTACGCGGGATTCGGGGGATATTCGATAATATAATAAAATATGAACCGATGATTAACGATGACCGGTAATCAACTTCTTCCATCAAATTTATTCCGTCGAAAGCAGAGTGTTAATTAATAATCAATGTAATAAAAGTCAAGGCCTCGTCGTCTACAGCTGATCGTATATTCCGCGATGGAATTAATAATAGGAGCTAATATTTGATCGAGCGAATAATCGATAATCGAACTTATTGTAAAACAACGATGGAGACCAATCTTAGTCTCGCTGGGAACACATCTTCCGTTACCAATTCATCGGCTGGCGATGTCGCAGCGATATTTACAGCCGTCGTCCTTGGCCTCATCATTTTAACAACTGTGATTGGTGAGTTTATTTCATTATCATTACCATTATTACCATCATCATGATTCATTCATGAATTATATCATGTAATACGCAAAAGTAGAAGAAATAAGAAAAGCAAAGCGAGAGTAGTAGCACGTTTATCATGAGTCAAATGGCTTCTACACAGAGAAGTTCAAGCGGAAAGATTCCAGATGAAGAGAGCACTCGGGATTTGTTTGTTATCTCGAAAAGTTTCTGCTTTAAAATAATTTCTGGAACGATGATTACATAATTACATAATTTAATACATAATTTGATCTATTATTATTTATCCGAAGGGCAAATGACAATCTGAAAGTCCGGCAATCGTATATTCAAAACCTTTTGAAGCAATTTTTTTTTTGCAATTTCAAATGATTTTAGTCGATCCAATGTCATCGCGAACGGTTCTGAGCAATTTTTAGAATGATGAGTGATTCATTTTGCTGCGATTTTATGAATCTCACGAATTCGTGGCCAGGTTAATTCGAAAATTTTATTGCCCTTGAACAATTGCGGGCAAAATCTACCCGTATTTATATCCCCTTAAGGGGGTTAATTGCGTAATGAAATCAAGAAGTACCGTTACGTTGTAAATTCTATATGTAACATCTTCCTAATTTTTTCATGAATTTTTCGTGCACTTTTTTCGAAAAAAAAAAGTAAATAATAATAATTAACACTTAGAATACGATATAAAATTCAACTTAACCACATGAATGTGATGTTCTTTCTCTACTGATGGTAGTTTTTTTGCATCGCTGCTCACAAATCCGAAGTCAGTTTTGCAAAATTCAAAATGGCGGATCAAATTTTCTGGGAAAAACACTGAAAACCTTCGAAATCTTATGAAAATCGGTACTCGAAGGTCTTTTGAACCGTTGATCAAGAATCTGACGTCAGGTTTGTAAGCTCAAAGTCAGCCGGAACCCGCTTGTTGTGAACAATGATGAACCTCCATAACCATCTTTTCATCACTTTGACCTTTTTTATAGACGACAAACTACTGGTAATGATCCCACATAGCTGCTGTATATGAGACCGTCTGACATTCTCCAGCCAAGTTTATCCCTGCCGCCCTTGTCGTCGAACGTCATGTCGTACAAAATTTTCGCTTCATAGACTCGACTTGATTTGAGGCTGTCAACGACGGCCTGATGAACACGTCGAGGGATAGATTCAACCTAGGGAGTTATCCGCTGATATCCATACAGAGCAGTGATAAACGGTTCGGAATGACTTTGAAGTTATTACGTCAATTTCGTTGGGCTTAAAGCGGTTTTCGAGATATTATAACCCTTAGTTACTCGCGCTATGAGATTTTTTCTCACGCGAAAACAAATGAGCCTAATTTCATATTTTTCGTTGTGAATATACGAACTTTTTTGGAATTGAATCTACGAGGAGGGGAAGATAAATTGGGGGGATGACTAATTTCAGAAAAATTCCGAGGGTTTTGAGAACGATTATGCGATTAGATTCGATTTCCTTGGTTGCAAGTGATTTGAGCTTTTTCAATCGATTTCTTTACCGGATTTCCAACTGATTTCGAGTCGTTGAAATATTATGATGACCATCGATTTTCACAAGGGATTTCCAAATCATTTCGAGTCATTCAAAAACGACGATAAGACGATAGACTCATTCGAAAAAGATGACAAGGGATTCCCAAATAATTTTGAGTGATTCAAAGATTCAAAGAGCCTCAACTGATTTCATAAAGATTGAAAATAATTTTCAGAGATTTCAAAATTATCGTTATCTCGAATTTCAAGACGTGAATAAATAGCCCAGAATCCATTGAGTCAATAAATTCTTATTTTTATCATACATTTAATGAAATTCTCTCTCGTTGAACGTTCAGAAATGTGTTTCTGTGCTGTTACCCGTCCGGGATCGTTTAACGTGATATATCGTCGAAGTTTATAATCACAGATTGAATTTTATCTTTGAGAAAAGAAAAAGAAAGAGGAAAAAAAGTCCTCACTTTTACGACAGGGGTCGTGATAGCCGTATTACTATTTATGGGATTTTATTCAGTAATTTTTTTTCTTTTTATCTCCTACATGCATAAACCAGTCACAATCAATCTTTCATCGTATCGAGTGTTCCGCAGCAGCGCCTTTACCTCTGATCAATTCTTTCCGAGCTCCGTTCACCGTGGGCACTTTTTTTCACGAGTTGACCCGAGGCTCGGTCGCTGGCCTAAGTAGAATTCGTCGTCTGGTGGTCCGCCCTTTGATCGGCCAAATGATCAGTGAATTCAGTGGCAGGAACCGCCGATAACTTTACTCAAGATTCACGCTCGGATTGACTCTGTCTTTAGCGATTTTAAGCCACTGTGTTTCACCCAGCTGTGTGTGAGCGATGAAATTACCGACCAGCTTCATCCTGAGGAGAATAAAAGCTTCAGTTCAAGGCGGGGTGCCTCTTCTTCTGCGTGGACTGTTAGGGAAAAAAAATTCAGAAGCCTGAAAGACAATGTTTTATACCCTCAATCATCACTCATCCAGACTCGTACATGCGCATTTCGTATTTATTCACCTTAATCCAGACGGGAATTTGAGAGGGAATTTTCTCTGGGACTATGAACGGAAATTCGTTGAAGATATTCTCAATCCTTCCAGGGCTCCACTATCGAAATGTTTTTTTTTTCAAACTTTGCTAAGATTTACACCTGGATAGAAGTCGAATTATTGGTGTAGAAGTAACACCAATATTAGTTGACATAACACCAATTTTTTGAACACTAAAACAGGTGAATCTTATGATTATCCGTGATTGGACTAAAATTTACCACATCTTGAGTAGATTTTGAACAATTTCCTTTTCCGTTTGTGATCAGGGCTTGAAGAATTGGCGGAACATGGAGCTAATTTCTTTTCTGCGAATTTGGAGTTGGGTTCGATTTTCATTATCCATATTTTACATCAATTCTCACTTCCGGTCTAATAGGAATTCACGCCAAACGGAGGAAGATACGGAAGTAGTCGGTTCTCATAAATAATCATGAACACGGTTAGACCAATTCTGGAAATTTTGGTCCCAAATATATAGCCTTCTGATATTCCAAGAATTGCCAAAGTTATTCAATTTTCACAGACTTTTGGTCAAATTTTCATATCTTGTTGCTCATTTTCCTAACATATTCTTAATTGAAATTGGACATATCAGGAGTTCAATAGCTTCTTTTAATCAACAATAGATTAAGGACTAAAATTTCCAGAATTGGTCCAACGGTGCACCAAATTCGATTTTCTCTAACTCACAAATTCTAACTCTTATCATAGTCTGAAAGTGATACTCGATGTAAAATGTGCACAATTAGCCTCCTGAAAAACCATGATTTTTTTTTATTTCATCCAACTTCCTGATTCGCAGCAAGAGAATCATTTCTGACTGAGAATTTCAAACAATTTCAGGGATTCCGGATGAGGCCATGGCTGAGTAGTAGTTCCTAATTCTGAGCTTTCCTTACTAAAACCAGACTATAAGGCCTCGTCAATGTTTTTTTATGGATGCCTTAGTATAGTAAAACCCTGTTCTAGCTACGTTTTTTCAGACCCTGATTACAGCCTTTGAAGGATTTTCCAATTTGCCATGAAAAGAAGGAAAATATATATAAAAATTCGTACGTTGCGATCATTCTGAGGGTGTGACACTTCATTTTTATCTTGGCACGAATGTTATTCGCGAGGATAGAAATGTATGTAGATGTAAATTGAAACGGGGAGAGAAAAGCGGTATACCAAATATTTTTCGTTCTTTTGTCCTACTACCAGTTTCCAATATCGTGGCTTTAACTTTTTTATTTCAAATGAGATCCTGCATTATTTATCTCCCAGATCCTTATGGAGAGGGTGCGGAAAATTCTGCCTTGGATAACATTCAAAAGAGGAAAAAACGAAGAACTGTACCTTCCTGGTTCGGATTTAAAAAAGGAAAAGAAAACTCTGTGGATTATTTACGTCAGCACTCCGGATGTACTTTACGATATCAGATAGTATAGGAAATTCTGTGTTACTGCAGTTGTTCGTAGCTTTCCCAGTTCTGTGTTCGCGTTTTAAAAACAAAACAAAATACACTCAGATCGTAATTTCAGAATCCACCTTCGTAGATTGCACCCAATAGAATAAACAGCCTCACATAAACCCCAGGCTCTGATCGGCATACTGTATCGACCCAGCGATTTCTAGTCGCAGAACATTATAAGCTCTATAAGAGGGCGATTTTTTGACCATAAGGTCCAAAAGTATTTTCTGTTTGTTACACCATTTGCCGTCGTGATGATGAAATCGAAAAAATAAGTTGGAGATCTGAATTCTATATCTCGAAAGCAGTGGACAGATTTCAATTTCCTTTTCAAAATGCTTCAGCTTTTTCGATTTTCAGTTATCCAAGCAAAAAAAGTCGTATAATGTCCCTCACGACCTTCTGGAATTAGAAGACCTTCGTTTTTTGACCGACCAATTTTTAACAATTTTGAAACACAATAACTTGAGGTTCTTCGCTTAAACAGTGGTAAAAAAATCATACCTTTTGATTGCAAAAAATAAGAAAGGATGATTTCTAAAACAGTTTAGTTATCTTGATACATTATCCGACCAATCCGACATTTCACATGACCTGCGACCATCTCCGACAAAACAGTTTCGGTTTGGTCGCTGTGGTTATCCTGCATTTGACAGCCTGCCGTATCTGGTTTATCTCTCGAATTTGTGTCTGGATATAACTTTACACCGTTGCACATGACACATGTGTCGACGACGATGAGATATATCCCCTGCCCATACCGGAGGTTGAGATTATGCGTCCATTTCGACGAGCCTGGTGAAAAAAAAAGATGGGAGGAATTATTGCTGGATATTGAATCACACGAGGATTATATTGACTTGAGAAATGGTTGCATTCGATTGCGGGGATAATTCATCGAAGATTGATGTGCCCAATACGTGATTGACGATTCAGTTCTCATTGTCGAATCTGATATATCGCAGATCACATGCACCCCTATCGACGTGGGTACAGAAGGGTATTTTATCGAATGTGTGCGATAGGTAAAATACGGGTAGCTGAAACCTCCCGGTGGGTGGGAATATAATATAATCAATCGAATGTTTCCCAATGCATCGAGTAGTAAATAGACGATATTGATACGCGAATGTATACGCGATTTGGGAATCACGGTGCGTCACTGCCTGAAGAATAAAAACAAAACTGAACAAAAACAAACAAAAAAACATGTCAAACACACACGATGTCACAGGTCGGTTCTTCATGTGACGCGTGGTAGCATCCAGGGAAGCTTTTATACGAGCTTTCAATCACTCGCGACTACCATTAGGGACCACGAAATTAAATTTCGACTCTTTGGCAGAGTCCGCGTTTTCTGGTCGACGCTACTGCATTCTTGCTATTTATCAATTCATCCTTCATCACACAATCGGCTTTTGACCAACAAACAAAGTGGTATTTTGATTTATTGTTTCTGGTTGTAGATGACCGAATCCATCTCAAATCGGGCAGGCAAGGCTAAAATGGAAATCGTGATTTCACGGAATTTTTTCAAATTGAAATATGTTGTTGTTCGACGAAAAAAAAGTGACCCGTATTTTTTTGTTTTGGAAAAAAAAATCTTGCTACGAAGTTACGGCTATTTGAACATTTAATCGTGCGCTACCAAAGTTCTTGGAAAGGGAACACTTTTTTTCTTAATAACGCTATATCTGCGGAACGGATCATCGCAAATACTTCATCTTGGTCTCATTTTGTAGGGTTTTTCGCACTCTCTTGGAATTCGAAGAAAAATTTGAGGATTTTTGAAAATTGACGGAATGACGTTCATTTTTCAAAAATTAGGGAAACCCGTTTTTCTCGAAAAGTGATTTTTTTATTTTCTCAAAAATTTTACACAATATGTGGGGTAATACGACGGATATATCCTATGAGTTTCATCGATGCTAAAACACTGCTTCATATCGAGAAAAAAAATTTCGTGCGTCACTGAAATTCGTCAATTCCTGTGCTGGTGTCTACTTCGTGAGCATCGTTGAGATGTGTACAGATTTTTCGATCCAAATAATATTACCTAAACTTGATACATACGTACCTGAGGGAGTACATGCAGCATTTTTTCATCTGAATCTCTGAATTTACATGCTGCGCTATTGTTATTGCCATCTATGATTACACTAAGAATCATTATGTGTACAGTGAAATCTACATCACCTAAATGTCCCTCGTTCTATTGTTTTTGTTCTTTTATTATTTATTTCTTCAACTTTTCATTACGCACTTCCGTTGCATTGCTTCCGTTGCATCGCTTCCGTTGCATCATTTCAAGATTTGACCCCACAGACCGCACTACTGACCCGAAAACGGGAGCATTTTCAATGCTAATAATAATATAATGATAAAATCTACAGACCTTGTGTGTAATGCAAGCCTCTGAAGGCATTGAAAATGTCACCTGTTCTCTCGTTCTTCGTGCATTTTGTTTTGATATATTTGTATCTGTCGCATTTTGATTTGAATTCTCTTAAAATGAAGTTTAAACAAAATCTAATCCTGACAGATCGATGATCGGTAACAATCTGATAGATTAACCATACATTTGGATCGGTCACAATCTGACACATCGATCATCCATAATCTTTTTCCATTTTTCTTCCTATTTTCATCTTTTGTCTTCTGCAAACTTTTTTCATCCGCATTGTTGTTACTTTCGTTTTGCACGCATTTCTGTCCCGTTCACATTTTTGTTGCAGTTTAACATTTGATCCCCTATACCTCACTGTACACCACGAAAATAGAAGCATATAACTCAACAATATTATTATACGATATTGTTATTACTACAATAAATCCCTGATTTTTAATTTTGTATTTTTTCGTGATAGTCTTTATTAGCAGATCAATATTCGGTCTACGATGTTATACATCATACGGCATTTGGTCATTTACTCCCTCAGGTACGTATGTATCAAGTTTTAGTAATATTATTTGAATCGAATAATCTGTACACATCTCAAAGAAACCCACAAAGTCAACACCAGCACAGGAATTGACGAATTTCAGTGACGCACGAAATATTTTTTCTCGATATGAAGCAGTGTTTTAGCATCGATGAAACTTCGAGGATATATCCGTCATATCACCCCACATATTGTGTGAAATTTTTGAGAAAATAAAAAAATCACTTTTCGCGAAAATCGGGTTTCCCTAATTTTCGAAAAATGAACGTCATTCCGTCAATTTTCAAAAATCCTCAAATTTTTCTTCGAATTCCAAAAGAGTGCGAAAAACTGTACAAAATGAGACCAAGATGAAGTATTTGCGATGATCTGTTCCGCAGATATAGCGTTATTAAGAAAAAAAGTGTTCCCTTTCCAAGAACTTTGGTAGCGCACGATTAAATGTTCAAATAGCCGTAACTTCGTAACAAAATTTTTTTTTCCAAAACAAAGAAATACGGGTCGCTTTTTCTTCATCAAACAACAACATATTTCAATTTGAAAAAATTCCGTGACATCACGATTTCCAGCCTGCCCGATTTGAAATGGATTCGGTCAGATATAATCGACGCTCGAGGTGTATCCAGTTTGGGGGTGTTTCATGATTTATCGAAATTTTCCTTATCGGATAGTACAATAAGTAAACTTTTTTCAATATAGCGTTTGAATTTCCCGCGACGCACGTGACGTCATACGATATCTCTCTCGCACAGATGGCGCTACGATCAACCAGAGTCTCTATGAAACAGAGTATATTCCAGTTCCGTGATAATCTTATAACCTCAAAGCAGTCCGAGTCTTCGAATTCTCTGCATAATCTACCACCGTTTGGAAGTAATTCGGTAGACATCAAGCCTTTGCGAGTATTTTGAGGTTATTTTATGGCCACGTGGCAGTACAAGTTACGCCCCCAGCGCCACGTAGTGGTCGCCTCCATCTTGGCTGCCACTGTGACCCTAAGTAATTGGATTGCGGGAAATTCAAAAAGACTTTGAGGAGGGAATAATGATAGAAACATGTCACGTGTTGGTCTTCGACTTGATTCCGACCTATAAATCGGGGATATTTTATGGCGTCTTTAGTTATAGCAATCGGTAGGGTCGTATAGGAGGTTTTTTCGATCCAAATGTGGAATTGAGAGACACACAACCCTATTCCGGTAATTTAGAAACGCACTAAACGAATACTTCGCTCGTCAACGACGCCGCAAGCGCCGTCAGTGGCGTTTGAGGCACTCAGGGGATATAGCCATAACGAAAGGGGAATAAGAAGAGTGGCGTTTGAGGTTATGTCGAAACGTTAGTGCGCGTTAAAAGTTCATCCAATTACTCTAAAAAGTATCTAACCTGCATTCATACTTCCTAAAAATTGCCTCTCACGTCTCAAGGAACTATTTTGTATTCGAGCCTGGCGAAACTCGCCTATTCTAAAATGATCAATTCTTGATCCAGGAGTGATCGGGTTTATTTTGCCCTCGAGGATCGTAAACTCTGAAACTGCTCATCGCGATGAAAGAGGATGAAGAAGCCTGGTTGATCCGAGTGGAGCTGGAACCTCGTTGTTTAATCGTTTTCAATCTGAGGGGATTCCGTTAATGCGTCTTCCGAGTTGAGCCGCGACCAAATGAACGAAATCGAAAATAGAGAAAAACAAGAAAATCCTCCTTCATCCTCTCGCTGAGTTTCAAATCGATTCAGATAAAACGGAAGTGCAACTGCTGGCTGCGGCTCTTTCAACAGAAGTTCAACGCTCATATAAAAAACCAATCACCGTCTGTGCATGTATATGCATCTGGAAATGAATAAATCACTAGTATAGCTATACCATATCCGGTGGCCGAGTCTGTGTGAGTGCTGGCAGACGACTCACAGTCACCCGATTAAATGATCTAATTAAGAGTCTAAATGCACTCTGCAGTGAAGGTTGAAAAAATAGATTTTACTTACCCTCCCTATGCGAATTTTCACGCGTTATATCATTCGATTACAGCGGTTGGATGGGGTGCGGATTCCGTCTGGTAATCAATTGGCTCCGCTACTGCATACATCCATTCATCCGCACCCCCTCATATCGCAATACAGTTTGATTAGAATACCGCATAACAAGAATGATTATTCTTTCTATCGAAACCGGAATTGATTATCCGTATCGATATCAATTCTTTCGTTCGAGAGATAAAACCGAAAGAAAAATATCGTCTATGATATTCTTCACCGCATATTCGATCCCAGGGGTATGAAAAATACGAGGCGAGGTAAAATAATACGAGCCAATATTCCGTTTGCAGATACGATAACGAGATAAGTTACGCCACTGCACCTTATTGTATAATAAGAAACACCGTCATTTCCGCGTATATTCAGTAGTAATATAATTGAATCACTGTATAGTGCAGACACAGAGCGAAGTGAGGGATTGAAAATTGGCACGTGATATTTCGATGCATAAAAATTATACTCAAGCATCCTCGACCCACTTGCTCCCAGTTCTGTCTGAATAGAATAAAAGAAAATAATTATTATTATTATCACATCTGTTTCAGGCAACGTGTTCGTCATCGCAGCCATATTCCTTGAGCGGAATCTTCAGTCGGTTGCAAACTACCTCATCGTTAGTCTTGCCGTAGCTGATTTGATGGTGGCATGTCTCGTCATGCCTCTGGGTGCCGTTTATGAGGTGAGAAGCGTGGAGAAAATTGTGTCGTAACCTGAAAAATTATTTTCAGATCCCCGCGAGGAGTGTACGAGGGTCTCCATGCTGATTTATTTGAATAACTTTATTGTACTTCTCATCGCTGTATCTATTCTAGACTCTAGAGAGACTCGAGTCTCGGGAGGAACCTCCCTGCTCGTTACACGTGTTGATTACGATGCGAAAACTTTGCGGAACGTAGGTTTAGCTTCATAGCAGTATGTAAATAATTCAGGGAGTCGCTTCGGCCAGAGAGAATACGAGAACGTGGTTGTATAGTTGTATACAACTTGCATTCGCGCCTCTCACTCCCCACGGTTTAACAGGATATTTCACTAGTTCTGGCCGGATCTTGCTCACGTCTTTATTCACGGTTCGACAAATCGCCAACACTGAAAAGAAGAGTCGCTTCCGGATACCCTGGTCTACACCAATCACGGCGCTATTGTTACGAGCTACGACAGTCGACCTAACCTCAATCTATTTGTGGTGCGCGCGCAACTGTTGACCCTTTTCTCAATTGCACTTTCAGACTTGCCGCTAGTCTGGCCCCCGGTAGGAATCACTGATGAAATAATTTTTTCTTCATACCTCGGTCGAAAGTACGTACTTCCGGCATCGGTATCGAACCAGAAAGCCTAACTTTCATGCATTGGTAGAACTACACGCACGCCCTCTGTGACAGCGGGAGCGAAAACTTACTCGCACACACCGATACCCAATACATGAGACGCCCGCTTCGAGTTTTGTCACTCAGTCACCCAACAATAATTCAAGACTGGATGAATTATACGACGCGGAAAAATCCCCCGAACAGCATATCAAAAACAAGACAATGTCTCTAGACAGTAAATTGTTGAAATTAATAAAAAACTATCAATATTTTGGGCAGTACCGCCAAAATCATGCACTGTTCCAATGTCACTTGTCGGATTGGAAAAACAAAAATACCATGTTGTAGGGGAGAAAATCATCTACAAATTCGAAGTGGGAACCGATATTGTAGGACCTATAGTTTCCACGTTATTAATTTTGCAAGAGTTTTCTGACAAAACTACGCCTAACGATCAGCTGGTCCGCTCGGCTCGCTTCGGTCCGTTCCACGCTGCGCGGGAACCACGATATGTTGTTTGGGGGATTTTTTCACATCGATTGATATATAATTCATTCAGTCTGTAATTATTTTTGGGTCAAAGGCTAGATTGACGAGACTATTCTGCAGCCAGCCAGAATCGCAAACTTCTGTTACTCTCGCTTTCGACGTTACTCTCGCTTGAGATATAACCTCAAAACTGGCTTGGACGTTTTATTCGATCTATTTGATGCCTGCCCCCGACCAGCAGCACTCTCTTCGCTCGTGCCTGCAATGTCGGGCAGGCATCAACACTTGTTAAATCGTATAAATCGGTATAAAAATTCAATTAGTCAGCGTACTTTCGACCGGGCATGAAGAAAAATAGTATACACCACGCGGGCAGAAGATTGAAAGCCCTGAACTGCGCGATATGAGGCCCTCGGCTTCGCCTCGGGCATCATCATGCGCAGTGCAGGAATTTTCAACTTTCGGCCCTTGTAGTGTAATATACTATTACGGCACAGGCATCAAAAGTCACCTTTTCAACGCTTGTTTTCGATCTGTAAAGTGGCACTTCATACCGAAGAGTTTCAAGTTGCGGCATAAAGTATTTCTACCGCAACTTTTATGTGCAGTTCAAAGTTGCGGCATAAAGTCATTGTACCGCAATTTGTACAGATCTCGAAGTGACGTTCAATGCCTTTGCCGTAAAATAGTATATTTTACAAAACTAGCCAGGCTGGCCAGGCAAAACAGCGGCTCGTACGGAAAACATAACCTTGCCAGCTAAACAGTCACTTTATACGGAAGCCACGTAAATAGTTATTTGTCGTGTTCACTGTTGATATTGTTAGAAACGTAATTATTTCCATGCGGTACTTGTTGACATTAACTCAGACGTAATAATTTCAACTTGAAGTTCTAATATCCCCTAGATTCGACACTAGGCTTACCTATAAGTGGTCGCTTTATTGTTATTTCGAAAAATCGTCGAATACACACACCAACATATAGCAAGGAAAGATGTATTCAATAGGATGAAAAAATTATCTCTAATGACCTTTCCTTCTCTAATGTAGTTCGTTCCACACGCCACGTTCTTTGTTTTTGCACCGAAGGATTTCGGCCTTATTTCAACGGCATTACATCGACCAGTCACATGACGTCAGAGATTGTAGAGCCCCTTTGGGCATTACATTGATGGGCCTGATCACCCTTTCGGGCCTGATTTCAGAGTTATGCAAAGTATTCGACATATACCGAGAGGGTTACTTGAGACTGAGCAGTCAAACGCGCACGCGCGAAATAGTTCAATTCTATTGGTAGAAAGAATCCCACCACGACGGTATAATTGACGGTGAAACTATTCTCTCGCCCAATGAAGCTGAATTATTCCGCGCACGCGCAGTTGACTGAACAGTCTCGAGTGAACGTCTCGGTATATCCTCTGAGCGGTGGTTCTCGCATCTGGAATTTGAGCCATGAAACATTTGAAAATATAAAAAATATCCTAGAAACATCCTGCGTCCGGGCATAACTGCTCAGAATAAGCATCTGCATGTAAATAATTTGAGATAAATCTGTGACATCTTGGTTTACATTGTTTATTCTATTCAAGATTTCGATGCCACATGGTCGTCGATGTATTTGTCATAAGGAATACATACTTTTAAAAATTCCCGTAGCAATGTCAGTGGTTTTTCAAATGATTCTGAAGGAATTTTCTTTCAAAAATCCTTTCGAAATGATGATACCTATGACTGTCAAAAATTTATTGGCGAAGTTATGAAAAGTTGGCACGTCAAAACGGTCTGAGGTACGTCGCGCAGTCTGGTTCTGCGCGCTCCGTTGTTAGCATCGTGTCAAAAAATTATATTCTGCGATTACTTTTTTCAATGAGAAGAAACAAAAATGCCCGGGTCTCGGGGAACTAATAAAGAATTGCTTCGGCAGGCAGAGAAAAGAAAAAGAAACAGTGGAGAAAACTGTATCGACACGACTGCAACGGGAAAGAGAATCGCCGAAAAGCAACCACCTGCACGGGTACAGCTTGTTTTCTTCTCTTCCTGACCACAGTAAAACCTCCGAATAGGCCCTCGCTGAATAGGGCACCTTATCCTAATTCTTGCACTATAGCGCTTCCCCCACTACATTTCTCTTCAAAACAATACAGACATTGGGTGCCTTATTGGGAGGTTGAGCCAGCATTCGAATCGAGATTCGAGTCATGCTCGCGAGCTGTTGGTTAGGAAAAGTCAGTTCCAACGACCATACCTCCCTCAAACCATCAATATTTCAATTTTTGGGTCTGTTACCCAGAGCTGTTTCAGGTGGCAGCAGGGGGCTTAGTCATCAAGATGGCGGCGTCGCTAAGGCGTATGATTCAATAATTGCATACAGATGTCGCACCAAGTGTTGGTGAACACCGGCGTCTCGGTGGCTGCGCCCCCTGCTGCCACCTGGAATAGCTTTTGGTGAAATGCCCAATTGTTTGTGGATCTCATTATTGTTTGGTTTATGAAAAATATGAAACACACGATATAACAAAATGTTACAACGGCAGCTTGAGTGCAAGTGCGCTTTCTCGTGTCGCGACGTGGCAGCGGACTGTTATCATCGAGTATGGGAGCAATTTTACAGTCTCGGTAATTACGAAAAACAACACAATTTTCTCCGTGGCTTAATTCGCCCGCAACGTATCCAGAGACGCCGTAACGGCAGATACGATGACCCAGCCGACAGCCAACGGCAGCAGACCTTCGGATATTTTATACCTTTGCCGAACGGAGGTGAGGCCAAAGGGTGCAAGATAACTTTTTGCAATACTTTTGATATCGGTGCAGGACGCGTACTGCGATTGGGCCAGAAAATGGTTCACGGCGTCTCAGACATCTCTGAAAATCGTGGCGGCCCGAGGAAGACGGAGGAACGTTCGGAGTGGATAGAAAAAATTAAAAACCACATCACGTCGTTGCCGAAAGAGAAACGGCGCTCCAATCACAATGATTCGCCGGATATAGAGTACCTGCCGGAGGACTTGAATATCAGCAAAATGTATCGGTGCTTCCAAACTCAGTATGCGACAAACGAAGAGAGTCCACCAGTCAGCCGCAGATGGTACCACAACATTTTTCGAAAGTATTTCAGGCCTTCTTTCGGAATACCGAGAACGGACACATGCCTGACGTGCGAAGAACTCAAAACCGCCGATGATGCTGCGAGTGATGAACAATTTAAACTGTCTGCTAGAAGTGATCAACGTGAATATCACGATCTCGTCGAAGAGAAGCACGTGAAAACAATATGAAAATAAAATGTATTCTCACATCGTTACTGTTTTTCAGTGGATTACCTCAATACATGCTGAATAATGAAACTGTTTGTACATTTGAATATTTGCGAGGAATGTCAAAGATATAGTTATGAAAAGACCCGTGCAGAAATTTACCTCTGAATGCTGAAAACTATCTAGAGCCCTCCTGAAAACGTCACGTTTCATCCGATCCCTGTATAGTTTTACCCGTCTAGAAGTCAATTTTTACATGGGATTGTATTAGATTCTACGAATTGGGAAAATCTATTCTTCAAGAATAAGAAGATCGAGAAGAAGATAGAACGTGACGATTCTCGGAAGGCCCTAGCAGGGCCCTGGCTAGTTTTCCACATTTAGAGGTCAATTTCTACATGAAAAAGAACGTGAACTAGGTATTTCAAGTTACTTTACCCACTTTATAAGAAAATTGAGAAAATCTGATTCAAACTCCCAATTTCGCGCAGATAGTTTTCCCCACGGTCAATTTTTGGGCTGCTTATCGAGAGTCAAAATCAGATTCTCGAAATTTGGATAAAGTGGTTCGAAATAGGAACAACTTTTCTGTTCTTCTCAAAAGTGTATCTTTTGGAGGTTCATGCGTCGTGGTTCGCTGACGACAAATTTGAAATTTCAAAGTGGTCATATTCTCGTGAAAACGTAACCCTCTTATATTAGTTACAAGATTACCAGGGAGCATGCACGTATGGCATAACTGTCTTGGGACCTTCCATACAATTTGTTCACGAACGCGCGAAATTTGAAATTTCCCAGTTTCTGGTAGCAAACAAAATTATACATCAGACGATTATATAATCTTTCCTCTCCGCTAACCCTCACCCTTAATTTACCGAAAAATTAAAGAATGCCGGAAACTCAGATTCGTATAATCAGTGACCCAAAAACTTTTATTTTCAAAGTTTAATCAATGACGGTAATGCAGTCACAACTTTCTTTTGCTCACTGGAAAAACAGAACTTGGTAAAATTCTGCATCCGATTGAAGCGGTTAATCGACTTGATGGTATGGCGATTCATACAACCTGCCCGTGCGAATAAACAGACAACAGGCAATATCCGAGGCAATATTTCACATTTTAGCATTCTGGGAAGACCGTCTGTATCACTACTGGCTTTAGATTAGGTCTCGCTGTTATTTATGGCATTAATTTCTGGTCGTCTCCTGATATACTTTTTTCCTTCATATCATCGGGTCGGTTAGTTAGATACCACCGTATCTTTTCCGGCTCGTACAGACCTTCTTTTTTCGTCCGCTGTTCGTGAGAGAGAATAAAACACCTCCGGATTGAATAAACGCTCGCTTAACTTTCGTTCATCCACCGGCCTTTGAATCCGGCTATTTTTTCATTTTTTCACTCTTACTTTTTCTTCATGCGAATCATACTTCGGTCAAATCGTTATGTCCTCGTACATCGCCTCAAGCACTGAATCGCAAAATGAGTCGTCTTTTGTTTTTGCTATCCTCATTTCCAAATTGAAATCATCATCGCGCATTTTTTTCAACCTTTGACCCGCAGAACTTGATGGAAATGAAGAAACAAGAACCGAAGAAGCGTCGCGGTTCTTTACTCTCTTTACTTCGTTTCTTTATCCCCGTCTTCCAACCCTCTGCAGACCCAGGTCTTCTCTATAGGATTTTCTTTGTCTAGGCTTTTGTGTCCCTAGCTCGAGAATCCTGCATCCGGTTGTTCCATGGCTGGTATAAATTCTTTCTTACTCGTCCTCGTGCCAGTTTCAGTAACCAGACGGCATATAACGAAGGAAGTTCTTTTTCGTTTGTTTTTTTTTTTTCATTCTCGCTGAACTGCTGCGCCAGAGTACTCTCGAATGAGTGTATTTCCTGATACGTGAGAACAGCACTTCTCGATTTTTTATTTTACGAAAAGAAAAAAAAGATAAAGTTTCAGCATCCGGACATTTTCACCCCAGTCCCTCCTCGAGGGCCATACGGTTTCATTAAAGTCTCTATGTTCGGCTTCGAGCATACATAATCATTAGAATTTGCGACCGAGGCGTGACATATTTCCTGATGGGAACCCGAAGGCTGTTATAAGGACTTTTTTTCATAATAATGCTCTGATGCCGATAATAATCCTGACAAAATGCCTGGGGCTTTTTTTTCTCAACGGAGGGAATACAAATTTGAAGAGTAGTGCTTCAGACTTTCCCGGACTGTTTTAAAAACCATTTTATTTATCTATTCATGAAAGGTGTATTTTTCTTCTTATTCGATATTGCAATCTTCGTACCTTCGTTGGGTATTCCTTCGCATCCTCGCGGGAATTCGTTTCTTCCTTTCGGTACGACGAAGGGCTCGATTTTCCCAAGAATATCTCAACCCTAGGAACAACCCCCATCTCGACTAGTATTCCGTCTTTGGACTCTCCGTTCACGTACCTCACGCGTATTTCGTACTCCTTATCCATTTGAGGACAGTTTTATCTTTGAAGGAAGCAACTAGGGCGATTAGCGGTAATTTTTATACAAAAAAGCTGCCTTCTGTGGATAAATTTTCAACTCTGCTCCTATATCGCGCTGATCAATGTGTTAAGGATTGCGCATATCTTTGCGAGGTAGGGTAGAGCAGCGAGTCGGTGTGCGTAAACGCGTTTGCAGTGAAAAAGAAAGAAAGAGGGCTGATGTATGCCTGCTTGAAAGTCCATTCACGTTATTGGAGTTTTCTCTTCACCCAACTCCGCCTCAGCCGTCGTCGAGAATTCAACGAGCCCGCCACAGAAATCAAGAATCAAGTATCCGAGGGCAAATCGGAGTCTTTTACAGACACCCTGAAGAGACATGAGAGAAAACAAACAGGGAAAAATGAGCGTGACTCAACAAATTCTACATACTCGAAAAATCATTAATATCTCATACAACGTTCATTAGACATAGAAAAATTGACTCTCTTAAAAACCAGAGCAATTCTCCATGATGTGAATGAAGCAAACTGAGAAAAAAAAATCCTGTGACAAGGTATGGTCAGTTATCGAAATTTCGCGACAATCTAGTCACTATTCTCATACAACGTTCATTAGACATAGAAAAATGGACTCTCTTAAAAACCAGAGCAATTCTCCATGATGTGAATGAAGCAAACTGATTGTAGAAAAAAAAATCCTGTGACAAGGTATGGTCAGTTATCGAAATTTCAAGGACAATCTAGTCACTATTCTCATACAACGTTCATTAGACATAGAAAAATGGACTCTCTTAAAAACCAGAGCAATTCTCCATGATGTGAATGAAGCAAACTTGAGAAAAAAATCCTGTGACAAGGTATGGTCAGTTATCGAAATTTCGCGACAATCTAGTCACTATTCTCATACAACGTTCATTAGACATAGAAAAATGGACTCTCTTAAAAACCAGAGCAATTCTCCATGATGTGAATGAAGCAACTGAGAAAAAAAAATCCCCAGACAAGGTATGGTCAGTTATCGAAATTTCGCGACAATCTAGTCACTATTCTCATACAACGTTCATTAGACATAGAAAAATGGACTCTTAAAAACCAGAGCAATTTTCCATGATGTGAATGAAGCAAACTGAGAAAAAATCCTGTGACAAGGTATGGTCAGTTATCGAAATTTCGCGACACCCAGTCACTATTCTCATACAACGTTCATTAGACATAGAAAATGGACTCTTAAAAACCAGAGTACTCTCCATGATGTGAATGAAGCAAACTGATTGTGAGAAAAAAAAATCCTGGGTGACAAGGTATGGTCAGTTATCGAATTTCAAGGGACAATCTAGTCACTATTCTCATACAACGTTCATTAGACATAGAAAAATGGACTCTCTTAAAAACCAGAGCAATTTCCATGATAAGTGAATGAAGTAAACTGATTGTGAGAAAAAAATCCTGTGACAAGGTATGGTCAGTTATCGAAATTTCGCGACAATCTGTCACTATTCTCATACAACGTTCATTAGACATAGAAAATGGACTCTCTTAAAACCAGAGCAATTCTCCATGATGTGAATGAAGCAAACTGAGAAAAAAAAATCCTGTGACAAGGTATATCAGTTATCGAAATTTTTCAAGACAATCTAGTCACTATTCTCATACAACGTTCATTACATAGAAAAATGGACTCTCTTAAAAAACCAGAGCAATTTCCATGATGTGAATGAAGCAAACTGAGAAAAAAAAATCCTGTGACAAGGTATGGTCAGTTATCGAAATTCTCTGCGACAATCTAGTCACTATTCTCATGTCAGTTCATTAGACATAGAAAATGGACTCTTAAAAAACCAGAGCAATTTTCCATGAGGAATGAAGCAAACTGAGAAAAAAATCCTGTGACAAGGTATGGTCGGTTATCGAAATTTCTTCGCGACAATCTAGTCACTATTCTCATACAACGTTCATTAGACATAGAAAATGGATCTCTTAAAAACCAGGAGTACTCCATGATGTGAATGAAGCAAACTGATTGTGAGAAAAACTCTGTGACAAGGTATGGTCAGTTAATGAAATTTCGCGACAATTCGTCACTATTCTCATACAATGTTCATTAGACATAGAAAATGGACTCTTAAAACCAGAGCAATTTTCCATGATGTGAATGAAGCAAACTGAGAAAAAATCCTGTGACAAGGTATGGTCAGTTATCGAAATTTCGCGACAATCTAGTCACTATTCTCATACAACGTTCATTAGACATAGAAAAATGGACTCTTAAAAACCAGAGCAATTTTCCGCGATGTGAATGAAGCAAACTGAGAAAAAAATCCTGTGATAAGGTACGGCCAGTTATCGAAATTTAGCGACAATCTAGTCACTATTTTGCTGATAACTTGGTCCAAAATTTCCTCATTCATATGATGAAGGATTGCTCTCCAAGAAAATGACATCGAGAGTATTACAATTCTATGGATTCAACCGTGTTTTGCAAAGTCAATTTGTCGATGCGTGATGAAGTTTAGATGAAACATAAATTGCCAACTTCACCCCGAATCCTTTCTCCACTTTTTCCCCTGAGGTTACCGAAAATTTGTTACTTGTTGATCAATTGAGGCTCGTCTGAGATTCGAGGGGTTTAATTACGGGGAATTCGAGGACGCGGAGACGAACATCAAATAGAAACTAGTTCGGTTGTTTCTTAGCTGTTTCTCAGACGGCTGGTGTGGTTCAGATGCGTAGTAGCAAATGAGCTTTGTGCACGAACAAAGTTCCAAGGGGCCATACTGTGTAGCAAAGAAAGTATTAAACTTGATACGCCCTCGGAAGCTCCGAAAGATCCAAACACCAGGGAAGACTTGGTAAAAGTTAGCTTCAAGCGAATGGAAGTTCGAGTATCGGGTTCACCCTGAGTCGAGACAGACTTCCTCTTCCGCTAACAATCTAATGGCTAGCCTAATCCGATGGCTTCGATGATTATGGGAGACCGGAACTTTTAACTTCCCGTGGGGATAATGCGCGAGCTTTTGACGAAGTTTGCGCGAAGATTCTCACTCGGAGCTTAGTTCAGTTTGTTTAATCTCGACACGAGAAAATTCTCACTATCTATACATCCTCGTACACCGCGGGGTCAAGCGTTGTAATGAGATCTGCATATTTTACCTTTGGATTAACTGTACAACGACGTTAACCCTTCCGCTGGGAAAAGGATCAAACTGTACAAACTCTAATGAACTCGATTAAACCAAGTATCCGACTCGGGCGGAATGAACAAAATAACGGTTCAACGTAATCATTGACTATTGAGAGCTGGGAAAGAAATTAGCAACTTAGCAAATTAGAAATGCGGTAGTCCACTGCATACACTGGTCTCTGAAGTCTTTGGAGTTGTTCAGTATTCTTGAAAGTCTTCAAAGTCAACCAAAATCTCCGGAATTCACGAATCGTCGGTATAACGATTCAAATAGCCCGCGCTTAGTCGAAACAAAGACAGTCTAATAATTTTGACTATTCAGGTAAATCCGTATGGTGTCGAGGCGTCACGGGACGATTTATGGTTTCCTCTAGCTCGCTTCCTTCTCAACTATATTTGAACTTGAAAACCAAATAATTATTCTGAAAAATGACTGTAGCCTTAAATTCAGAATTTAAAACAAGAAAATCATCACGTGGACCGATAAATAATCCAATTGACCGAATTATCAAATCGTAGAATCATTTATTGAATTCGGAAGTCCTTGGATTCTTAAAAATCCTTTGGAACTCCTTGAAGTTCTTATCTCTTCAAAAGTCTTCGAAAATCCTCAAATTGCTCTGGGGTTTTTTTTCTTCAATTCTTTGTTCTTACGATTAAAAGTGTTTAGCGATTTGTATGTAATTTGTAATATATAGTCTCTGACGAATTTTTGTAGGTACTAAATGTGTACGACGTAGCCGGACTTGATGCATAATGCAGAAATTGCGTACATCCCAAATCCCGTCAAATTTAGGCAGCGAAACTGAGGCCGTGCAGATACGCTTCCAGAGCCCTTATGTAAATTTGGCGAACAATTTCGTGGAAATTCTTGTGCGAAATGGCACTTAAACCGACCCTCGACCCGACATTACGTGCATCCGATTTTCAACGGTACTGAGCATATGATTAAAGATCGACTCAGACTCCGAGGGTGAATTTAATGCAGTGGATAAAGCATGGGTAAAGCCAGGGGACCATCCGTGTTCTACAAATAAGGTGATCGGGATTTCGCGTTGTTCGGATCAAGCGTTATGCTGATCTCCGGCCTCCGAGAGGATGTAGTCTTCAATGATTCAAGTCTCAAAAAATGTTGCGGCGTGGAAGTCGTGCAGATCTGAGAAAGTGGAGTTAAGAAAGTCGAAAAAGCTAAGGGATTTATATTTTTATATGAAAGAAGCGTATAAAAAAGTGAAAAAAAAATGGTCGCAGCTAGAGTGGGTTTTAAATTCACATAAAAATGTTATTTATGATACTCACCTAAAAATGGGAAAGAATGTCTTTCATGCGAACGAGTCCCTCGCTCGACCCGCGTTTTTGCACTTTTCTTAATTCTCAAAATCCTATTATACGATTCCGGTTCTCCAACGTGCAGGGAATTGTATCGCTGCTGGATCCAATCTTCGCTAAAAGTCATCTATAAACTGCGCTACTGTCCTTGGTATCAAGTCGATATCGTTTATTCTTGGCGAGACGGTCTTGACCCTCTGGTCTGTCCCCTTTGACTCAAATAATTAATGAGCGAATCCATCGGGAGTGGATAATTAACCGAATGTACGTAGTCAAGATCTCATTAATATTATATGTAAAGTTCAAAGTCCATGCAGTTTCTAAATTCCGACAAAAATACTTGCCTCCTGTTTGTAGAACTCGAATGCGCTCTAATTACTATTCTTAATTATTAATGTCAGAGTCTGCAGAATGGAGGAGATCGTGGCTCTGATAATTCACAAATGACAGAATGCGTATAATGACCACGTTTAATTTTCCGCAGGGACGCTAATAAAGTCGAGCTTCTGTTTCCAGTTTCGTTCACCATGCGAAATTCTGTAAAATTCAAATAAGTCTTGATCAATTCCGTAATTAGAACGGATCTTTTATTGAAGAATATTGATTATCTTTTTCGTGTGGACCTCGAGCCAAACGCGTCGAAAATGTGTGGTTGTGAATGTATAAGCGGAAACCTGATACAAACGCTAACGAATATATCGAACCCACTACCCTTGTTCCCGTATTTCGAAAAACGAGAATCGAGCACTGTCTCAATTCTCGCTTGATCGGAGACGAAAATCAAAAAGAATTCCAATTCAAGAATTGGCGAACCGCGAAACGAACCCTTCGTTCTTTATCGTGTATTGCTTCGGGCTCGAATACCAGACACTTGCTGTCTATACTGATTTTACTCTGCTAGTTGAATCTCAGGCATGCTCGGTACCTTTGAGGGTGAAAAGCTCTTCCAGAAATTCCAAATCAAATTTCGAACAAAATATGAGTTCCAAGAGAAAAAAGGATCATCGTGCCCAATAAACACAAGATGGTGTAGAACACGTTTATTCCACGTAAAATTGGTGGAAATATGGTGTTGGTGGAAAAATTACACGTTTATCCATCCACAAGTTTTCCATCCACGTTTTATACACGTGAGTCTAACGTTGAGGAATCACGTGTATACCGCTATTTTTTCTAAACGATAATTTGACGTTGCATCCACGTGTAAACACGTTGATAATTCGTGTAAGTTCAAGCGTTGATTCAACGCAAAAATTAATCGTTTCATTGACGCGTCTGTTTATCGTGTAAAACACACGTAAATACTCTGATATTTACCCGTCGAATATTCGTGTAAATCACCTGTAAACACGTTGATATTTCGTGTAAGTTCAAGCGTTGATTCAACAAAAAAATTAATTGTGTAATTCACGCGTCTAGTAATCGTGTAAAACACAGGTAACTACTCTGATATTTACCGGTCGAATATTCGTGTCAATGACGTGTAAACACGTTGATCATCCGTAGAAATGTAAGCGTTGATCGAACGGAAAAATTAATCGTTTCATTCGCGCGTCTGTTTATCGTGTATAACAAACGTAAATACTCTGATATTTACCCGTCGAATATTCGTGTAAATCACGTGTAAACACGTTGATAATTCGTGTAAGTTCAAGCGTTGATTCAACACAAAAATTAATTGTGTAATTCACGCGTCTAGTAATCGTGTAAAACACAGGTAACTACTCTGATATTTACCCGTCGAATATTCGTGTAAATGACGTGTAAACACGTTGATCATCCGTAGAAATGTAAGCGTTGATCGAACGGAAAAATTAATCGTTTCATTCGCGCGTCTGTTTATCGTGTAAAACACACGTAAATACTCTGATATTTACCCGTCGAATATTCGTGTAAATCACGTGTAAACACGTTGATCATCCGTAGAAATGTAAGCGTTGATCGAACGGAAAAATCAATCGTTTCATTCACGCGTCTGTTTATCGTGTAAAACACACGTAAATACTCTGATATTTACCCGTCGAATATTCGTGTAAATCACGTGTAAACACGTTGATAACTCGTGTAAGTTCAAGCGTTGATTCAACACAAAAATTAATTGTGTAATTCACGCGTCTAGTAATCGTGTAAAACACAGGTAACTACTCTGATATTTACCCGTCGAATATTCGTGAAAATCACGTGTAAACACGTTGACAATTCGTGTAAGTTCAAGCATTGATTCAACCCGAAAATTAATTATGTCACAACGCGTCTAGTAATCGTGTGAAACACAGGTAACTACTTTGATATTTATCCGCCGAATATTCGTGTAAATCACGTGTAAACACGTTGACAATTCGTGTAAGTTCAAGCATTGATTCAACCCGAAAATTAATTATATCATCCACGCATCTAATAATCGTGTAAAACACACGTACCTAACTATTCTGATATTCAACCGTCGAACATTCGTGCAAACCACGTGTGAACACGTTGATAATTCGAGTAAGTCTAAACGTCGCATCAACGTGTCGTATAATGTATAATATGACGTATGACGTGTTCGGGCTCGGGTTGTAGTCTTGTGTTATGGGCTGGTCTAAAAATCACGTGTAATTACGTGTCTGGAAGACGTGTAAATTACATCAATCAGTTTATTCTTCCTTCTATAATTTCAGGAACATACACGACGTGATCAAACGAACAATAAGAGAGATAATAAATCTAGATTTCTGAACATCTCATCATTGTCCCTGGTGAATCCATATATCGAAACGTTGCAGTGTTATTCAAGCGGCGGTATAGCGTAGTGGTTAGGGCGTGCGACTAGTAATACGAACAGCGGCGAGCGTTCCGGGTTCAAACCCCGGCTAGGTCTTAGGGAAGCAAAAAAGTTACAGCGAACTCAAAATGCGTTTTAATTGACATGTGTACTCGAATATAAGTTACGTTAACCTGAAACACCAAAAATAGCCAGTAAAAAGTACAAAAAAAAAAAATCCTAAAATTTTATTTTTGCGTTTCCATGTACACAACGCGTACGTTCAACGTGTATTGAACGTTTAAAACACGTTCCAGATGTTGCTCTATAACAGCCACATAAACGAATAAATATTACGTTCAATTAACGTTTCTCAAACACGATGATATTGATGGTGTAAAAGTTGGATAATACAAGTCTTTGAAACGTTTAAAAACTAGTGTAACGGGCGGACATTACATCGTTTCCGATACGTGTTCTTTCAACGGTAAATCAATGCGTATGGTCAACCGCGTAATCCACGTTCCTAAAACACGATGATATTGATCGTGTAAAAGATGTGTAATACACGTCTTTCAAACGTTTAAAAACTAGTGTAACGGGCGGACATTGCATCGGTTCTGATACGTGATCTCTCAATGAATATTACACGTTTATTCTACACGTGTTTGTGTTTTTGATCCACCATTTTTAAACGTGTATTCAACTATTTTGTGTTTATTGGGTGATTCTGTTGGTGGCAAGAAAATCTTCGCACAAAATTCTTCACAATAGTCAATATACAACTTCTCATAGGCTCTGTAAAAAGTTCATCACTGTGTCAAGTCTCACCGCAGACGAAGGGCTGATTTTTTTCCAGCAACGTTCAATAGAAAATTCTAGCGAAAAAATCGAATTCACACATTATTTTGCGAATATCTCACTTCCGGTTACTCCTGGGTGAAAAATGACTCAGATCAATATTGAAGCTCAAAAAATAACCTACATAAAAGATGAAATCTCTTTTTCGCGTGGAACCAACCGTTCAAAAGATATACTGGCTTGAAAGTGGAGATATGCTTCATGATGTGACACTTAGAGAACTTGCGGTGGTGATTCCGTGATTCCTGGCGATTTCAATTGATTTCTAGTGATTTCGAAGTAGTTTCGTATCACTAGGTATAATTTGATTTGATTTGGTCGATTTGATCGATGGACCAGTGGTATATCTCAGGTATGTGTTAGTGCTTGGCGTTACTATCAGTGCGAATCAAGTCTACTAGTAGCCAAAGAGTGGCCATGTTAAAAACAGTCACATGGGTGCCATAGGTGTGCTGAAATTGAGCGAGGTAGGAATTTGCCCTTTCTGATCTTATTTTTCCTAATTTTGCAAACGTGTTTGAACCCTTGTATCGGTGATTTTTCCTAAATCGTGTTGGATGGTTTTGAAGCTTATACTTCGCTCTTCAAAATGATACCGATACTTTTTTAGGTATCTTTCCATCCTGTGGTAGTAGGATAGGTTATGTGTTGCGATGCGAAATTGCATGGATGGACCGGGCAACAACGCTATGAATGGACCAGTATGGAAGGTATTACTTTTTTCAGTTTGTAAGACACTGTTGAGAGCATCTATCGTGGTTGGCCCACAATTTGTTTGAAATCTCAAAAATCTATTCATACGTCATCAATTTATCATTTACACCAATATATTAGGTCATTAGATCATTGTATTGTTTTATGTTCATTATTTTAGCGGTCCATCGAAGGAGATGGGGTGGTCCATCCATGGAGCAGGTCCTTGTATTGTTTTATGTTCATTATTTTAGCGGTCCATTCATGGCGCAGGGTTGCCATGAATGGACCAAATTCAAAAAACAGAAAATCGGTGATAAATAATCTGAAATTAACAATAACCTTGCTCACTCGTGACTGCTCTGTAGAATAGGTTTCGAAGAAAACATCCACCAGTGGTTTTGCATTTTCGACTCAATATCCAAATTTTATGACCAACTTTGCTTAGGGGGTCCATCGATAGCAACCTTACCCTATAACTGAAACTGATCATTATGTAAAATAAATGAAGATTATTTGCTGCGCACTCGCCTCCACCTCGTGCAGTCACCCTCATAACCTTCGTCAAATCTCCTCTTTCTCGCACTTGTATCACAATATACTATTTCGCTCCAAATCCTGAGCCTGGGAGATTCTGGTGTTAATTTCGTATCGCGACTCCGTTCCCATGTCCATTCGAGATTGGTTACGAAGGTCATCCGTTACTTCGAGTCCGCTGGTGCCGTTTGATCCGAATGTGATTACACGTCAGTAACGCCCTGTTTCCCACCTGGCATCACTCCAAGTGTAACTCAGGACCTTTGATGACGGTGTTACGTCGGATCCGGGACACGCGAGTCCTGGATAATTCAGTGGTAATCGCGTGTATGGAGCCGGAGGCCTGATTGCGAGAGTGCCATCTTTCGTTTTCGGATCCGTTTCGACGAGCCCTTATATTCCCGGAGTCGATGTAAATGAATTGGGGTAACTGTTTTAGCCGCACAAACAGCTTCTAATTTACATCACGTATATACAGACTGCAGCAAACATTGAACGGATGGTGGATAGGCTGGGTGGAACTCGTACATCCGCATTGTGTTTTCAGTGTTCACAAAGACCGATACTCACAGTCAGTTCGTACAACTCCACGGGGAATATACCTTAGTTGTTCGGGGCAAATAGACTCGTTCCATTACAGCTCCGATAAATGAGAACGACGATATTATTCACAAGTGTATATCGAGCCTTCTATGTACAGATCCATGGAAAATGTTTGCCAAGGAAAAGGAAACTTCGAACAAGCGGGTCGTATATTAGCGAGCACAAAATGGGGTGGTAATTGTTCGGTCGGTATCACTAACTCGAGTCACGAATACCTCCGGGTTCGAGAAGAAATTTCATTGGATCTAAAAAAAGGATTACTTTTTGGTGCTTCTACCGAAAAATAAGTCGTTCCTTTTTCGCCGTAGCTGAGTTCATTTTCGAAAATTCGACTGACTTCTCAGATTTTCTTATCCCTATTCTTAGATGAGGCTACAGGAGAATTTGATTTTTTTTGTCTACCCAAAATAACTATTGAAATTTGAGAGAAAAAATTTAAATCATAAATATTTTCTTAATCCAAAGGCAAACTTTGTAACCTACTTCTAGAATCCAAAGAATAGAAGATAGAAAATGAGCGGAGATTTATCACAATGAAGATCGAAATTTTGTGCCAAGACTCTTTCGTAATTCCTCTGGGTCGACGAAGATGAGTCAATATTGGATCAGCCAACAGTGCTTTCAGAAGCAGTGCCTTCTGGATCTGAATGCACTATGCCCGATAATGTGTCCAAGTTTCCATCTTTTTTCTTCTTCTTCGAAGTTAGTATGCGACAAGCTGGCGGTCATTTCTCTGGCAATTATTAATTGTGTTCTATCACCTCAACCTGAAGGTTATCCAAAAGTGAAAAACTCAAAATTGAAAGGACGTTTCTTTTTTTTTTCAATTTTTCAACGTTTTTCAAAAGTCGTGTCAGCTTTTGAGATTCTTCAGATAATTGTGGATAATATTTCAGGTCAAGTACCGAACCGATATGGTTGAAATTTGCATTGAATACCATTATTATTCATCTAGATGAAGTGCAGGCAAGCTTTTCAACCTATTTCTACTTCTGGTTATAATGGATCACAAGATTTTCATCCTTGTCCAAACCATACTTTTCCATACGAATCCATACTTTTTATTGTGTTTCTGATTGATGCTGATTCAATCAAATCTTTAATTAAATTAAGGCTCTTTAGGACTTTGTCGTAAATATTTTAATGAAAAAGGCTGTTCCGGCTTGAATTCAATTCATTTTTTTTTATGCTCGTCGTTAAAATCGTTCGGAATGAGAATATAGTTTCTCTTAAAATTCCAATTTTCAGTCAGTTCAGGTGCATTGGAAAAATTCATCCAACTATTTCTGGTTGTTAAAATATTTGAAGCTTGTTATCAACTTTGTTACAAAGCGTAATTAATACCCTCCGGGTTTTGTGTGTTGTTTTTGCTCAACTTTTTTATACTTGGATTCGTTAAATAATTCCACGAATTATAATCTCGAGTAGGTATGTATACATATCCACGATGTCCGAAACGATGTAATCATAATAGGGTTTAGGTGGGGTTTAATCAGCGAACGGTGTCGTATTTCTCGGGCTCAGATTCGACGTACGCTGATGCGAACCTGGATGAACAGGGTCTTGAAACATGTTGCCAAAATGCCGTGGGAATCCCGCGAGCACTTGGTGTCGTATTTCCGACCGGAAACATGATTCCAAAGGATACCCGAAAACCACTAAACCGGAGGTTTAATTTTATCTAGGCTATTCCCTCCCACTGCTTTACTCTATTCCTCAAGTAGGATCGTCGACCTAATCCTTCAAGCTCATACAACCCCCTTTCACCATGTCCGTCCATGCTAATTTCGGATCTCTTTTACCCTCACAAAAGCTAGAGATTGGTCCGAGGGATAAAACGCATAAGGACCACGTTTCAGTCAGATTTATTATTAATTTTTTTTTCGTGGTACAGGGTCGTATATGCCAATATAAAATCATGTGCAAAAATTAAAAGGGCTCATGAGACATTTTTTTCTTCTCTTCGTTGTGATGAACAATTTTATTAATCAGCGGTATCTCACGAAGAAGCAGTTTTGATTTATTCATTCGTTTTGCAGGTGAAAGAAAAATGAGAGACTTTGTGCCTTTAATCATAGATTTTTCCTCATTCACAGAAAGAATTTTTTTTCTTTTCATATTCTTTCGATATTCGTAAAATTTCTGCGTTTTGAAAGTTTTTGAAGTATTTGGGGGGAAAAAAACAAGTAGCCTGAGGCTTTAAATACCGCGTTACTCCATAGAGAAAAATTGGTTGAATCGTTATTTCACAATGTTTTTTCAATATCGATTAATCCATGTCTGTTCGGATTTCTGGGTGAAATAAAATTTGCATCCACCGCCCTCTCAATAGATATGTCTAGTTTCCTGTAGAAAATACTGCTTTGCCATGAAAAGTTATGAATATTCATAAAAAAAAAAAAAAATTATATTTTGTTGCAATTCTGTTAATGAAAAATAATAATCAAATTTTATAAAAATCTACAAATCTTTATGAAAAACTGTGCGCATGTTTACAATTTTGAACGAAAAACTACGGTTTCTTAAATTCTCCAACCATCCGGAAGGATTCGTAGAAAATCTTGAATAGCATATAATTGTGTGGCGAGTGTGGAAAGTGGCTGCTATCACATGCAGTCACTCGCATGTGACTCACATACTATTTTGATAATTCCTGCTACGGAAAGTTTGATTTCAGAAGAAAGCCCTAGTGCGGAAAGCAGGACTTTTCCTCCTGCTTGGTAATGAGGAACTTTACGCACGCTATACAGGCTTCAAAAATCATAATTTTCAAGCAGGTGTTACAAAAAATTATTTCCTCCAGGAATTCTCACTATGATGCTGCTTTTCTCACACGAGTTTTTCCCCATATATGCAGTAGATACACGTGAAAGTCTGAATATGAGGTTAATTTGGCAAATGGAAAAAAATGAGTTCACTTTGATACACTGTGCTTTGATCCTTTATTTATTTCTTTGGATTGATCACATTTCACTCAGAATAACTCTCAATACCATGCCTATAATATCGCGAAGCTATCTGCAAACATATTACATAAACAGATGTCGTGCTGCTACATGTCGGATCCCGACACTATTAGACACGTGACATGACAGGGATACAGTCTGCCAATAACCTAAAAGCCCTCGGACCGTGCCAATATTCGCAACTCAATAACAGGTTCATATCAGAAGAGAATACGCATCACTTGACATTTTGTTTAAAAAAAAAGTAATTGATCCAGTCGAGTTAGGTGATGTCAAGAAAAATAACGTCTTACAGTCCCAAAGTTTTAGCGAGAACAAAAGTTCTACAAAGCTTTTTTACAGCACAGGCAGTAAAAAGTCACTTTTTCATGCCTGTCTGCGATCCGAAAAAGTGAAAATTTACACAGCCAACTTTGGGACTACGGTATAAAGTCTTTATGAAGCAGTTTTCTGCAGTTGGAAGTCTTCAGCCTGCAGTTTACCACTTTCCTATACACACTTCGATCAGCGGCCTTCAACGGGCATCAAAGTCACTGTTTTTGGGCTAGGTTGTGTTTTCAGTACGAGACGTTGCGACAAAAATATCTGTTATTTTCATATCCGTTTCTGTTGTCGATGGTCGTGTTTTTCCTAAATTTGTCAATTATTCATCATTTTCTATCATCATATTAGAAGAATAGTACATTGTGTATCAAGGGCGCAAAACACTATTTTTCGAGTGTGAAATTTGCAGTACAAGCCGAAGGCGAGTGTACTGCAATCACACTCGCCAAAATAGCCTTGCGCCCGTGTTGCACACGATTTTTTTCTCAACACCTGGTCTGCAAAAATGCCTCGTTTCAGAGCGAGTGAGCGGGCGCAAAACGGAACTTTGCGCCCGAGGGCAGGAAAAAAGTCGTTTGCGCCAGCTTTAGGCGGGCGCAAAGCACATTTCCGCCCGAGGGCCGAAAAGATCTGTTTTGCGCCCGCTCAAGAGGTATGAAAAGTGGCATTTTGCGACCGGGTGTGAGAAAAAGTCATTTTAATTTAGCTAAATGGTAAAATTAAAAATCGTTGATAATAAAATGATCTATGACTATGAAGAACGTGACAAAATGTGTATCCCACTTTTCACCCACTTCCAAGATGATCGTGTCCGTAGAAGAAGAGAAAAGGAAAATGAAAATGAAAAACTGTCTCGTCAGCAGTATGCATATCGAACGATCAGTTTTCTTGCGTGAGTCAGCATGTTGTTACGGAAGTTGAATCAGTTAAGTCACGAACATCGGTTTAATGACGCGAACAAGTCCCATCGTTGCTTTCCACGGGCAATGTTCAACTTGTGTAAAGCTGAAAAGTTGAGCCATTCGGAATGGAGGGAACAGGTTGCTCATTTGACTCATAGTAAATTTTTCATTGCCTGCACGGTGTACCGCTCTCGCGTTCTTCTTTTTTTTTCTTTTTTTTTTTTTGTTATCGTGTACCGTGTGAATGACGTGTAACGTACATACATACATACATAAAAAAAATACACATACATACACCAGGCTTAAACTCGAAGGAAAATTTGAACAACACACACCAACCCTCCCAACGAACCACGGACAGGACATTTGACAACGGCAATTCATCCCCAGAGAGAAACATCATGGTGAGATGTCTCCGGGGAATTATACCTCATCACCCCCATTTATAGAATTACTGTAGATTAAAGGGGGTGGGGGGGGTTAGGAGACACGGAATATAAGCGTGACATCAAACATCGATTAGGTATGCGTGAAAGCATCGATATTTCACAAAAAAGCTTCGACAATCGGTAAAATTGAAATTTTTTTAAATTTTCGAGTTACCAACTCAGATTTAAAATGGACAAATTTTTCTTCTTATTTGAGCTCATTAAGATTCTTTGCTTCTCAATTGATCGTTGATTGAATTGTTTGATCGTCGAATTATTCTTACTTAGAAACCGAAAAGTCCTGCAGAAAATATTCAATAACTTTTCATTTTTATAGTGGATATCAGAAAACGAATCAGCAGCCATTGAGACAATAGTTGTGTCCATTTCTATGAGAAGAAACTTCAAAATCTGTGGAATGGTTTTTGAGATTTCATGTTCGCCGAGTCCCCGGAATGAATTGAAGTAATTCATGTTATCGCAAATTCAACTATTTCATTTTTATTCCGAAATATGAAGCGACGAAGCTACTAAAATAACGGATTATTAGAACTGAACAAGACCATCCCTTTTTTCAAATCTCGTTTTTCTGAATTTCTACCCAGAATTGAATTAAATTTATCAGTTTTGTGTTCTTTGAATGAAATTACAACGAAATGGACCCACAAGTGAATATTAAAGTACATAAATAAAAATCACATACAAACGCAAATGAGAGATTAATAGTAAAAATGATTAAACTATTCAAAAATCTATTCAATGCATCATTCTTAAAAGAGAAAACGAATTTTAATTATAAACTACAATAACATGTATTGTTTTTTGCTTCTCTTTTAGTTCTTGTACATTTGGCATTGCACAGATGTGAGACAAGACAAGAGCATAGAGAAACAACAACTTGATTCAAACACTCAAACTAAACAACTACATTCCTTTTTTTCTACTCGAACGTCTGAATTTTCACAAAACCATGTAAAATGTTGCAGATAAATTCATCAGGCTGGTCTCTGGGTCCCGAGTTGTGCGATATGTGGACGAGCAGCGACGTCCTGTGCTGCACAGCTTCGATCCTTCATCTCGTGGCCATAGCTGTGGACAGGTACTGGGCGGTGACCGACCTCAATTACATTCAGGTGAGACAATTAGCCGGAGCTTGTAGCCCCCGAGGCCGCTTTTCCAGCTGGAAGAGGTTGAGCCTTCATGTACTCGAGGTAGTCGCGGTGATCCTGTGACGCTCATTCCCTGAGCACGACGCCACGGAAAAAAAAGAACCAAAGCTCGTTTCAGTCCGAATCAGGAACTCGAGCAGCTCTTTGAGGAAAAATATACTCGCCATCAGTCCAATTATTTGTTTTGCCTTTTATAAAAATAACGTGATTAAGAAAATGAAAGACTCGAAAATGTCTTAGCGGTTCTCTTGATCCCGGCTAGAGTCCCTTTGAATTGACTCAAGTCCGTTAATTACGGTGCCCCCAGCTCCGATTAGCGGGCTTGAAACCGACAACTTACGATTGGATTTCAGGCGAGAAACCCGAGGAGAATCGGGATGCTGGTAGTCGCGGTGTGGGTCGTATCTTTGGGGGTTTCATTGGCGCCCCAATTGGGGTGGAAGGATCCCGACTATCTGGACCGCATCGCTGAAGGAAAATGCCTCGTTTCGCAGGACGCTGCCTATCAAGTGAGTCCATAAAGTAAAAACTGCTATTTCGCGGTACGGACTGGGGTGCCGCCTCGGCGATACACTTTGGGGTGTAAAATTCAGAGCAGCGTGGACATTTCACCCTCTAGACGACCCAGACATACTTCCTTCTCTCGTGATTATACATAATCATGTCCAAAAAGGCCTGATATGATCATGGGACGATCTATTTTTCTACTTTTATATAATTGCGTGTGTGGTAAGTCTACAATGTCAGAGGAGCGTCAAAGACCTGCACCTTCTGGATAAATTATATATCTTCTGATTGTTCTGAAACAAGACACTGATATGGAGGAAAAAAAGTATGTCTATGTACAGGGCGAACGGTCCGAAGTTGGCTGGGATCGAGAAACAAGCTTTCAGTCAGTTCTGAACAAATCTAACTGTCTGAAAGCTCATTTCGAGATTCTAGCCAACTTCAGACTGTTCAAGCGAGATCAATGGAATCCAATAAGGCCCATAACTTCCGCAATTGATAGTTTCAACGTAAAAGTTAAAAATCGCCAAAATTATTAAAAATTGCAAGCTGAAAAACGATTTGAGATGAAAGGAAATTCCGTTTTTTTCAACCTTCATTCGGAATACCAAGTTGTTGAAGCAACGACAAAATCGATGATGGTAATAAAAAATCGTGTGCAATAACGTATGAGAATTATTCTGAAAATGAGATTTGGTTCCTTTAGGTATCTAAAAAATTAAATGTCTCACCATTTTAATATGTGGCTTTATCGGGTCAATCTTCGGATTCAATTATGTATTATTTCGTCCCGTTCGGTTCGTAGAATCGAATTACGAAAAAAATTCTTCCCTATACTCGTGTTAAATTGTGTCGTTTTAGAGGAACTGAGAAAATAGGAAAGCTCGTGAGCCACGGGAGTTATCGAATTATCGTTGTACCCTCGAGCGTTTCTCCGAGGTCTTCTTCCCTCGGTACCGTGTTCCCTAATTTCGGTATATCCGAGTTCTGCGCACCTCTTCCTTTCCATCCGTTCGCCGGATGATGGGCTCAGCCAAATTGGATTTTTGTTTGATATGTTCGCAATCGAGTTAAACAGGCACGCGCACCCCACGCCTCGTTCTTATCATCCTAAAACTTTTACGATTTCCTTAATTTGTCCGTACCACTGCGGTTTCGTTGCCAAATATCCGCCATTTTTGTTCCAAGCATAGAATTTTCAGCGCTATTATCGCGGGATACAATTTTTTTTCTTCAGGGCGCGGTCCTCGCGCTGGTCCATTCCACCATTAATCCTCTCATGTCCAATTCCCGAGGGTATCGATCGCCATATCGATTTACTCGGTGGGTAGTAAATACCGTAACGTCAAAGCTCGCTTATACACCATCGCACACGCAACCCCCGCAACGCCTCTACTTTCTGATCATATAAATCTCATATTTTGGCAATATTCTTTTACAAAGGGCCACGTACGCTCATTCTCTGAATGTCCGTCTGTGTGATATATCATGACTGACCTCCTTCCACGGCCGTTGAGCCGTCGATTATGCGATTTTTTTGTTATTTACCCCCTTTTTTTTATCCAAGGGAGTAAGAACACAACTTGAGTTTCATTTTGAAAGAAAAAGGGATACCATTTATCTTGAAAATTTTAGCCTTTACAGACTCTGTGAGAGTAGAGCTTGCGAAAAGCTCCGATCCTTCAAGCTTTCGCTGGACCGATTTTTGATGAATTGAAAATTACTTGAAATATCAAACTCTAATAGGATGAAGAAAATTTTTGAGACATTTTTGTGTGTTTTTGGGAACTGAAAAGTCAGATCCAGAAGTTCATAAGTGCCATCAAAATACTGAAATTTTATAAATTTGAAATCGATGATTATTTGGTCATTTTCAAAGAATCGTACAGTTTTTAGTAGAGAACTTTTATCTCCTGCCAAATTACAGTTTTATACTTTGAATTACGTTCAATCCAAAAATTGTTCGTAAATATAGAAAAAAGATGGTACCGCTGCAGCTGCAAAATCACAAAAAGTACCGGACCAATTGTATTGAAATTAGGACAAAGTATTTCTACATTACATATATTTCGCGTGTCTAATGACATAAGGACGTAAGCGCCATTATACGACGTTTTGCTGTTTATAATGGCATAAAGTCGTATAATTTTTTTTTTTCACGCCAATCGCTCTGAAAACGTTCCAAACCTATAGATCAATTGAAATTACGAGATCGAAAAATGTAAGTGCAAAAGGTCGTAAGTTGGGCGCTTACGACCTTCTGCAGTTACCTATGAATATTTTTTATCGAAATTTTCGAAACGACGTCGATTTCGATTTTTCTTTGCGTTTCACGAGTTTTCACAGCTATTTGAAAAAAACGTGAAAAAAAAAAAATTGGCGCTTACGACCTTCTGCAGTTACCTATGAATATTTTTTATCGAAATTTTCGAAACGACGTCGATTTCGATTTTTCTTTGCGTTTCACGAGTTTTTACGGCTATTTGAAAAAATCGTGAAAAAAAAATTTAAAAAAAATTGGCGCTTACGACCTTCTGCAGTTACCTACGAATATTTTTTATCGAAATTTTCTAAACGACGTCGATTTCGATTTTTCTTTGCGTTTCACGAGTTTTTACGGCTATTTGAAAAAATCGTGAAAAAAAAATTAAAAAAAAATTGGCGCTTACGACCTTCTGCAGTTACGTACGAATATTTTTTATCGAAATTTTCGAAAGGACGTCGATTTCGATTTTTCTTTGCGTTTCACGAGTTTTTACGGCTATTTGAAAAAATCGTGAAAAAAAATTTTTTTTTAAATTGGCGCTTACGACCTTCTGCAGTTACCTACGAATATTTTTTATCGAAATTTTCTAAACGACGTCGATTTCGATTTTTCTTTGCGTTTCACGAGTTTTTACGGCTATTTGAAAAAATCGTGAAAAAAAAGAAAAAAAAAAATTGGCGCTTACGACCTTCTGCAGTTACGTACGAATATTTTTTATCGAAATTTTCGAAAGGACGTCGATTTCGATTTTTCTTTGCGTTTCACGAGTTTTTACGGCTATTTGGAAAAATCGTGAAAAATTTTTTTTTTTAAATTGGCGCTTACGACCTTCTGCAGTTACCTACGAATATTTTTTATCGAAATTTTCTAAACGACGTCGATTTCGATTTTTCTTTGCATTTTACGAGTTTTCACAGCTATTTGAAAAAAACGTGAAAAAAATTTTTTTTTTAACTTGGCGCTTACGACCTTCTGTTTTTATTTTGTTTTTTAATCTTCCTTAAAAATTGTAATGAAAGAACGACGTATCCGCCCAACTTACGACCTTTTGCACTTACATTTTTCGAACTCGTAATTTCAATTGATCGATACGTTTTGACCGTTTTCGGAGCGAATGACGTCAAAAAAAAAAAATTATACGACCTTTTGCCACCAAAATCGCGTTTTTGGCGCTTACGACCTTATGCCATTAGACACGCGATATATTTCCCATTACGCAATGTACGAATAATTTTTGCTATAGGTCAATTAGTTTCTTCAATAGCAATTTTCACATATTAAATTCTACTGAATAAATTTTTTTCGTGTTCCTTCACCGCCATTCCTTCAATTATGAAACGATTATTGGACTGCATATGTTTCATATGTTTCACAATTCCCATGATAAGTTTGGATTTAGTTTTTCAAAATGAAGTCTAAGTTGTGTGTTTTTAAGCCCCACGTTTGGCAATTTGTTTTTTGCCTCCGTTTTTCGCACAAGTTGATGCATCTTTGCCAAAGCAAGTATTTTTTTCTTTGTAGCCGTAGCCCCTGCACTCCCTTGAAAAATTAACTGGTCTTAAAGCTCTTTATCTCTATTATCTGAAAAAAAAAACGAATCAAATTACTTACACCAGATATTCGCCACCTGCGCAACGTTCTACGTGCCTCTTCTGGTCATTTTGTTTCTCTACTGGAGGATATTCCAAGCTGCCAGAAGACGGATTAGAAAACGTCCTGGGGCGGCGGTTCAGCCTCCCCGAGAAAGAAGAGGAATTCTGAGACTGGTCACCAAGAGGTAAGAAGCTATCGATCCTTGAGCCCACCGGTTTTGTTTTACCCTCGCAAACATTGTCGAGGGAGAAAATCATTAGGGAAGAAGGACTGTTTAATGAGAAATTTTGAGATCAAAGATTGACGGATTATTTGAACGAGCTTTGCACCATCAAAGGGTTTTTGTCAAGTGTTTTATGAATATTAATAAACCCGATACATCGAATATTGAACGTTAATTAAACTCGCTTACTTCTGAACGACGAGAATTTGCCCCGAAGTTTTCTGAAGAAAAAGTAAAAAAATTATAAACATTCGCTGAGATATCAATTTTTAAATTTGGAGTTCTTCAAAGTGACGATTTAAACGTGAATAATTAATTTTGATAATTTTTTTCTTTAAATCTTTAGTGAATTTGATTAGCATTCAGTTTTCAATTATCAGATACGATATCATTCTAAAAAGTACTGATTCGATTGTATGAACTTCCTCAAGGAAATAAAGAGACGAAGAGAAATTTCGTGGAAAAGATGACAAGAAATCGTTTTGAAGAGCTTAAGAAATGCCTACCTAACCGAATCTTCTCTCGACATGAATCTAAACCCTCGAAGTAAAAGCTCACGGTTAATTAACTTTGGTAGAAGGATATTTTGTAATCGTGTTATTATAATTGGACTTTACCAAACTTCGGTGGATTTGTTAGAACCTTATTCCGTTACGATATCCAATCGCATCCCCATCCCCTTCTTTATACTCCATTCAATTACAATCGAATACACACAGCTGCGTGCTCTACGATAAAAACGCTCAAATGAAAAAGTGCGTCTTTTACACACCAGTTTTCTTTTTCAGACACTACATCTGGTAAGATACGTGATTCTTTCAGTCTCTTAAAACGTGACGTAAAAGCTAACGACGAGTAAAAAAGAATTTTTAATCTAGCCGACTGTATAAATTCGACACTGAGCAGGATATAAATAATCCGACAAAGTACTTTCTTTGGAACCGTAAGCTGAGCGTGGACACCGAATTTCACTGAAAAATGTTGAAAATTCTAGGAGTTGTTGATCTTCAAAATTTTGATTTTGCAGCAGGGGAAAAAAGTCATCCGAGCTTGTCGATTTTTCAAAGTCAGCAAAATCTGAGATATGAAGAATCCGACAAAGTACTTTCTTTGGAACCGTAAACTGAGCGTGGACACCGAATTTCACTGAAAAATGTTGAAAATTCTAGGAGTTGTTGATCTTCAAAATTTTCATTTTGCAGCAGGGGAAAAAAGTCATCCGAGCTTGTTGATTTTCTAAAGTCAGCAAAATATGAGATATAAAGAATCCGACAAAGTACTTTCCTTGGAACCGTGAGCTGAGCGTGGACACCGAATTTCACTGAAAAATGTTGAAAATTCTAGGAGTCGTTGATCTTCAAAATTTTGATTTTGCAGCAGGGGAAAAAAGTCATCCGAGCTTGTCGATTTTCTAAAGTCAGCAAAATAAGAGAAATAAAGAATCCGACAAAGTACTTTCTTTGGAACCGTGAGCTGAACGTGGTCATCGAATTTCACTGAGAAATGTTGAAAATTCTAGGAGTTGTTGATCTTCAAAATTTTCATTTTGCAGGAGGGGAAAAAAGTCATCCGAGCTTGTCGATTTTCTAAAGTCAGCAAAATAAGAGAAATAAAGAATCCGACAAAGTACTTTCTTTGGAACCGTGAGCTGAACGTGGTCATCGAATTTCACTGAGAAATGTTGAAAATTCTAGGAGTTGTTGATCTTCAAAATTTTGATTTTGCAGCAGGGTAAAAAGTCATCCGAGCTTGTCGATTTTCTAAAGTCAGCAAAATATGAGATATAAAGAATCCGACAAAGTACTTTCCTTGGAACCGTGAGCTGAGCGTGGACACCGAATTTCACTGAAAAATGTTGAAAATTCTAGGAGTTGTTGATCTTCAAAATTTTCATTTTGCAGCAGGGGAAAAAAGTCATCCGAGCTTGTCGATTTTTCAAAGTCAGCAAAATCTGAGATATGAAGAATCCGACAAAGTACTTTCTTTGGAACCGTAAACTGAGCGTGGACACCGAATTTCACTGAAAAATGTTGAAAATTCTAGGAGTTGTTGATCTTCAAAATTTTCATTTTGCAGCAGGGGAAAAAAGTCATCCGAGCTTGTTGATTTTCTAAAGTCAGCAAAATATGAGATATAAAGAATCCGACAAAGTACTTTCCTTGGAACCGTGAGCTGAGCGTGGACACCGAATTTCACTGAAAAATGTTGAAAATTCTAGGAGTTGTTGATCTTCAAAATTTTGATTTTGCAGCAGGGGAAAAAAGTCATCCGAGCTTGTCGATTTTCTAAAGTCAGCAAAATAAGAGAAATAAAGAATCCGACAAAGTACTTTCTTTGGAACCGTGAGCTGAACGTGGTCATCGAATTTCACTGAGAAATGTTGAAAATTCTAGGAGTTGTTGATCTTCAAAATTTTGATTTTGCAGCAGGGGAAAAAAGTCATCCGAGCTTGTCGATTTTCTAAAGTCAGCAAAATAAGAGAAATAAAGAATCCGACAAAGTACTTTCTTTGGAACCGTGAGCTGAACGTGGTCATCGAATTTCACTGAGAAATGTTGAAAATTCTAGGAGTTGTTGATCTTCAAAATTTTGATTTTGCAGCAGGGGAAAAAAGTCATCCGAGCTTGTCGATTTTCTAAAGTCAGCAAAATATGAGATATAAAGAATCCGACAAAGTACTTTCCTTGGAACCGTGAGCTGAGCGTGGACACCGAATTTCACTGAAAAATGTTGAAAATTCTAGGAGTTGTTGATCTTCAAAATTTTCATTTTGCAGCAGGGGAAAAAAGTCATCCGAGCTTGTCGATTTTTCAAAGTCAGCAAAATCTGAGATATGAAAAATCCGACAAAGTACTTACTTTGGAACCGTAAACTGAGCGTGGAAAGCGAATTTCACTGAAAAATGTTGAAAATTCTAGGAGTTGTTGATCTTCAAAATTTTGATTTTGCAGCAGGGGAAAAAAGTCATCCGAGCTTGTCGATTTTCTAAAGTCAGCAAAATAAGAGAAATAAAGAATCCGACAAAGTACTTTCTTTGGAACCGTGAGCTGAACGTGGTCATCGAATTTCACTGAGAAATGTTGAAAATTCTAGGAGTTGTTGATCTTCAAAATTTTGATTTTGCAGCAGGGTAAAAAGTCATCCGAGCTTGTCGATTTTCTAAAGTCAGCAAAATATGAGATATAAAGAATCCGACAAAGTACTTTCCTTGGAACCGTGAGCTGAGCGTGGACACCGAATTTCACTGAAAAATGTTGAAAATTCTAGGAGTCGTTGATCTTCAAAATTTTGATTTTGCAGCAGGGGAAAAAAGTCATCCGAGCTTGTCGATTTTCTAAAGTCAGCAAAATATGAGATATAAAGAATCCGACAAAGTACTTTCCTTGGAACCGTGAGCTGAGCGTGGACACCGAATTTCACTGAAAAATGTTGAAAATTCTAGGAGTCGTTGATCTTCAAAATTTTGATTTTGCAGCAGGGGAAAAAAGTCATCCGAGCTTGTCGATTTTCTAAAGTCAGCAAAATAAGAGAAATAAAGAATCCGACAAAGTACTTTCTTTGGAACCGTGAGCTGAACGTGGACACCGAATTTCACTGAAAAATGTTGAAAATTCTAGGAGTTGTTGATCTTCAAAATTTTCATTTTGCAGCAGGGGAAAAAAGTCATCCGAGCTTGTCGATTTTTCAAAGTCAGCAAAATCTGAGATATGAAAAATCCGACAAAGTACTTACTTTGGAACCGTAAACTGAGCGTGGAAAGCGAATTTCACTGAAAATGTTGAAAATTCTAGGAGTTGTTGATCTTCAAAATTTTGATTTTGCAGCAGGGGAAAAAAGTCATCCGAGCTTGTCGATTTTTCAAAGTCAGCAAAATCTGAGATATGAAGAATCCGACAAAGTACTTTCTTTGGAACCGTAAACTGAGCGTGGACACCGAATTTCACTGAAAAATGTTGAAAATTCTAGGAGTTGTTGATCTTCAAAATTTTGATTTTGCAGCAGGGGAAAAAAGTCATCCGAGCTTGTCGATTTTTCAAAGTCAGCAAAATCTGAGATATGAAGAATCCGACAAAGTACTTTCTTTGGAACCGTAAACTGAGCGTGGACACCGAATTTCACTGAAAAATGTTGAAAATTCTAGGAGTTGTTGATCTTCAAAATTTTCATTTTGCAGCAGGGGAAAAAAGTCATCCGAGCTTGTTGATTTTCTAAAGTCAGCAAAATATGAGATATAAAGAATCCGACAAAGTACTTTCCTTGGAACCGTGAGCTGAGCGTGGACACCGAATTTCACTGAAAAATGTTGAAAATTCTAGGAGTCGTTGATCTTCAAAATTTTGATTTTGCAGCAGGGGAAAAAAGTCATCCGAGCTTGTCGATTTTCTAAAGTCAGCAAAATAAGAGAAATAAAGAATCCGACAAAGTACTTTCTTTGGAACCGTGAGCTGAACGTGGACACCGAATTTCACTGAAAAATGTTGAAAATTCTAGGAGTTGTTGATCTTCAAAATTTTCATTTTGCAGCAGGGGAAAAAAGTCATCCGAGCTTGTCGATTTTTCAAAGTCAGCAAAATCTGAGATATGAAAAATCCGACAAAGTACTTACTTTGGAACCGTAAACTGAGCGTGGAAAGCGAATTTCACTGAAGAATGTTGAAAATTCTAGGAGTTGTTGATCTTCAAAATTTTGATTTTGCAGCAGGGGAAAAAAGTCATCCGAGCTTGTCGATTTTTCAAAGTCAGCAAAATCTGAGATATGAAAAATCCGACAAAGTACTTACTTTGGAACCGTAAACTGAGCGTGGAAAGCGAATTTCACTGAAAAATGTTGAAAATTCTAGGAGTTGTTGATCTTCAAAATTTTGATTTTGCAGCAGGGGAAAAAAGTCATCCGAGCTTGTCGATTTTTCAAAGTCAGCAAAATCTGAGATATGAAGAATCCGACAAAGTACTTTCCTTGGAACCGTGAGCTGAGCGTGGACACCGAATTTCACTGAAAAATGTTGAAAATTCTAGGAGTCGTTGATCTTCAAAATTTTGATTTTGCAGCAGGGGAAAAAAGTCATCCGAGCTTGTCGATTTTCTAAAGTCAGCAAAATAAGAGAAATAAAGAATCCGACAAAGTACTTTCTTTGGAACCGTGAGCTGAACGTGGACATCGAATTTCACTGAGAAATGTTGAAAATTCTAGGAGTCGTTGATCTTCAAAATTTTGATTTTGCAGCAGGGGAAAAAAGTCATCCGAGCTTGTCGATTTTTCAAAGTCAGCAAAATCTGAGATATGAAGAATCCGACAAAGTACTTTCTTTGGAACCGTAAACTGAGCGTGGAAAGCGAATTTCACTGAAAAATGTTGAACATTCTAGGAGTTGTTGATCTCCAAAATTTTGATTTTGCAGCAGGGGAAAAATTCCTCTGAGCTTGTCGCGATTATCTAAATTAAAAAATAAAGTTATTTTCAAATTTATAACAAATTTCATAACTCGTACAATTTTTAACATTCGATAAAAAATTCGGTGTGCATTGTCAGTGTACAGAAATAAATTCCGAAAAAAAATCTACAACTATTTGTGATCAGTACCTACGTCGTGTAGTTGATCTCATCGATCGGAATTCCGTCATCAAATATGCGCGTCTTGAAGTTCTTAATCCGTGAAAGATGTCTCATAAACAATGTAAGCCTGATGGGTACCCAAAACTTTGGATAGGAATTAATGATCAACAATTTTGGAAGTCGTGGTGGTATGTATCCATTCATGGAAATTGCTGGATAACCGGGCATGAACCTAACTGAATTCTAAAATCATTATAACGTACAGCTTTGGTCGAACGAGTTTTCTCCTCTCTCATCATTTATTCACTCACTTTGAAAACGTGATTAGGCTAATGGAAACCGTACCTCACGCGTCATAATCGCTCGAGACTCGCACGAAACGTTGTTGCAATTAATACGACCCTTCCAGTAATCTCTTTTCGTTCTAAAAGCAGCGTGATTCAAACGAGTATTAAACAGGGTGTCTACATCCTTGAAAAACCTGGAAGTCCTGGAAATCTCAGGGAACTTTTTTTCTCCTGGAATATCCTGGAATTCTCAGGGAATATTGAGTTCACTCAGGGAATTTTTCTGAAAGTGATCAATTGGAAAAAAAATTCTGCAAATTCAAAACCCGGATTGAATTGCAATAAAAAAAAAAAATCTAGTATATTTTGCGAAATAATAATAAAAATCGTATCTCGACACACCTGGAAAAATAGAAAAAAATAGCCTGGAATATCCTGGAATTCTCAGGGAATTTTAGATCCTTGCTTGATTAGACACCCTGTTAAAGCCCTCCGTAACCACTGAGCCATAAACTGGTACTTCTGTACCGCTTTACGGCTTGAATATACTAAAGCTCGTGGAATAGAAATAACTAATTGTAAATTCGAATGAATTCTGACTTGTGACTCTGCCTACTAACCAGTTGATACAAACGACCCGTAAATTATCTGAACGTAAATTTCCCGAATCTTTACTGTCACTAAAGACGCAACTAGATTTTTTCTCTTCTTATCACGACTTGTTTCTCTTAATCTGTAACTGTTAGCGCTAAGATCCTCGGGGTTAAGGATCGAGGAACAGGATTACCGTGCTACATCCTTTTTTCCAGACGAACCACCCTAAGCCGAATTAAGGGGGTCTCTTCTAAAAAAAAAACATTTTCTTTCAAGGGGTGGTTTCCGTGCTGACGGTTGAATGATGAAAAGTTTATATTATATGTATATTTGAACACTTTGTTTGAACGGTGTTATTATTTCATGAAAAAAAAACATTTTCTGATAATTTAGGGTGGTGACAAGATCTAGATTTATTGATGGCGTGCGTGATAACTCGAGCAACTGTTCTTCTATCGATTAGCAATTTTAAACAGTCGTTCACGACACTATCGCTCGATCATCTACGCAGTCATTTTCAGAAATTTGAAATAGACACAAGATGGGACTACTTTGTTATTCTGAAATAACTCATTGAAGTCAAAGCAAAAACAGTATTGAAAAAAAATTTTTAATGGTAAAAAAATCGTTTGAGAGTAGAAGAAGCGCTCGATGAAATGACTTTGGAATTTTTTGGAATTGTACAAAATCAACTGAAATCGCTTACAGTGTCTCTGAGATCATTCGTAACCGGATAAAATTGCTTGATATAATTCTCAATCAGCTTCAAATGACTGATAAAAAAGTCTGAAATAAATCTGAATTCTCGTTTCGAATCACTTTATTGAAATCACTTGAAGTTCTTGGAATATTGAAATTGCGAAGTCAGGGTAGAAAGTGTGTACACATAATCCACAAAGGATTGAAATTGCTTGAAGATTGTCGAAACGAATTTTGGAGCATTTAGAACGATTGAAATTGTTAAAACGTTACTTGGACCCTTTTTACATTAGACCCTTGAATGACTTGCCATCCGATTTGCGATTGAATAGTCTCAATATCGTTTTATGATTGTTGAAAGATCCACATTTCTGTTACACCATGTCATAGCGATGTCAAATTCAAAAGCAGTGATTGTGAGCTAGATAGAGAATTTTGAAAAGGGAGCCTCTCTCACAGATCTGTAACTATACTATACTATGAACAGGAAAGAAACTAACGATTGGGTTCACATTCGTACTATAATTTTGACTGTATTGTGAATTTCAAATGCATCCGACAGTACTGGCATCAATGACTACTGAAAATGTCAAATCTATGCGGAAACAATTGCTCTAAATCATCTTCTCAACTGTTTTTCTGTTCTCATTCTTGTATTTTTCAGTTTCTCATTCTTGTACAAAGTGTATGAAGCTTAGGAGACACTAAAACTTGTCATCCATCGATCCGAACGAAAATGATGGCGAATGTAGGCTTGATGCATTTAGACTTCAACTGGTAAAAAACAGTAAGACCCACTGGTCATCAGCCATTTCAGACAGACAATAAGTGCAATATGCAAAATCAGGAGAATGTCTTTCACACGATAGATCGACAATACAACGAAGAAGTGTCAAACGAGTCAAGTCGCTGCAGCTGCTGTCCAAATGAATAAACATTTGACTGAATGGAGGATCTTATCGTCACAGCACTTGAATGTCGTTTTTTAATTTAGATCAAAATGACACACCCCACTTCTGGTATCGGGAATTATTTTGATCGACCAATGAAAGCGACTTCTAGTGGAAATTCGCAACCCTGACGGAAACATAGAGAACCTCACCATGCACTTATTTGTTAGCGAATTGATCAACGATCAAATTTTAACTTAGGTGACAAATAGTCATTGTCTCTGGCCTCATGCGATGAAGTTGACATTTCTAATGAGAAAAATTTCTTGTGTTGGCCGGGAATCGAACCGGGGTCTCCCGCTTCCTAGTCCGGAACCTACACCACGAGACCGCTATGCTCACCCAAAGATTCTTCCCATCTTAGATTGTATCAGTGCTCAGTTCACATTGAAGGAAAAGGAAAATAAATAATTCAACGTTTGATACTAATTTTTTTATCTATCGTGTAAAAAACGCTCTCCTCATTCAACACATTCATGTACATGTGCCGCTCAATATTGGGGTCCAAAACTTACCCATACACTATCTGGTGGTAGAAATTGAAACTATATGAGTAAGTGCAGACCCACATCTCACTTTAAAAACGAGGTTATAGACGCTCTCTGAAGAAATATCAAGTTTAATAGTGACAATCGTAGAGACTTGAGTGGCAAGAATGTAATTCTGACTGAAAACATTGCGAACATTAACATTATTTGTCACAGCTACCTACACTGACCGTTTATTAGGTTAGGGACCTCAATATTGGGGTCCAAAACTTGCCCATACACTATTTGGTGGTAGAAATTGAAACTATATGAGTAAGTGCAGACCCACATCTCACTTTAAAAACGAGGTTACAGACGCTCTCTGAATAAATATGATGTTTAATAGTGATAATCGTAGAGACTTGAGTGGCAAGAATGTAATTCTGACTGAAAACATGGCGAACATTAACATTATTTGTCACAGCTACCTACACTGACCGTTTATTAGGTTAGGGATCGGTGGAAGACGAGCCGTAGCGTCCCCTGTTGAACCGATTTTGAACCAATTGTGTAAATCCTAGGCCCAGAGAAGAGTCGACGACGGCATTTACCATAACGCGGTCAACGCCAGATCACTCTTCCGCATCCCCGGAGAAAACGTCGTCCTACAACGGAGCGAATCCGCCGTCAACACCGGCGCCGACTAACCAGCAACCGGCGTCTTCCGGGCCTCGAAAAACGCGAGAAACAATCGAAGCAAAACGTGAGAGAAAGGCGGCGAAGACCCTCGCGATAATCACCGGTGCCTTTGTCGCCTGTTGGCTGCCATTTTTTTTGGTAGCACTCCTGCAGGCCCTTTGCGAGCCCTGCGCGCCTCCTGACCTGGTAGCCAGCGTATTTCTCTGGCTCGGATACTTCAACAGCACCCTTAACCCATTGATCTATACGATATTCTCCCCCGAATTCCGACAGGCTTTCAAGAGGATGCTATGCGGCACTCGCGGGGGTCGTGGCTGACACTGGGTCTAACTGCTGCGGGGTCAGGCTTTTTTTTTTCATTAGACCATTATCGCCCCCTTACACCCTCCGCAGCAACGTACGATATATGTATACACGCAAAGTGTGGGAACGTTATCACCCGGTGTTAACAGCCTTGTTCCTTTTCCTAATCTTTATGTTTTTTATTTTCATTTTTTGCTCATGTTTTTTTGTTTCCTTTCCCGAAGGACCTTCGGGCCTTTTCTCTCTTCTCTTTCCTCAGAGAAAATCCGAACCCTCTTTTCGATATCCGTGGGTGGTTTCGGCGCGTCTCTAAGGACGTTCGCTGATAGACTGGATTTAGTAGAAGAAAGATAAGCTAGTTATATCGATTTATATACTGTACGTGATTGTTCGTTAGGAATCTCATAACACATATAAGTCTACGATGTATACGACGCGATACGATATCGCAGAGATCAATAATATGATACGATCCGATGCACGTAAGGACGTGGCTTTCATGCCTGAAAGGCAATGTTATAGATAAAAATGGAGAAGTCAGCGAGCGTACACATGTAATGCCTGATTTAACCAATCAGAAATAGTATTGAGCAGAATATACGACGCCAGTGCTGCTCCTAATCTCATTTACTACGAACTGCAGTGAAGACAGAATTCGATCTCGATTTATCATTGCAGCTGGTCTCTATAAAATGTACTCGTGCCGGTCGAACTGGAAACTCGAGAATCGAAGACCTGATTCACTTCTTTCAGTTCTATTGATCGCTGAACAAATCGTTGATAAAATTCAAGCTTTCAGATATGAGACGATAGATTTTATAGATCGATTAAAATAGTATTTAAAAAGTAACGATAATCCCAATATATTAATAAAGTATAATTAGTATTACGTTTAAGGGCTCAAAGTTTCGGAGCCGAAACACCGTTTGTTACACTCTGTATATCGTGGCTGAAAATGAACAGTGCTTTTCGTATTTTATCCTCCAGGCGGATTCTAAGAGATTGCATTTGTACATATTATCAACTGAGTTTATCACTAATCTGTCGATTGGGTGCGAAAAAAAAAATTACCCACTCGGCTCTTTCGATACAATTGCATAAAATTTTATTCACGATGTATATACGAGTTGCTCAATGCAAACAGACTGATTGGGAGTTGAACATTAGCGAATTAACGAGAGTGTGTTGAACGTGGGAAAGAAAGATTGCGATGAACGAATGGTTTTTCTTTTCATCTAATATCACTATTGTTTTTGCTGTATAATTTTTGTTTTCTCGTAGCTTGTACAGATATCTACTCTACCATCCACTTGAGCCCCATAGGTGGTTGGCAGACGGAAACTAAAATAAAAAATAATTAAAGCGTGCGTGTTTGCAGTGTGATTAAATCGATTAATCGATCGTTGAATATTGTTGTTATTAAAAATTCATAAATTGTAATAAATTACATCTTATTTTGCAAAGGGTCCAAACTTGATAAGTTTTCTAAATATCACCACTATATGATAAATCAAAGAAGTAACTGATTATTTAGTTTATTTATTCATTTATTTACTTGTGGTGATACACATATTCGGGAATACGGGGTGGCATGTAAGCTCGTAGATGCCAATTAAATATACCTAATTAATTATGTGTAAATGCTAAAAGGTGAAGCAAAAAAAAAAAAAAACGTTGCATCGATGTAGACGTATAGAGCTGTTATCGAAATGATTTATTATTGTTGTTTATATTATAAATATATGTGAAATAAAGATTATATTGTGTAAAAAAAGTAACTGTCTAATTATAGGTACGCATATTAATTGCTATCTGCAACGTATACCTAAATTATTGTTATTAATATCACTGATTCATAATCTATACTGACAAATTATAATTAAAATGCACCTGGATGGAAACTAGTGTTACATAAATATATGTAAATGAAAGAAAAAAAAACCGCTGTGGAATTAATTGTGAAAATTAATTAAAACGAGGCGTTCGTATTACGTTATCATATACATTCCTAATATATATATATTATTATTATTATTCACGTGTAACTATTAAGATATTACAAAAAAGCAACAAAAAGTATACATACTACACACACACATATATATATATATATATATAGATATTACGCAAATAAAGAGAAGAAAATATTAAATTACATACTATGTAACGATATATCGTTGAGTTTGAATAAATAAAATTGAATTTACAGAAACAAAAAAAAAAAAAAGACGAACACAAAATAAACTCCCTATTTTTTCACTTCGATTTCAGCGTTCTTTTTTTTTCGCCACCGTATCGGTCATCCAGAAGTGATTGGATTTGTTTCCTGGTCTAAATGATCGCTTGGTAAGTATGACTAGGATCGATAACCACCTGAGTCAGTATCGTTCTAACGGTTGCTGATTGTGAGTGTTTTTCACGCGTAAAAAATGTCGGTTAGGCGAATTTGGGTCAGAGTGAAATTATCACCCTCCGCGAACTCTGAAGGCACTTCCACTTCCATCAGGTTGTACAAGGAAGTGGAAAGATAAAAATGAATATAGCTTCGAATAATAAAGCATTTCATTCACCGACGACATATAGCACAATCTGGCTGAAAATAATAACGGCCATTCCTTTTCAATCAACGATAACGAACAATGGTCAATCCAAAATCGAATGGTATTGCCCCCAGGAGGGAAATCGATTGTCCCATAAAACGTAAAAGAGAAGATTTTCACTTATTTTCGCAATTTTTTTTTTCATTTCTATGTTTCATTTTTATTCTCTGCAAATTTCAACGCGAATTATTCATTCCCGCTATCATTCACCCACCGGGACGCGTATCCGCGCGTGTTGCTGAAAACAAGGGAAGGGCGTTATCGGGGCACCCGAACCTCCGCAGTTTCCAGGATACGTTATTATGGCGAGGCCTTGCCCGGATGGTTGAGCGAGCGATTATGGTGGACTAAGATTAAACGCTGCGGTTTCAGGACCGTTTTCGCATTCCATTTGTCGTTCTCCGCTTTCCCTGATTCCTTTCTATTTTCTCTCCTTCGTGATTACGTTCTACGGTTCGTTAATCACTTCTAGTATATAACAAGGTCTATTAATTTCGGGAATTAATTTTTTTCCCCTCCAGCCGTCCGGTCGCAAGACCCTCAAGATCCGCCCGCGCCTCGCCGGTGGATGCGGAGTACGAAACCTACCGGATGGGGGATTCGATAGCTTTTTATAGCATTGCTATATATATTTTTTTCCCACAAAAATGCGGACTCCAACCACCCGATGCGACGGTTTTTTTATATTAAAAATTACGCGCTTTACCACTCCAGGAATTTTAATCCTCTCTTCATTCCGTTCAATCTACGCCTTTCCAAGATACCTGACAGACATAATGCCCAGATTCATTCAATGTGGACTCAATTTCATTGGAGTTTGGGGCAACAACGGCCGTGACGCAGATCACATCATTTTTTTTTCTCTTATCAATGTTGAATATGAAATTTATAGGATGCACAAGCTTCTTTTTCTTGTCGAAATATGTGCAGAAGGAACTTTACTGCGGTCCATTTTTTTTTCTTTTATTTCTTAGAGAATAGAGGAGAAAATACTTTTTTTTCTGACAATATCAGCAGGATCGAAGGAAGAAAAAACAACCCTTTACGTCCAGTGTGATGAGACGAAGAATTCAGAGGCGTGGATAAGCAGCCGGCAATAGGGTGGTATATAATATTGACGATATAGAGTGGAGCAAGAACTGTGTCGGAAAAACTACCCCATTTGCACAAAGCATCCCTTCGACATCGCAGGGTTCAACTTTTTAGATCGATATAGTCTGTGGAAAATATCAACCCTTCGAAGGCTAGACAGCAATGACACAAGGTGCCATGTTGAAAATGTACCGTGAAATTCATGTGGATTCTTCGAATCTAGAATCCAACAAAGTTTCTGATATGGTTGATTTCTTTTTTTGTCTACGATGCAAGAAATAAAATCTATCGGTGGAACGATTCAAGATTTTCTGATCTCAAACTATACTCAGTAAAGAAGCCTTCTCTAAATGAACAGAGAACTTCTTGATCCGGTCAAAATTGTACCGGATATTCATCATTTTTTAGAATAAAATAGCGTTTTTCTGTTTTCATGCGATACTTTCTCATGATAACTCGAGTAAAAATAAAGTTATGAAAAATTTCTCCGGTCATATTGAAAAGGCCTCTTTACTGAACAGTTTGAGACCAGAAAAACTGAAATCGGTTCACCAGGAGATTTTATCTCTTGCATCATCGACAGAAAAAAAATTCATGTGAAAACTATTCAAAAGTCTCAAAAATGACTTTTAGTAGTTTTGACATTTTTGATATTGAAAGGTGTTTGTTCCCTCGTCAGTCAGCAATTCGTTTTTCTAGATATTATAATGTAACTTCGTTAGAAGTGGAAATTGAACTGGAAAAACACTGACGAGAAAAATTGAGAGATCCAGTCAATTCTTAAATAACGCTTCGCCTAGTTGAATGTTTTTGGTGATAGACGAAATTCGCGTATTTATAGAGTGAATTTCTAAAATTTGACTTTCCCAACTTTTATGCAAAGAGTAGCTCCGATTTTTATTTTATTTTTTTTCAATGTTCCCGATGCTCTGAACACTTCGAAACTTCTAACTTCATACTTCCCAGTCTCTAATTTTCGCTTCCTATCGGAGGAGCTGTTCAAATATGGCGCTGAAATTGCGAATTCTGACATCATGACCAATCAGGAAAAATGTCTGACCAGATGATTCACGTTTCAGCCACTTTTAACTAGATTTATTCAATCAGGTATAAACTGCAAGAAGATGATTTTCTTCTATTGCAATTCTAATTATCCTATCGTTTTCATTTTCGCGAGTCCACATATTTCGGTGTTATTGTTACTCCGGAGAGTTACGTCGAGGAAAAAGTGGGGCTACGCATTTTCGTTGAGGATCTCAAATGACCGCATATAGCGATGAATCAAAGTTGTTATTTCGTTATTGATGCAGGGGGGTTAGAGAACGTATTTTTTTGCAAACAGTCTTCTCCCCTTTCCTTCCGCGTTTTCGTACATAACTCTAGTTATATAATAGCTCGGATATGAAATCCTCGGGGAACCTGTCCAGAAGAGGAGGTAAAAACGTTAAAATATGAGAAGTCTGATACCGTGCACGCGAAACATATTTGCTCGGGGATCATCATTCAATGGGACAGCCGCGGTCGTGCGTGTCCACGCGATTCTTTGCTGTATCTATCAAAAACCCATGTACGAAATTTGTTTGTGTATAAAACGTACGTTTACGGGATTGGGATCACTCGACCGACGAAATACATGGACGAATACGTATATTTAACAAAAATATAAATAATACCTAGATACATGTACGATAGGGGTGCTAATAGGGGTGCTAGGGGTGCAAAAATAAACCATGCTGAAGAATAAAATTGAGAGATGTAAAGCAGGAAATTACAAGAAATGGTACCGAATATCATATATTCTTCCGTGACGTCAGAGAACCAGTGGGGTAATGGACCGCGAGTTGTAATTTATTTCGTTTTTTCGCACTGCCTCGCAAATGCACCCCGTAGATTTATTTTATCATCGGTCGCAGAGCAAAAAAAAGGACACTAAGGTTCAAAAAACGTAACGAGATTTTTTTTTTTCTCACAGACCTAAGGACAGCTCAGACCCTACCGGAGTCACGGTCGATTTGAAAAGAGTAATCGTCGATTTTTCACTCATCTTCAAGTTCATACAATGCTTGTTCATAGATCATTTTTCTTTTTCTAGTACCGGCATCTCATTTTAGGATAAAAGGATAGAGATAGCTGCGCTAAGTCAGAGGGAATCATCTTTTCAGAAACCGTACCTCGATTAGTTTTCGTTCATTTGATAAGAAAATGTGGCCAAGAGAATAAACGGCCCATTTAGTGACACACAAAGCAGTTAAATTTGAGCTGGAAAAATCGTCACTTTCGTATGTACAGTCCGACCTCTCTATAAGGCCCCTCCCAATAGAGCCGGTTCCCCTATTTCTCGCTCGCAGCGTTCCCCCACTCTACCATGTAACGTGAGCTCGAGAAAGAGACGAAAGACGAGTCGTGCGACTAGCGAAGATGGCAAAGTGGGGGTACCTCAGTTCCTGGAAAAACTCTTTCCCTTGGGGGCCTGGGCGGCCCTATAGAGAGGTTGGACTGTATTTCGTCATCAGTGTTCAGATTTCTCCAGCTTCTTTAGAAATAAAGCAATTTCTGTCTAATTTGGAAGCAGTACGGAAAATAAAGCACTAGTGTGGAAAGTAATGTGTCGAGAAGTATATCAGCGAAACAATTAATGATTGGTCCATTCACCTTAATCGCACAGGCAGTAAGAAGAATAAAAAAAATAATAAAATAGGAAAATAAAGTTCTTCCTCGTTTCGGTGAGGAAAAAACTAAGAACAGAATGTCATGGAAAATAACATCCCTCTTACATCGAAACTTTTCCTGTCCGCGCAGCCCTTCGCCCCCTAAATTGAACGTCAAAAGTTTTCACCAGAAGCGGAAAAGACGTTGGATCGTTCCATGCGGCAGCTGAGGGTGCGAACTTTTATCACGTGGTAAATTATATGTACATTAAGAATTGATATCAAAAGGGCGTAAAACCACACGTAATTACAATTGGTTGTAATTAATTCTAGGGAAACCTGTCACAGTCAAATACTGTAACTCGATTAAAACCCGTCGTTGTAATTGTTGCCATAACGGCGGAAATTCATTACCGAAATGAATTTCCTGTCCGTATTTCCGACCCTCCAGAGCTTCTACATTTACCGTTACTCACGACGCCAGATTTTACTTCAACTGCGTTCAATTATCAGGCTATAGTACCCAATGTATTTGCGGTTGCAAAATTTATCGAATAAAATAGTTCACTTCCCAAACACGGAGAAAATTAGCGATTGGCCAAAAACAAAACGCAAATTTTAGTGACAGATTAGTAGACGAACTGAAAATAATTTCCACAATCCTCTATGAACTATTTTTCATTCTGAAAAAATGTGTTTGTTTGTTATCGTCAAGTACAAGACGCGAACCAACAGAAAAAGATAATTAACAGCCGTTTTGTACGACTTGGGCTTGGACCATATATTATCCTGTTGAGCTCGTGCTCGTCTGACCATCAGGGTCACCCGACACCTTCGATGTCCTGCGTGAATCCAACCTTGGAAATTCTATTTTGTACTTTCGGCAAAGATCTGCGAGACAGTTTCTGTTACGTGGTGGTAATGCGACGTGACCACAGCTCAGAAACAAAGTTTCAAGGGTCCTTCGCATTGTGGTGACCATTCAGACAGTCAGAGCTCGTACTCAGGCTGTTTGAAATGTCCACGTCTGATTGTGAGCTTCGGTCGGTTTTGAATACTTTTAGGGATGAACAAAAAATTAGGAAAGCAGAGCGTTAATTAGGAGACCCGAAATTAGGTAGGTACTGTTTCGTTTCATGTCCCCTAAGATTCGCGAAAATGAATGTGAGCATGTGAACCCTCGAACCCTCGAGTGTGGATCATTAGCGGAAGGGTCGTGGGGTGTGAAAATTGAAAAATTGCGGCAAAAGTTGGCCGAGTTTTAGACACATAAATTATGATATTCTCCGGAATGATTAATGCCGCGGCTGTTTTGGCGCGTTATGAAATTTATATAAGCACATCGTCCGCGAATTATTATCATCTTGGACAGGATGTAAGATGGGCGTAGGGTAAAAAGTAGGGACACAATTATTTCGCGAGTAGACGTATAAACAACCGTTTCTACTTTAATCTACGAGGAGATGCGGGGGAGAGTAAAACGGAATGAAGAAATAAGCTCGCACAATGGAAGACGAGATAAATTAAATGGCCGACGGAGTCACGGAGGGAAGAATAAGTCTTTGTTGTCCGAGGTGAGGGGGAGTATGATATTAGGCCCTAAGGCCTGGTGAAATTTCTAATTTTGTAAAACAGCCTCGAGTCCTCGTTACGCTGCAGGTAATAATTTTCGAAAGCTCGTATAATGACGTTCCGTTATTAATTCACTCGTTTCCTGCACTCAGAGCTATTATCCACTTCCACTATTAATGATGAAATCACGAGGAAACGCACGTTGTACTCGCGCTTCAGTAGCAGGGTGAAGCTTGATTTAATACTTCCGTATACTATGGCACTCGTTCTCAAATTTTTATCACTGCAAGCTCGGGGGCCCTTGATACGACAGAGTTTCAGCGAATACATTACGGACAGGGGACCTGAGTACTCAGCGTTCCATAAATCCCATCGGTTCCCAATCCGCCGACGGAACGACAGAATTTATCTAAAATAAAGTGGGAACTGCGTACTTCCGCCGAAGAGTCATTAGTCAGGCTGAAAAGCGCGGATAAAGTTTTACCGAAGTCAATTATCGACAGACCGCGAATGATTGAAACGAGCAGGTTGATGATTTCAGAACGATATTTTGAAACCGCGGATTTGAATTCCGAAAATCTTACCTCGAGATTGACAACAGAGACCAAAAAGCTTTTATCAAACTTGCGATTTTTTGTCAATATTTCGTTCCTCCAATAACGAGAAAACTTCTGGGCCGATCGAATCCAAAATCCATTCAGCCATGACTTGTTTAAAAAATATCATCGATTAAATTCCGTTCCTGTTTTCGTCGAAATGTTGTCCCTCCAAAAACCCCAGAAATACTTGACCAGTAAAATTCAAAACTTTATCAGTCTGAAGTTTAAAAGAAAATCGGCTCACATTGCGATATCAAAACTTGGATACATGGTGAAAATTCAATTTGTAATTTTCTGGTCGATTCCGAAGCTCGAACGGATATGAAGTCGTCATAATTCGTTTCAAATATCTGCCAGATCGATTCGACTTATCGAAAATTGAATCGGCTGATCTCTTAATACCGCCACCCCATTTATTATTTCCGAGTCCCGTCCAGGAGCCGGGAGGGTCGAGGGCTCCGTATAGTCTGCAGAAATGCTCAGGATCGTCTTACGCCCTTATCTCGTCGCCCCTGCAGCTCGTCGAAACCCCCGAACACATTGCAAGCTCCTATATGCAGGGGATGTTGCCCAAAGCTTGAAGTATCGGGAGCAACTTGGGTCCTAATCTCTGGAATAAAACCGTTTCGACCTAGTTTAGACACTTGGGTCGAATCGTGGCGAACCCTGATTAGGCAACCGTGAGTTTTGCGGGCTTTCATGCAGGCAGTAGGTAAGCGATTGGGTAATGAATCAAACTCCCTACCGCTTGCAGCTGGGGCCCAGTCCTGGTCCTGCCACTTGCCAGGAGCCGAGGTGTCACCTAAGAGGTCGTGGAACGGCTAACGAGGCAACTTGTATGCTCTTGTCACCCCTAATGTCCTGTCAGAATGAAAAGCAAACGAAACTTTCAGAGGACTAATTAGCGAACCGGGGCTGACAATTAATGTGACCCCAGTTTTGGAGGTTCTTAAACGAAGCCCCGGATTATTAATCGGGAATATATATTTTTTTTTTTTTTGCTATTTCACCGCAAGTTATGAACAAGCTCAGAACTTTTTGATAGATCCTAGCGGTGGTTGGTAGAGTGCACGGAGAGACTTTTCCTAGCAAAGAGTCCAATAATAGCTAGTAATCTCCGGACAACCCTGCATTTCTTCCAATATTTCCTACCGCAACAGAGAAAGCTGATATCTTGACTACAATGTTTTACCATTAAGAGCATGCTCTAGTCAGTCTTTACACACAAAGTGGCCGCGTCACTTATTTTCACTGATATCAACGCCTACGCATAACAGTCGCGAAAAAGAAGATAAGAGCGCACTTCCGCATGAAATTCCGAACACATACATACCAAAATATCTCTGTTTTGCGCAACAATAACGACGAAATCCTTGTTCCTAACTAAAATGATAATTACCGCTTTCAACTGGTGTTCGCGGCCGTTACCATTTTAGTTAGGAACAAGAATTTTGTCGTTATTGTTGCGCAAAACAGAGATATTTTGGTATGTATGTGTTCGGAATTTCATGCGGAAGTGCGCTCTTATCTTCTTTTTCGCGACTGTTATGCGTAGGCGTTGATATCAGTGAAAATAAGTGACGCGGCCACTTTGTGTGTAAAGAATGACTAGAGCATGCTCTTAAAATAGTAAAACATTGTAGTCAAGATATCAGCTTTCTCTGTTGCGGTAGGAAATATTGGAAGAAATGCAGGGTTGTCCGGAGATTACTAGCTATTATTGGACTCTTTGCTAGGAAAAGTCTCTCCGTGTGTGAAGTGCGGGGTTATATCACCCACTCTTGAAGTCACGGCTACGTATTCACCGTCTCAGTTTAGAAATCTTGTGAAATTCACTTAAAGTCCGGGTTAAATAACCTTAATTTATTTCAAGTCATGTATCCAAGTTGGTCGAGTGGGTCTCTTGATTCCACAAAGTCTTCTCGAGATTATGCGCGGCAGTTAGACTCTTTCACTTTTTGTGATAAACTCTTACATGCAAATTTTCAGTTCCTTTTTCCTCCACTTTTACTTCACCAACAAGCTTGACGAGGTAATCTCTCAAAAAGGTATTTATAATATGGAATAAAAACATGTCACCCTCCAACATTCATTTGGCCTACAACAATTATGCGTAATGATGCCATGACTGTATATCTTTCAAACTGTCGATACTGAGTGAAAAACGATATCGCCTCTTTCGTAGAGAATCTAATGAGGTTTAAAACTGGTTTGGACCATTTCTTACCAAGGAGCCGGGAGCGGAACAGGAAGTAAGATATCGGGGAAAAAGGAGGTAGAAACCATCCATTCAGCTACGCCCTTAAAATCTTTTCAACTCTCACAATTCTCGATGTTCATATTTTTTTAGGTTTTCAGGAGACTGTTTTTAATAATCTTCAGATTCGTTTTTTTTTTCAAACTTTATCAGCAACTTGTGCAAATTAACGGTTTCAGAAACCGTTAAATAAATGCTCGAAAAATTTTAAGCTCATGCTTAGAGAACATTCAAATTGTATTGTAAGTATCTTTTGGACCATTTTCAAATTTCCTGGTCCCTAAGTATTCGGAAAAAATGCCTACATGAAGTGAACAGATGACTTTTTGATTGACTCATTTTCACCCGAGTATATTGAGAAAATGGTGACGTGAAACAGCAGAAAATGATGAATAACTTGTTAATTTTGGCGAGATCAAACATTTCTCTGTCTATTGGCTAAAAGAATCTTTTCTGAACAGTTCGATACGAGAAAATACCGAATTGGATCATCTGTAGAGTTTCATTTGATCCAACAAAAGAAAGAAACAACACTGAAATTGTTTGAAGACCATTATCGAGTTATAAAAGTGGTAATCTTCTTTAAAATTCTTAGCTCTCTCGATTTATAGGTGAATGAACCAAATGCAATTACAGAATGTCAAGAATAATAATCCAATCACTGTCTTCGTTCGATCTTTTCAATTTCTTTTGAGAAGTTCAAATTACCCCAATCCTCATGATCCGTATCTCCATGGTCCTTCAGAGAAAAATACATTATTGAAATCGAACACTTTGCAATGGTTTTCAATAATAAACTGCAACATCCAGTAGCATATTTTTGTCACACCTGGACGGAAAGTTCTCGACCCTCGAAGCCTGCGTAGCGTGCGCAAAGTCCTGGTAGCTTAACTTTCCGCACGGATCGTGCTGCTAACTTCACACTCGATGGATATCGGCGACTCACCACACTTGTAACACAATATGCTATTCTATACAAGGGGTACGTCGATTCGGCTGAGTAATTACACATCACTGAATAATATCGTTTGTTCGCCAATTCCGTTACCCGCGCGCATGTTCCTTTACGTATTCATGTACACGGAATATTCAGTAATACGACACGTACAGACATCCTCACACAAGCGTATGGCTAATCCTCTCCGCATCCTTCGCTCACGATTCGGCTTTGATTAGCGAAATCCACTTTGAACGTACCATCCCAATAGAGAGTTGCGAAATTTGCGCTGGTTTCTCAATCAAAGACACACCGTAGTGCTTGCATCCAAAATTCACACACACCGAACGCTCGCAACACACACAACCATATCCTGCAAAAACCGCGACGCGACGTTCCGTCAGTCGGTAATCGTCGCTGGTCATCGATCCGTCAGAGGGTTATCCGTCGAGGTAAGTATGATGGTAACTAACTGTTGATTGTCCCATCAACTCGAGGCTGGGGTTAACCAGTCGCGGCCTAATTGGCAGTCGTTTATTTCGAACTTCGTGTCTTCATTATGGCTCGAGCTTTTTCTATCAGAGCTCAAAGTCTGGAAAGGGTTTCGAGCCTCTTGCTCGGGGATTTTTTTTTTTTTTTGAACGAAGAAATCCCTGTCTACATTGGGGTAAATTTGCGAGGGATGCTGGATAGACTCGGTAGGAAGTCCCGCCGAATATAGAGCATCGAATTGTGTTACTTGGCCCGGGACCCCTGGACTAGAGCCAAAATAACGCGGTAGGGTCAGAAATGAATAAAGTTTAACTCTTGGGAGCCAGCCAATTCGTAACTATCACGTTTATCTAGAAACTGATCAATTCCCAGCCACTCGACAAAATGTCATCGCCCAAAACTGCCACCTGTTTATCCCAAATTATCGAGCTTCGCAATTTCTAACGTTCATCTTCACAGTTTTCCGGGCATTCGCATCTATACCTGACATCTGTCGGAGCTTCGTTGCGTCTGACGTCAAGTATCGGTCGTTACATGAGCTTGATTCCTGAGGCTTTGAGCTTATATTGTCTCCGTCACTTCTTGTTTCTGTGATGGAACACGAGACGCTTGCTGAAACTGGAATCCTGTAGGATGAGTGAAAGCTCGTTTCAGGGGCGGTGGCGCCCTCGACCGCGAGTCGAGCAAAGCTCGGAGCTTCAAGCTCGCGTTTTACCTCGGTTTTCGGCTCCTCGTCGCGTCTATTAATTCGTCGACTATAGCGTCGAGCTTTTTCAATTGCTTTCTTCCCCTATTTCCGGATACTGTCTTCGATGTAATGGATATCGAACCACCATGATGGGGATGATTAGGAAGCTCTAAAGCTGCATGTCCTCGGATTCAGGTAACGGGAAAACCGGGGTGTAAAGCGTCATTGAAACGGAAGCGCGGTTATTATCAGCGAAGAAAAGCTCGTTCATCGACTCGACCCTTGAGGGGTAGTGGAATCAGGGTGTGCTTTCCTGAGTATACAATTTTCGAGATAAATTCTTTATTCAGAAACGAGTGGGCTTTTGAATAAAGGGAATCAAGAAAAAAAATGCAGGCAATTCATTCCGAGATTAATTTTGTCGGTTGTAAGTAAAATTCGGTCAGGACTTTCCATTATTTATTCATTTTGTTGTTACAAATCTTAGCCTGCAGGGGGGTAATTACGCATCTGGCCAAAAGCGTAGCTAGTGGAAAAGAAACCCGGCTAATTAGAGATCATTAGCAAAGTCTCGAAGCCCTCTTTGGTCGAGTAATTACTCAGCGGAGATTTTTTTTGCCAGGATGTCATCCGTCCTTCGCCCTGTCCAAGAGAATCTCTCAGAATTGATTGTCTTCACATGCAGACGTGTATTTAAAAAGTTGTGTTGCTATCAAAAGTATTGGTCGCAGATGATAAGAATGGCGATTGTTTTCTCAATTCTGTCTTGAGTTTCGAAAAACATGTCGAAAACCGAATGACGGGACAAAAATACTTGAACCTTGCAGATTTTCTGAATTTCACAGAGAGAAATAAACACTTTTCCACAAAATTCGTGGTTCATCAGACTTTAGGCCGAAAAATTGTCGAGATTCGGAAATTCACAACTTGGCCAAAAATTGTGATAGCATCGACTAAAAAATGAAAAAAAAAAAAACGGATTGTGCTTCGAAGTGTCAACTGTTGATCACTTTTTGAAAATTAGAGACACGGTTATTTTTCACGCTTTGTCAATTTTACAAATTCATCAGACAAGCAGGAGGTAAGAAATCTGGCACTTCTGACTGTTTCGGATGATAAACTGATCAGTGTGCACTTAAAAATTTTATCACAAAATGTTAAGAATTTTTTGAGTTTATCCGCGACTCTACACAGAAAAATTAATACATAATTTCATAACTCCTTCAATTTTAAATACATCCAGCAGAGAATTTTTTGCGTATGCTCAGTGTGCAAAAACGCATTCTGGAAATTTTTGACACTTCTTCCAGCTGCTCAAGTCGATAATCGTCGGGAAAATCAGATCCTTCGACAAAATTCGGGAGTGACTCTGAAAAATAGTCTCTCATCAGCCACTTCCGGTTAGAACCGATTGAATGTTTGATACTCTGTCATTACCGGCCTCGATAGAGTGATTGATCACTCGGCATACAGTCGGCTGTGATATTGCCGGGCCCGGGGCGTACATAGTAAAGGATCTGATATATTAAACACGGACACACGTACAGGTACACAGGTATCATGTAATGCATTATGGAGTACCGACCGTACATCCGGTCTGGTGTTTGCTGTCACGTGCAGAGCGAAGAACGTCGATGTTGAACAGGCGCCGCCTTGGCACCCTCCGAAAGACTTCCGAGCTGTGGAGGGGCTGAAATATTACTGCCATCAAAGATTTTTCTCAAAGAACCTTTCATTTTCGAAGAATGTAAGCCTAAAGAGCTTTTACCGTCTTGAGTCGCGGCGCCAAGTATTACCGCGTCAGTCAATCCCTAAGTTACTCAGAATCATAGATTTTTCTTTTACTCTACCCCCCTTTTTTTCAATTCTCTTCAGTTCGATCACACAAACATCCGGAGGTTTCATTTTCGATGAATGTGTGAAGCACTCTGTATTATAAAAGTGACGAAAATGAGGGGATCGGCGCATGCGCACATCCCGAATGACCCACTTTTCCGATCCGATACTTTTTCTCGTGCACTGCACTTGAAATCGTGACTTTCGTTCCATAACGATGTTCTATACCTCGGTGAAAATAAGCTAAAAAAAAGCTTCTTTTGAATATTTCTCCAAAATTCCATAGGGAGTATTAAGAGTGGCTGATATATGACAGATTGAGACCATAGCCATTATGTTATTCGAATTCTAGTGATAGAAAAGGCGATTTTTGATGAATTTTTGACACTTTCCAGATATTCACATCTTCTGGGCTTTTTTCGCATATATGCAGGTTTAATTTAGTATAGTTGCGGTCCCGAAATTCAAATTTCCAAATGGGTTTAAACCGGCGTGGCTAACAGCTCGTGCAAATCAACTATGCTAAACTCCATACATTAACATATGTTTAACGCAGTGTTCTACTGGTACACCTAATATATCATTTTCTAACACTACGTACACCTACATCATTGTCAGAGGTGTCAGCTACTACGAATTCGACTCGGATGACGATTGAACGATATTTCATGCTTGACTCATATTAATTGAATACGTAATTATTGAAACACATGTGCGGAATGACTATCGCAACCAATGATTATGCAAAATTTAGAGCGCAGCCCCGGATATTTCAACCACGATTAAATTCCACAGTCTTCCTTATTTTTCAAATGCGTATAGTTCTGTAGATAAAAGACATCAGCACATTTGATTTTTGTTTCAGTCACAACATTGGCTCCATAAAATCGTCCGGCACAAAACTTGGGGATATTTTGTTTATTAACAAATTCAAATAAATTATCACACCAAACGATTGTTTGAAGAACATTGGGAAAAATAATTGCAGGTGTTTTTTTTTTTTATCAAAAGCAAGAAATTGAACGAACGAAAAAAGCTGAAAGCTCGAATTGAATCGTGAGCGGGGCTGACGCTCTTCCTGTATCATGATTATACCATCCCTCGCCCACACAAAATCTCAGCATAATTACTCTGTTAACATCAAACCCATAATTATCGTGTTTCTTTGTTCGAATCGCAAGCGGGAGTTTCATTTCCTTTGACCTGATCGGAAATTGCTTTATTGTAATTTACTAAGAGGTAACGAATGTACGGAAAATTGTACAATAATAAATTGAAGAATTCTTCACTCTTCGCCGTTATCACATACTTCAGAACAGATTATAATATCGGCGAATAAAAAAGTGTTGGATCAAATTTCGACCCCCTCGGTGCAGAAATTAATAACTGCGGACAACCGTGTGGAAGAACTCGATTATTTGATGTTCGAAAAATCCTGGTCTGACCGTTAACGATGCAGGACACAATGGAGCTGAAAAATTGTTGACATCCTTTGAATTGTAATCCGGGGGTGGCCGGGTCAGGAATGGTAGAAAAATTTCAATGAAATATTCCAACCCTCATTATTATAATTATAGTCATAACGATAAACCCATTGTGAATATTATATTAGTAAAATTCTTTTTGTTCTTCGTACTCGGTAATTCTTAAATTTTCTCTACTCAAAAGGAAAAACCCGTTCGCTTTTCTTGGGTGAAAACGCAGGGTTGGAATCCTTTAATTGAGGCAACGAAATATCCGCCCGCGGAGCTTTCAGAAAACCGTTGAGAAATTGAAGCAAAATTTATATTAACAAATTATGTCACTCCCTACGGAGTATTTTATGGAACCCAGTGGAGGGAACCTTATGCCATTTATATGCCGAGAACGAGCGTTTTGCTCGAACATTTAACGTTGTAGACTTTCATACTTCCATCCACTCAAGTCACTACATTATACCCGAACTTTGTCAACCCAATCCGGGTTTTTGTATCGTTAAATTTCACAAGAAATCGTCAAATATCCTCATCATATCACATAAATACCATTTTTTGCCACCCTCTAGTCCATACATAAATCCACCATTGAATGTAGTCTAATTTGAATTTCTTCCGTGATAATGATCACGCAGTATCTCTTCGAACAACGGACGCATTCCGCACTCGAACCCGAAACAGTGGTAATGAGTGTTAGGGGTGGTAGAGGTTGCGTGAAATGAAAGAGGCCCATCGACGTGGAAAGATTGTCGGTAAGTTCCGATACAGGAAAGCTTTCAGGCTTAACGGACTTTCCGATATCGTTAGTGCCGGAACGAGCCAGTATCACGCGAAGCGGGTTTCCGAGGTCGTTGATTTCCCTGTTCGGGAATCCGCGCTTTAATCTTGTCCGGGAAAACGGACGCAGCTGACATGACCTGTACGCCGCGCTCCACTTGCGACGAGGGACAAGCTTAGGGGCACCTCATTCATCCACGATGTCGTAATAGTACATTGTGTATCAAGGGCGCAAAACACTATTTTTCGAATGTGAAATTTGCAGTACGAGCCGAAGGCGAGTGTACTGCAATCACACTCGCCAAAATAGCCTTGCGCCCATGTTGCACACGATTTTTTTCTCAACACCTGGTCTGCAAAAATGCCTCTTTTCAAACCGAGTGAGCGGGCGCAAAACGAAACTTTGCGCCCGAGGGCAGGAAAAGAGTCGTTTGCGCCCGCTTTAGGCGGGCGCAAAGCACTTTTCCGCCCGAGGGCCGAAAAGATCTGTTTTGCGCCGGCTCGAGAGGTATGAAAAGTGGCATTTTGCGACCGGGTGTGAGAAAAAGAAATTTAAGGGACCACACGACATCACTTTTTCACTGAAAAAGTTAATTTGGTTAATTAAATGCCGTTTTTTTTTTCATACATAACGAATTATCAAATCTGTGCACACAAATCGAATTTATCTTCTGATTGGAAATTATCATTGTGTAAATCTCGAATCCCAAATTCATTTGCGAAATTATATGATGAATTACAGTCCAACCTCTCTATAGGGCCGCCCAGGCCCCCAAGGGGAAGAGTTTTTCCAGGAACTGAGGTACCCCCACTTTGCCATCTTCGCTAGTCGCACGACTCGTCTTTCGTCTCTTTCTCGAGCTCACGTTACATGGTAGAGTGGGGGAACGCTGCGAGCGAGAAATAGGGGAACCGGCTCTATTGGGAGGGGCCTTATAGAGAGGTCGGACTGTATATCTTTCGAAGATAAATTGTGTCGGATACTTTACATGAAAGTGTTTGATTGATCTAAACTTTAGGGGATTCAGACCACTGTAACTTTTACCTTCAATACTTCGTTGGGCAGAAGTGATTATGAATAATAAAAAGAAGAAACAGTTTCGTTATGTAATGTAAGCACGTCACGAACCGAGCAGTTGGTTTTTCTCATCTCATTCTATTACCTGGTTTTTGCATGAAGGTACACAGAGCTTCAACATGTGGTTTTTGGTGCGGCTGAAAAGTTCTACCTTTCCAAACAAATTAGCTATGGGTGGGTATTCACTTTTTCAGATGAGGTGCAAGTGCGGTTTATTACAGAGCGTGATAAAACTTGTCGGATAGAAAAGAAAAAAGGAGCAAAAATTTCAATTAATTCTCTTAAATAATTAAAGAGCTTCCATACAATTTTACCTACTTTATATATACCTGAAATATACGAGAGTGTGGGTAGAAATCTCTGGACATCGTTACCCAGTTGATAATTAGCTCGTACCCGACGTTGAAAGGGGTATAAATGACCAGGGTCTCACTCCTTCGCCCTGTGCAGTTGGCTCGTTAATTTTAACCCATAAATCGTCTGCGGGTCTCGCTAGTTGAAAAAGTTACACTTATACTTCACAACTTAGTCATTTGCATTCTGCTATCCGTAGCCCCTGCAGAATCTGGTTCGTCTGGGCGGCAGGCCACCGTTTTCGAAATAATGAATCACGCTGTACCCACGCCATACGTTGGCACCGCTGTTGCAGAAACCTATACCCTGAACACGTGGTGATTAATCGTTGTTCTTCAGCTGAAACGCAGACTCGTAAACCCTTTTTTTTCCTCTTCACCTCGGAATTCAATAAATCCTTTTCTACTTTACTTGGGATTTTGCTCGATGAAAACTCGGGCATTCCCGCGTCAAAAAGTCTCCGCTAAGCTAAAGATTACCGAGGAGATGAATGCGAGCCGAAAAACTCACGTGATGGTCTCTAAAAAATCAGTCCAAGAAACTCAGATCAAGGTGTTTCCGTCAGGCAATTATGAGTTTTGACTATAGTCCAATCAAATTAGCAAACATAAACAAAATTATGATTGGCAAAGATCTTTAAATTGGTGGAGACCTCTATCTTAGCCTAATATTGAACGAACTAAGAGTAACTGGATGGCTCACAATCCGCCATCTTGAATCAATGCTTGAATTCAGTTTTTTCATCATATCTCGACAACTATTGATCCTATCATCACGGAGGTTGTTATAAAAAATGAAGTTTACTAAATTTCCTACAACAAAGGTTGAATACATTTTTCTCGTATCTTCAATAGTTTTTCTCTAATAAACCAGTGAATATGTACACTTTTCACAGCCAAATGTCGATACTTTCAGCCCTGTATTACACGGAAACTATTCCAGATATCGAAAAAGTGTATGGAACCTTTGTTGTGCGGAATTTAGTAAGTTCCATTTTTTATAATAACCTCTGCGACGATAGGATCGATGGTTGTCGAGATATGATGAAAAAACTGAATTCGAGCACCTTTGACTCAAAATGGCGGACCACGCCGTCCAATTAGAGGTCAGAACTTTATTAGTCCGTTCAATAGTGGGCCAAAGATCAAGGGTAAGTTGCCTCTTCGCTATATTTTGTTTTAATTTTACTGGACTAGTTATATTAATGTCAGGTAACAGTTTGAGCTATTCTTTCAGTATTCAATTTCCGCTCTTTCATCCACATTTTTCACAATGAGCCTGGGACGATGAGGAAATATTAACGCGGATGAAGGACGTGAGCATTTTTCTTTCAGAAAAATTTCAGAGGTACCAGGGGACATTTTGAAGCCACGATGGACGGATTCCTGGGCTGGGCTCTAGCCCACTTCGCCGCGGCGCGGATGACTCTTTGGTCTCAAGTAGTGAAGCAAGTGTTTGGTCAGCCGGCTACTGAACACCGATATCCGACGCTCAAAGCCGAGATTCAGAGTCGTTTACTAAGTGGCATAACGATTCGGACGATCTTCTGACTAATTTGTCGATAAGGGTCTCTCTAATCCTTCCGTCTAAAGTGAGACAGCAGTAGTTGGCCAGGATGGTGGATTCCAAAAGTTGAAACAGTTCGTATCACAGTGTGAACAATATTTCTGTCACAAATGTCAATACGGCGCGTTTGTCAATTGCAGATGGCACGCTGCCAATTGCTACGGCCATTTGGGATGACCGCACTAAAACCACGATCAGGGTTAACTTTAATTAGTTACGCTTCCAGCTGCTACAACATGGAAACTGTACACAAGACCGCGTGAATTCTCTTGGTACGAGTGGCCAATTTCTGCAGTACTGGAATTCAATTAAGGTAAGAGAGGCGTGTCCAGCGACTACATGGTACCCACAAGAATTATCGATCGCAGATTTCTGTAGCTTGCAGCTCGGAATGCTATTTTGAATTTAGAAAAAAAAAATCCCATCATTCCTGTAGTTGGTTTCATCGATGTCCCTCTTAACTGGCTGTTCCTCAATCTCAGAAGCGTCACGTGCTGAAAATTCTGGTCAAACTTTTTTCACCGCATCGCAGGGGGTCCGTTAATTGTTAGTTAGAGTTCACAAGGGCAGCATTATTTAATACCCAGTTTGTTAACCCGAAAAGTTTGTTTCACCCTGCGGTATAGCCGTCGCACTGAAGACTCGGGGCAGTATCTCTAAGGAGTTTTGTGACTCGCACCATCAAGCCTCGAATAATACTGACAGAGACGGAGTATGGGGTTAATTGGTTCCGGCACATGCCAAAGGTAACGAGAGATTGCAACATGGCGGAATCAAGAGTTTGCCATGTTTCTATCTTGACAAGAGTGTTTCACCCCCCACACGAAACTCGTGCGCCTATTCCTTGTCCAACGAACTCAAAACTACCGATAGGAAGAACAATTGTATGTGCTCGAGAAGATGGTGTCACGAATTTCGGGGTTATGGGTGAAACGATCAACTACGTTTCGGGAAACTCATTAAAAGAATCGAGGGCGTTTCGAGAAGACAGACAGAAGGTTCAACCTGGATTCTGTGTATCTCGTTTATCGGAGAACCTCAGTCTGATTCAGACCATTGGGCTCTAATTACTCTGGAGGATTGATTGATCCAGGAAGCTGGCCTTCGTTTCGTCGAAGACTTCGAGGTGCTTCTTTTGTTTCCAGGTCGACCGGGCCAGAGCAATTTTCTCCAGAATTTCTAATATTATATGATCAAGAAAGTTGGTATCGTCACGTTATGCATTAAACATCACAGTGGGAACAATTTTTGTGATTCAAAGATCAGTTAACTCTGATGGTTCTAGAACTTGAATTAACTCTTGTTTTTTGTTCTCAAACATTTTGGGTCCCGGTTCCGCCGTTCTCCCCTGAGAGTTGTTGAATTATTACCCCTTCGGTGTATGTAAACAAAGCTTTCACATGGCAATGCGTCTTTCGCGCGTTGTTCTGGTAAATAGTTTCACAATGTCAGATGCGAAGTTTGGATGGGTTCCACCCTGTCGTATAATTCTTTGCTGGTTAAATAGAAACTAACTAATTTAGTATCGTATACGTAGAATCCCTTATAAATCACCCCTTCTCAAGACTGTTTCCCTGAGTGCGCCGTTGTGCAGACACCTAATTTAAATGGGAAAATATTTACGGTATAATTTTGTACCAATAAAACGAATAGATTATCAGGTTATATTTTTATCCCTGTTTTCTACGCGGGGGAGAAAAACCATCGGATAATGACGACGGGGTGATAAAAGGGGGCCGTACAGACCCGACTTATTGTCATGGGGATATTGAATCAATGCATAATGGATTATTTTAATTGCTAACTGGTATTAATATTCTTTACATTATACGGAGGAGGGCGCGGTCGCACCCCCTGCTCGGAGAGATCTCGAGATTCTATAACGAGGCTCAATTCTTGGCGTTGAATTTATAAATAAATAGTCTTATTGAGCTCCCGCAGCCGGGTCTCGATGATTCAACTTCACCGGATCACAGGGGTTGGGGTGTTGAATGTGCTTCGTGATTAGTTCCCAACTTTATGACTGTTCGATTCTATATCGGACCAGCGATGAGTCATTCCCCGAATACCGGAGTCCCACTTGAGTGTTGATATTGGATTACCACCCCGCAGGGGGTTGAATTTGGGACTTGTAGTAGCTACTCGTCTGCGGAATTATTGGACAATGAACATCTCTCACGTATTTTACCGGATTCTAAACGGGTTCGAGAAGCCCACCTAATAATACCACTAGCAAGTTGTGCAAACCCTTGATATTCAAGACTTGGTAACAAGTTTTCTGAACAAACTTGTATAACAGAATTTATTCGAGCGTTCTATATGCGTCTAACTTTGAGCCATGGGGGCACGAGTTACCGCGGAAATTGATTTCTGCCAAAAGCTTCCGATTTCGGCTCCCTGGGGGTTATTGTAGACGCTGTAAGAGAGGGGCTTGGGGATATTGAATAGAACGAGTTTAAACAGACCATAGTATCCACAAAAGAATATTCGATGCAAGAGGGTCGCGCCTCTCTTGTTTCGATTGTCGTTTTGCGTTCAGCAAAACATGCCGGAAGGTCCAAGGCGGAAAAAAAATATTTGAATTTCACCGATTGTCTTCAGATTCCACAAAAAAATATATAAAAAAACTGGCAAACTGACTTGTTCGAAACAATAAACTGATCGTGACCGTGCTCATCAAATTTCAGCGGAAAATTAAAAAAAATTGTAGGAATTAATCAATTTTGAAATTCCAATTGAGGCTTTGCCGATTCTTTGATTTTATCAAAACGCAAATTATAAAAGAAAATTGAACAACCGATTGTTTGGGATCACAAAAGTATGAGTATGCAACCAAAATTCGATCAATAAAAATGATTCAGAAGTGTGATCGAGTTATTCGGCTTTACAGTAAAAATGGGCAATTTCTATAATTCTCAAGCATTTGCAATTTTTTTATTTTATATCATCCTTACAATCTTTGGTTTGTTTGTAATTCCTGCTGTAATTATCATAATTCTTTTACAATGTCTTTGATCTGAGTGATTTTGGTGATATTTCAAAACCCTTGTAATATTTCGTAATCTTGATGTGATCAAGAGACTCGGTAGAGTCTCGCGCCAAGTACATTAAAAAAAAATTTTTAAACGCCGCGCGTAGACTCACCGAGTCTATTTACCCGAACGGGAGCTATTCGCGGTGGTGGGGGTAATCAGAATCTCTGTTTTCTTCCATTTAGCGACCTCCATGGGTCTGGAGAATTATTATATTAGATTGTCGGTACGAAAAGCTTTCATTTGAGCCCTATTTCGATTGAATCCGTGCACGTAAAAATAAGATATGAGTAATTGAAAGATCTGACAGGTCCGTTTCACTCGATCCTTTTTCGTCGTCGTCTCCTCCGGACTTTGCCACGGCCTATGAGTATAAAAATCAGAGAAGAGCGGCGGTATCTAGTAGATAGACTACGCAGAGAGCAGACGAGAAGAGAGAGTACCCTCAGTCAGTGGCTGGTGGCGCCGTTGTCGAGATTGAATTCGGCAAATTTTTCCGCCTCTTTCTTTTATTATCCGATTGATGAGTCTTGCGCGAAGTATTTTCATTCATATATATCGACCACTCGATAGTCGGGACTCGGGACAACAGCGATCCGAGTACCTGGCATTGGCCGCCGGAATCACGAGTTAGATCGAATCGAGAATGTAGACAAGCCGCCATCTTTAAATGTGACAGATCGAGAATCGATTGACCGAAACTGCTAGCTATAGCGTGTTCGCGTCGGCTGCTTCGGTTTGACATTTCATTCCACTCGTTATCACTACGTGATATTGAGATACATGATGTGATGTGAGAGTCATTACCGACAAAGTGAAACAAGATGGGCTTTGAAGTTTATGTATTCAGCTCGACATCGTATGGAAATCGCGAGCCTGTTTCATGGAAAAATCGAGTTATGAGGTTATCAGAGTCAATCAATTAGATCAATCACAAAGCCTTGGGTATATTGGTCGTTTATACATTGATTATATGTTCATGATCCAGGTGCTAAATATCAAGAGACTTTGTAGAGTATCGAGGCAAGTACATTACGAACAAAAAAATTGTGTGAGTTCCGGAGGGACTATTTCGTGGACGAGCTATTGATATATCGACGCATCCTGAGAAAGCAGATGAATCTCAGCGGGAAGTCTAGAGCAGACGAGTTGAAATATGCTTTGAGACAAGTATATAGGTCCGTAACACTTCATACAGAGTTTTCTGAGTTACGTGTGAGTTCTGGACTGTCCGCCGAATACGGCCATCCATTCTGACCTTGACGATATGATCAATTGTTTGATCGCTTTGGTTATAGTTATCGCACGCCTACTTATAGCTCTATGGAAGAAATGTGTACGTTGCGGTATACTCAGGGAGTTTGCTTCGATGACTCAGCTTTTAATTTTCACATCACGGCATACTTATTAGACTACCCCAACAGCACACACGTTGCAGGAATGTTGCGGCAACGTTGCTGCAATCTTACAACCCCTTAGTTACGTTGCAGCAACATTGTAGTAAGATTGTGTGCTGTCTGGGTACTGGAGTTACGCGAATTGAAATCATCGGGTTCTAACTTCTAAGAATACCTTGGTGGACCGGATGGAACAGACGAATCTTGGCGCCTGAATCTTGCCATGCAATTTATAACAGAAGCACTATCCCGGAAGACTTTATTGAGTGAATACCAATGATTATTTATACACTGATTTTCAGACTTTCTTACTGTGAGCATTTTTTAAGATTTAATTTGTAATGAGCAGTGACTATAACCCTACCTGTAAGTAACTCCGCTGTGGCCGCTCCCAAGCCCGGATGAGAAGGGAGGAGGGCCGCGCACAGGGTTCCACGTTGCGAATATTTACTATGAATGATTTTGACGCTTCAATTTATGCAACCCAATAAGGGTTAATATTTCACGTGTGCTCCTAAGCAAGAGTCAGAGTTACAGAAATCAACTTTTATTAACAGAAAATTCAAGATTTTTCACCGTCTATCCAATGGGATATACTCAATAGAAATAATCGGTCAGAAAAATACTGACAACCGAGCGAGCATAGCGAGTGAGGATCTACGAAGACCCCATCGAGCAAGCACAGCGAGCTAGCGCAGTTAGCAGGAAGTAAAAAAAATATACAAAAAGTAGTGATATCCCCCAAAAAGCACCTCTGGTGCAAAAACCTTTCGCCAAGTACATTAATGTGGTCCACCCACAAAATTTACCAACCAAATTCTTTCACACAAAATCTGTCTTCAAAAATACCCACCAACAAAAATTCGTCTTCCACAAAAAGTCTTCTTCCAAAAATTCGTTTTCAACAAAAGTCGTCCTTCAAAAAATCTCTGTAAAAGGATTGATATCAAATACAAGTACCAAGTACAAAACAAAAAAGAAAAATCGAACCATATACCGTTGTGCTCGTTCGCTCGCTACGCTCGCTCACTCGATTGGGTTTTCATAATTTGTGAGGAGAAAAATTGGGAGCATGAGTTTCGAGAAGAGAAAATTTTCGAAAGAAAAAATTGAGGGAGTGGTACTTGGCGGGCCTTCATAGCGAGATAAAAAAATGTGACTTGTAGACCTCAGTGGTCACTCTTCCACTCACTCACACCTGGCCCGCAAGTACCACTCCCTCAATTTTTTCTTTCGAAAATTTTCTCTTCTCGAAACTCATGCTCCCAATTTTTCTCCTCACAAATTATGAAAACCCAATCGAGTGAGCGAGCGTAGCGAGCGAACGAGCACAACGGTATATGGTTTGATTTTTCTTTTTTTTTTCGTACTTGGTACTTGTATTTGATATCAATCCTTTTACAGAGATTTTTTTGAAGGACGACTTTTGTTGAAAACGAATTTTTGGAAGAAGACTTTTTGTGGAAGACGAATTTTTGTTGGTGGGTATTTTTAAAGACAGATTTTGTGTGAAAGAATTTGGTTGGTAAATCTCTTTTACTCACTGGAATCAATTTCGTAATTCCTCTGATTGTTATTGGTGTATAATCCGAGGGGGGGAATAACTCACGAATTGAGTGACCTCAAGGTACGACAAAAATGTACACCGAGAAAAGGGTTTTGTTGTTGTTAACACAGGTCGTTAACAGTTAACGAATCGTATATTTGTATATAAGCAAACATACATCTAGTCATAGCTGAGAAATCATTCATTTGAGTGTATTTCTTTGTATGAAATAAAGATTTCTTAATAGTTAACGAATCATCAATTTCCTTAAAATTCGCGTCCAGTTATATCAGACGATCAAACACGATGATGAAATGAGGATTTCTTCATAGTTAAGAAATCTTGTATTTCTCTTCAAACCGCACCTGTTGTTTCATCAGAACGATCATGAAGTTCAACTATGAATAGTTAATAAACTGTGCTTTTCTATCAGTGCAGTTATCCACGAATGATGATCTTTTTCTAGACCAATCAGGTATTGACTAAGAAGTCATGTCCTAATTTTCTTTAACGTGATAAGTAACTGTTGGAATGTCTTCACTATTTCCACCGAAAAAGATAGTGCATGCCTAAAATATGTTGCCCAAACAATGCCCAGGAACGGGTTCGCCTCGAGCTTAGAATGATGCGTCTCACGTCGGTGAATGTATTATGACTGGCGCGCTTTTACTCGCGAGAGTGTAGCTAGAGTATTCAGCGCCGCTCTCACCTCTAGCGGCAGGCGTACATTCTACTACGCACGAATTACATCAAATCTCAAACCCTCATGTAAGATTTGTTAAATGTTAATAAATCTGTAGGAGCAGACATCGTGTGATTTTTGTCTCAACCGAATGCTTTATTCATTGCGAATACTACGGAATTTCTACAGTAGTTGAAACAAAATGTATATTTACTTCATGTTAAGATATTTTCTAACAGCTAACGAATATTTCGCGAAATTTTCAAATAAACGCGTTCATTTGGTATAAAGAAACTCTTTTCTCAGTGTACTGAACTTATATTGTAGAGAATGAAGTGAGCTTCCTTTTTAATAATAACCTCAGTAACGATGGGAACAATTGTTGCAGAGATATGATGAAAAAACTGAATTCGAGGACCTAATTGTAAGATTCAAGATGGCAGATCAAGCCGTCCAGTCAGAGGTCAGGTCTTTTTGGTCTTGGTCAATATTAGACCAAGAAGAAGGATCTCCACTAATTTATAGATCTTTACTGATCAATTTTTCTATTCGCTGTATTTGGATCTAACTCGACTGGACCATAATTCTTTTATTTGTCAATAATTCAGAACCCAATTCAGTTATTTCCCAATAACTATTCGACGATTCGTTTCTCTCTCGGAATAACCCAAAGTTTACTTTTCAGAATAAACCATTGCATGCCGTTACAGTTTTCTTCCTTCAGGACTTGGAGTGTTTTTTGTACTCATTGTCAGTACTTATCGTTAAGACAGTCTCTTAAGACACCCCTAGACAAGACTCAATTGGTTGAGAGGAGATCTCAAAACCGTCTAAAAGATAAATACAGACCGATGGCACTTGCCCCTACCTAAGCCGAAAGGGGACGAAGCCATTAAGGAAAAAGAAAAACAAATACAGACCGACTATCTTCTTCTTCTTCTCCTTCTTCTTCTTTTCTTCTTCTTCTTCTTCTTCTGCTTCTTCTTCTTCTCCTTCTACTTCTTTTTCTTTTTCTTCTCCTTCTCCTTCTCCTTCTCCTTCTCCTTCTCCTTCTTCTCCTTCTTCTTCGTCTCCTCCTTCTTCTCCTTCTTCTTCTCCTTCTTCTTCTTCTTCTTCTTCGTCTTCTACTTCTTCTACTTCTTCTTCGTCTTCTTCTTCGTCTTCTTCTTCTTCTTCTTCTTCTTCTTCTTCTTCTCCTTCTCCTTCTCCTTCTCCTTCTCCTTCTCCTTCTCCTTCTTCTACTCCTTCTTCTCTTTCTTCTGTTTCTCCTTCTTCTTCTTCTTCTTCTTCTTCTTCTTCTCCTTCTTCTTCTTCTTCTTCTTCTTCTTCTCCTTCTCCTTCTCCTTCTTCTTCTTTTTTCGTTGATGGCTATATCCCCTGAGACAGACTGACTATCAGTGCCTGCCTACCTGTGCCTACCTGTTCCTCTAACTTCATAAACTACCGCGCGCTCATAGCGCCTTTTTCCACGGTCTGTGGCGCGGGCGCCGCGGTGTCCAGCTCTGGAAGCTCATGACTTACGACTTGCAGCCTATCAACTCGTTCAAATAATCGTAGTGGCATTATAGAATCGGTTGAATTATAGCTTCTGTATAACGACGGACAGGCGGCTATTTAGCGATGGTCATTACCAGATACCGTAAACACTAAACCTGAAATACGGGAGAAACAATTCAATAAGAACGTGGCTCTATTTCCGTAACATATAAAGCCTGCATACGTGGCATAATTCAGGACAGCAACAATTCCAATGAAAAACTTTACTCCGTTTATATGCACGCAGCTATTACACCGACGTTGCATCAAAACATTCAAAACAGGTGGAAACATTCGCTAACTATTTGCACCCAGAGAGTCTAAGGCATGCGGGGGATCGTATCAAAGGCTAGAGTCACGCTATCCGCGCGAATCCCTGAGGCTGCTGTATAGCATCGCCGTAAAATGTTTCTTATCGTGTCACAATGCGCGGCTGCCTGAAACTATTCTAGCGATAATCAGAAGCGATTTAATTCGTTGGAATTTGAATAATCGAACCCACATCGTTTCGACGTTGGCATCCAGCGTGACGTTACGTGATTCCGTTCAAACGCCAAGTTCTTATTTTTTTTCCTATCTCTAATTTCTAAACTCACTGAGTTCCTCTTTGAGGGATTTTCTATTTTATTTTTATACGACTCGACCGCGAAGAATTTTCAACACGTTTAGTACTTATTTTTATTTCTGTATTTTGGGTCAGCGCTTGCTATGATTAATTATATAATCCTATAGTGTATACATCAATCGATCAGTCGTCTAAAAAATAAAATATTTCGCATCGACTTTCTAGAGCATCGATAAAGATAGGAATGATTTAGATCGTGACGTTAAAGAATTTAGCTGAGAGAAAAGGAGATTACAAAAAATCGTAATAACACGCAGACGTACGTTCATTGAATTATCACAATCGCATAATAGCTCAGGTTATATTAAGGCAAGAAGAAAAAAACATATGAGCGTTAATGTATTAGCCTACAAAATACAAAATTGATAGTACAAACGAAAAAGATGATTTCATCGCCTCTCTATTCGGAGTGACCTCTCGGTGTCACGGAGATAATTTTATCTCCAAAAAATAAAATATAAACAGTCTATTATCACGTTCAGAATTTATGGGTGCTTTCCAGACAGAGAATGAAGAAAAAAAAAATACTGTAAAAAAATGTGTGTAAAATTTACGTAACTCACGAAACATTTGTCATACGATATTAAATAAAATTTACGAACCAAGCGTTGATGTGAATTGAGAATACATGCTTTTTGTGTATGAGTATTAGTTTTATTATTTAAATTTATTTCACTTCATGAAAAACTATTGAACGTGATTAGGGTTTCGTACGAAAAAAATATGAAAATATTTCAATTTTCAATAAACAGTCATAATACATATGCAAAAAAAAAACTGTCTCACGACAAAGACGGAAAGAAAAAGATTCATAACGCTTCTTCAATGTTTGATAAACTGACGATAAGGCTTTGATGTACCTGTTCGTCAATTTATGAATATTTGTAAAAGGGTGTTTCGTTCTTCGGTCAACCACTAAGAGCTTTGGGACAGAGTGTAGTGGTTTTTTGAGCTCAGTAAAATGTAAGCGGAAGTATGATCGAGAGGATAAAAAAATGAAATAAAAAATGCTTTTTGTAACAGGGAGGTATCGTGGGCGAAGGGTAGAACCCGATACTCCTGTATAAAAAGTTGGCAAATCGCTTGGGATATCACCCTCGCACAGTCAACGCTTGTAGATGAGGATGTGGAACACCAGTCGGCGCAAAAAGGCTGGTAGCGATTAGCGGAGGGTGCCAAAAAACATGATGAAAATAATTGAGAATATATGGCGGATATAAACTGCGGAGTTTTGCGGCAAATTAATTCGAATCTTTCGCGATAAATGACAATAAAAAAAACTTTCGTGTTCAAAATTCTCTAGCAGTTTTATAAATTCTGAACAAAAAATTTCATTGTTTCTAAAAAGTCGTACCGCAGTTTATAGTCATATATTCAGCGAATATCGGAATCTGAGATTCAGTGCGGAGTGTATTATAGGAATTAATCGTTTTTTTTTTCTTTTTTAGAAAAACAAAAATAATGAATGTGAGAAATATTTTTGTTGGGAGGGGAGCGTCAACGCGGGAAGACGAATCGGTGGAATAAGGGAATAAACGACGTATACGTGCTAACGCACACCAATCACGTAAGATTATCGAATAAGAATGTGTAGGTGAAACGATCTACGAATGGCGCAGCTGGTTTCAGTCCATATTTCGATCTCGACCGAGTGAGACACGGGCTTTTTATTCTGAGGAATGAAATCTCTGAAAGTCGTAAAAGCTGTTGTTGATAAACTCGTGTATGAAAACTGGGACATTCGTCTGACAGTGAAAAAGTTTGTGATTTCAGTGGAACAAGAAACCGCAACCAACGTCCGCCAGGATCCACAAATTTATGGATCTGTTTTGGAGAATTTATTCTCATCGACCGAGTAAGTTGACTCAGAAAAAGATTTCACTTGGTTTCAGAGATTTGTTAAGACTGCAAAAATTTCAGAATATGTCAGGTGATTTGAGTTGATTTTGAATCATTTCGAAGAAAATATGGCAAAAATTGCGGAGTCTGCAAAATATTTTGTCTTCCTACAGAAAAATTCAGGGTTTTCAAAAGGTTCGAAAAGAAGTAATCCAAAGATTTTTCAAACATCGGGAAGCTATAATAGGTTTCACAAGGGATGCTTTTCTGGGCTCGCAGTGAAAATCACGGGGTCCTTAGTCCCCGTAGATCACGAGGCGTTCTCACATTTGTTTTATGGAAATTTATCAAGTTGTGAATAACACTCGAACTCGAAGACATAAGTAAACGGAACTACGAGCCTCTTATGCAACCCAGTGAAAACAAACTTTAAATCTTTTTTGACTCGTGTCTTCGGAATGCTTCTGGATTTAAACCCCAAGACTTGATAAGGGTTGAAAAACCGCAACTCTTGTGGTTTGGGAAAGAAATACTTGTGCAAAAAATGTTCAGTAATCCAAATCCGAGGACCAACAATGGCGACGAAAATAAAAACTCGTTGAAAAAAACTTAATTAAAATTCACCTCCCTTTCAACGAATCTTCCCTGCCTTTCGGATCTGACATGTTCACGTGAGTTGGAATTTGAACCCCCACGAGATTGCGGTAATGTACTCGATAAAAACGAACAGAAAAAGATAAATAATAATGTCGGGTAAAAATTGAGAAATGAGTAACGAAACCGATGGCAGCTACGGGTAGGTAAATGAGGGTAGGCATTATCGCGACACAATGTCGGAGCTCTGTGTTCAATTCTGTTAAAACCATTTTTATTATTATCATCATTTTTTAACCTCTTTTCCGTGGATGAAAAATGGGTCAGACAAATACGGGCTGTTGTTGATTGAGAGAGTGTAGAACTCGGCAGAAATTTTATTATTTACTTCACCTATACTGTAACCGATTCCCTTCGGACGTTTGCAGTCTATGAGGGTACTACATACTACTTCGTAAAAATCTTTCAATTAACACCGCGTTTGCTACTCCGCGATATGGACGACAAGAAAATTTTGACCCAAGCAACAACATATACTCACTGAATTAGCGAGAGATAGTATAGGTACTCACGAGAATTCAAAATTGTAGTAAATGTTCTGTAATAATATCCGTATTTTTAAACGACTTCGAAAAAAAGGAGGAGTTTCTCAATTCGGTTGTATATTTTTTAAATGTTTGTTACCTCAGAACTCCGTAATTTATAAACTGATTTGAAAAATTATTTAATTATTTGAAAGGATATACTTTCAGATTGGCCCCATAGAAATTTTCATCAAAATCGGTCGAGTAGTTTCGTTTTTATTTCAAGTCGGTTTTTTTTATCGTCGTAATACGGGAAGTGAAGCAATCACGATCTGCGCATGCGCCAACTTTTCTTTTTCCCAACCCTTCTCTGGAATACATTTCACGAGCTTCTGAAATTTTAACCAGTGCGATTAGATAACGTATTCTGACTGCTTGTTGAAGAATTAACGCAAATAAACGCAAGCGTGCATATAATCGCACTTTACGCACGCTTGTGATGAAAAAATTTTTTCGATACATGTGAAAAATTTGTTTTTACACTCATGAGATTGTCACCCTCGCTTCGCCCGGGCAACAGACCTCTCACTCGTGTCAAAAAAAAATTTCGCTCTAGTATCGAAATGTACTATATTACGTATATTGACTATAGTACCAAGAATTCTGATACCTTCGAATTACGAGACTGGTGGAGTGCGTTTGAACCAATTCTGTTACAAAATCGAATCCATTTACGATGATATATGAAATTATTCACATGAATTCATAGCATACGTAAATCGTGTGAACAAAAATCGTATAGATATTGTACACAAATCAAATCGATTCAATCGGAATAGAATATTTATCGCAATATCCGTGTAGAAGAAGTGAAAAATAACAGAGAACGGGAACTTGGAATATTGGCAAAACTGGCAAAACGAAATTTGTAGACACTTTTCATCCGTTTCGGTCGACTACGTTTCACTGAGCACATCGCATATATTTTTTCAATTATTTTTTGCTCTCCGCCCGTTGACAATCTCCATGAAGTCGAACTCAATTTGTGTTTAGATTAATGCTTTCTTAATAGTCCAAATATGTACTTGAAATTGAAACTAATCTTCTTTCCTGTTAAACTAATGCTCTCTTATTGAACTAATGTTCCATTTTAAATTGGAAGTCATGATATTTTCTAGAGTTTCACAAATAGATATACCTACGAAGACATTTCTGTTTTAATTAAAGATCGTCAAACAGTTATTTGAAGAGTAGTTAATCATTTCAACATCATATAGTAAAAATGTCCATCAAATTGATGGATCGATCTATCGAAATGAAACAGTGAATCGTAAAATGTTTTAAGTATCAGATCGACAATCTGTGTTATCAATAACAATAACAGAACATCGGCCTGATTGATGGCGCGAAAGTAACACGTTGAGCGTTTCTGATGTTCGATTCCTTGACCATCTGTTACAAAATAAAAGAAATGTAGTTTCGGATCTTTGTGATTGAGGTTGGAAACTAGCTGATCCCTAATTACGAAAGAATGAAATATCATTATTATCAGAAACGGGTTAAATATAACGGACATTCAACGTCTTACCAACAGAACGTCTCAGGCGTGATGAGAATGTCAAAAGAGTAATTAAGCATAAATTAAATGAGTTGAGTTATAATTATAGAGTTTAATACAGGTCTTTATAATGAATAGGTTTCCTTCACTCTATTCTTACGCCGTTGATGGAATACAGCGTCACCTCTATAACCTCAAATCCACCATTTTTTCCATTTTGTGCAGAGTTCTAATTAGTTACTGTAGATTGAACCGCGCCCTCTTCTCGTGCAAATCGACATCTTGCGGAATTGGCTATTTTGCCATGCCAAAGATAATTACTTGGTACGCAATACAGCTTCCAATAATTACCGGAAGAAATTGACCACCAGTGCGGTAAGCTCCACTTTCCGCACTAGCACTTTATTTCCTGCACTGCTCGGATTTGTTAAAAAACGTCACATAATAACACGCATTGAAAGTTTATCTACTGGGGCGTTTTTTCAATATTTTAGCTTTCATTTAGGATTTGAAACAATTTTTTTCCATTTTTAGTCACTCTCTTAATTCTTTAGAGTGACTCTTCACTCCACAAGAGTGTAAAAGTTACTCGTTTAGCATAAGAGTAAAAATCGTGCCAGGCAGAAAAAATTGAAAAGTCACTCCAAAGAATTGCAAGAGTACCGAGTTGTGTGAAATTTATCGAGCAAAGGTGAGCTTACCGCAATCAGCTCTACGAAAGTACCTATAAAGAAGCTGGATTTTCCACGGCCCTTTGACATTCCTCACGTTTGAATCCAAGAGTAGGTCAAAGTGGGTATGCTTGTCAGCTGTGTAAACTTGATGAAAACCAGAGTACTTTAGAAATTTTTTTCTTTCTATTGGAAGATATCAATATGCTGTCTTGGAATTACTGAGAGTTATCTGTTCGTCATAGCTACGATGAAGAACAAGAAGTGGAACCCAAGTCGTGTTGTCGTAATTTTTTAGATGACTTTAATTTTACTGAAACTTGAATACGACAGGGAAAGGAGGCAATGCTCACTCCCAATTTTTTTATCCATTCAGTAATGAACAAAGGGAATTTCAGTTCCGCCGGCACTTACTCTGAAACTGTTAGTTTACAAAGGGATCGCGAACGCCGTTTCGCGGTGGGTGAGGGTCCAAAACCATTTTTAGTCAACAGCCATGAAAATGATGATTATATTTTAATATCTGATGATTATATTTTAATCCAAGTTCCTCTCGGGTAAATCCTGCCTTGGAGCATCTTTTCGATCCTCGATGTTTTATTTTATACTTAACAATGCCGGATATTTTTTGCACCATTCGTTACTGACATTGCTTAAATTCGTGAATTTGAAAAAAAAGAACATGTCAAAATTTCAGCGAAATAAAGTCGAGGACATCAATTTTTTTTTCTTTATATCATGAACTTGAGCTTTCGAGCCAGGAGATCAACGGATCTCTTGCAGTCCACTGATTCCCAAAGATCCTCATTCTTCGGATTATACTTTTTTCTACTACACGTATCACGTTGTGTATAATTTATTGACCAATCGATCACATCCTTGATCCCGTCGTCGTCTGTTTCTCCAAATTTTCACAAAATATATCCCGAAGTCGAATCCTGGAATCAAGAAGTCTCAGTGAACGTAGCTAGAATCAACTTGTCAAAATATTGCCTCATTAGATTTCAAAATTTGTGACATGATTTTTCCCTGTAATTTATCTAATAAATCGTTGCGAAAGTCTTTGATTCGATTTTAGCCTCGCTATCGGTCGACTGTCCCTTCTTAACTGGTCACATTGATACAGTATCACTTATAGTAGTTTTTGAGTACTCAGAGCACTCTTTCACTTACGAACCTAGAACCTGAAATAACGTAAGAGGAGACAGAAATATGCACATTTTGAACGAAGGATCAATAAATTTCCTCCATTGGTTCAAATGTTTCAGCGGTTTTTTGAAAAAAAAAAAGAAAAAAAAACGGCTTCTAACAGAGCAAAAACAGAAAATACGGGTCTCCCCAAATTGGCGAAAGAATGACATATATTCTATGCAAGTCGATCGAAGTTTTCTTCCCAAAATCGCTCGTTGTTCTAAATCAGTGTTTCCAACGATGCAAAATACGTGCATGGCAAAACGAATTTCTCCACCCAACCCTTCGGAGGTCGTGGGTCTCGTCTTGACCCTTTTTCCCGTGTTTCCTCGAGTCCTGAATAAATTCCCAGTCTCATTTGACCCGTAAGGAGTGGATCGAGGTTGGTCGCACTCGTTGAAACCACCCCCATCTGCATATCTGTATGGGTACAGAATCTACGTATATCTCTGAACCACTTCTTATCTCTTACTGGGTGCTAGTGGGATTTAGTTTTCTTTTTATTCGTTGCACCGGTTAAGCTCACCGACGTTCCACTTACTTAGGAAGTACGTGGCGTGTAGTAAGCTAAACTTTGTCTATTACTCGTGCACCTCGCGCCATCGTGCACTCCAAAGTGGATAGGAAAAAGTTTTATGATTCGTTGATCGAATGTCTCTAGCTGAAGGATTTTCACTTCTATAATCACGATGCGGTCACAGGTTACGAAGGCTAATTCCGGGGGAGATTACCATAAAACTTTCCTTTTCAAACTGCTATAATCATCAGTGAAATGAAATATGTATCCAATTTATGAATCTAGTTAATCAAAGTTAGCGATGAATGAAGATGACTCTTGTTGTTTTGAATTCCAGGTTTTGCATTTTTGCTGATTTCACCAGGATGTCCACTCGAGTTAGGATCTACAATTACCTGAGAATTGGAGCAATCCCATCTACTTTTTACGTATGGAAAAGAATGATAAATCACCGACACTGCAATACTTTTGAATTCGCTACTGTTAAATTTAGCTATGATGATGGATCTGTGAATTGACAGTTGGAGCATCAATTCTGAACGGAAGATGTAGGAGATAGTTCGATGGGAATTTTCTCCCGTATGGCTATTTCCTCCGGAATTACCCTGATCAGGCTTTCAGTAAAGTAACTTCCCTCGCAGTTTGTTGGTAGTGGTAGAAACAATAATTATCATCAAGTATTGAGACGTAAAGAAACTCATTTAGGAGACAGCTTGAAGCACCGATCAAATTTATCGTTGGATCGCTGCTAATGTCCTTAGTGACGTATCAAAGATAATCTGAGGCCGTTATAATATACGTTATATAATCAAGAGAAAATTGAGTCACATAAAGTTATCCGCGTGTGTACTATATGAGGCAGTTAAGGGAAACTAAATGGTCGTTGGCATATCTAACCACCGCAGTAAAACTTTTCGCTATTCCGCGACGCGGTTAAACTCGTTGCATTCCTTGTTTAACAATTTGTTTATCAAACTTTTATTATTTCCTCCACATTTTGTCCGACTTAATTTCCGTCGTGAAACTTTTTCTGAGAGTTTAGGTAATCGTGAGCTTCTCTGCAAGCTTCAAAGGGGTGCCATTTACATATATATAATTAGGAAAGCTTAAATGAATTTGAAGAATATGGACAATTCAATTTTTATCATTCGGTGTTAATGAAATAAAAAAAAAAAGAATCAAAATATGAAGGTCAGGATCTTGAGTTCCTGGGTTATTATGAAAAAAAAGGTGACCGTCAAAGCTTGGGCGTCGTGACCGAACAAATCCTGGATGTTTGATCGAACTTCAAATTTGACCAGGATTATAATATCTGCATATACACGCTTTTTTCGGTTTCTCCCCTTCGAGGATCTTTCTCAGGGACTTTGAGGAAAATCTAATAGCTTTTCTTCGCCTGTTGGCTCCCGACACTGCCCAAACCACCCAGGTCTCGGTCCGTTTCACCTTCACTAATTGAAACACTCTCTGAATTGGATGCAAATTCAATGTAACCGAAAACAAAATAATTTGAAAGTGGATTTTCTCGGGGACATAAAATTATCATCATTGTTATCATCATCGTTATTATTCTACTATTCTTCTTTTTTCTTCCCCCCCCCCCCTCCCTCTTCCTCGCTCTTGTTTCGTTGAAGATTTTCTGTTCAATATAATTCAATGATCTATCCGATGTTTTCGAAGATTTGAAACTCTTTTTCCATTTTTCTTTTATAATTATTACAGTGAATAAAATCTGCGTTTATATAAAGTAAGTTAACCTATACAATAAAATTGTGTTAACTAGTTCAATAATCTTTTCTTTTCTGTATATGTTCAACAAACTTGGGGAACCGCACTGATTGTCCATCCCTCAACTTGATCCGCCTCTTCCATTGACCTGCCAATTAAATAAACGTAGTATCTCGTTAGTGTAGGGAAAAGTTTTTCTTTCCTTTTTTCTTTTTCTATCTCGAGGGTGGGAAACTCGAAGATAATACGAACGTGTAATTTTTACATTCACTCGAAATTACTGCCTAACAGTAACACGTATGTTAACGTTTGAATTAAAATTAATGGAGTTAACATTCACAGTTTTTTAATTTGTATTCCAAAATTTTTCTCCGCAGATTCCAATCTGAATTTAATTTTCTATTTCCAAAGGGGGGTATTATTTCATTACAGAAAATTTGTACTCATGTAATTGAACGATATGTTTCAATTTATAGAATTTTTTTCTCATTACACACGTATGTTATTTTTTATTGAAAGTGAAATACCACCTCGAAAAGCCGTTATCCGATACTCGTCTTTGCTCAAAGTGCTTTTTTGGCTTCGTCAGGAATTCCTATCAGATGTTTTTTCGTTCATATCTTTTCTTAACTCTTCTTTTTCTTGTCATATTCAGAAAATAGATATATACTCGCATACCGACCGTATATTCTCCGCCTGTCTACGACTACATTTTTACTCATCAACGTGATGGACGCGTCATGTCAGAAGGAGCTGAAGATATGAAAGAGAAGTAACGAATCAGAAGTCGAGTGACTAGGGCCGTGGCCCTCCCTCCGAAAATGTGAGACTAAAAGTTTCATTAGAACGAGAAATTCTGAAATTCTCATTCACATGATTTTCAATCCTATAGAAGGAGGAAATTGCAGAAACAAATCGACACTGAAATCCCAGAAAGCAAATGTAGAATAACACGTGAGTATAGATAGTGTCCTGGTTATGTCAGGACGAATGTCCTTAGAGCCCAAAGTATCCGGCCTAGCGTTTAGTCAAGTGGTCGCAGCCGTCGCAGGTCGGACCTCCAGAATCTTTGAGACAAGAGTAAATACGGTCCTTCCTTGAAATAAAGAGATCCATTTCAATAATTAATACCTCACTATTTATGTCATCAGCTATCTCATTTCAAACCATTGTATGACCTAATTCTGACGAATAAGACTCATTTTCATGTAAACCAGTCTCTTCCTTGCGGAACAACAACGAAGAAATTGATGTTTAGTTGATCCAAAATATCGTAGATATGAGAAGGATTTTATCTGCGGGGTGAAATGGGGCCCAAATGGACCGCGCATACTTTGCGGAGGGTAGAAAAAATGGCCTGCCTCATCTAGGGTTGAAACTGGTCACTAGATACGGCCGATTTGAGCCGCCTCTTTTTCAGAGTATCGCAATTTCCATCGGTCTGTGATTAGCATTCAATTTCATTAATGGATTTGAGTTTGAAAAGGTTCAATTTGGAGCCGTGCTCGATACGGACTGAGCAAACACATGTGGCAATCAGATGTGAATCAAGTGAAATACGAAATCTCGTATAGGATCGTAATTGCAGAAGTGAAACACGACTCGCCCTCGGTTTTGGGGAACGAAAAATGAAATCGTAGATCGAAGTATATCGATATATTCAATTTATGTTGCTGTCGATCTGAAATTAAATCTGTGACTGAATGCGACATGATCTGGTGAGGTTCTCGAAACGAGGAGGGCATAGCTGACAAAGAGAAAATATCAGGCCTACGGATCTCAGATTCCGTTGAAATCGGGTCAAAAAAAAATTGACATAATCGAGAATATCGACTTTTCAACAAATCTGCGGGCAATTGTATGGTGCAGCCGGTCATTTATTAGAATCAAAGAGTTTTTTACTTGTCAAAACTTTGGACAACTGGTTATTTTCAATTTGTCGCATAAGCTGAAATTTTTATTAGATTGTAAAACGGGACAATAGAACCTAATTATTTTCTCAAAAACTAATGAAATACGTAATTGACAGAAGAAAAAAAAACACGGCATGGATCGATTTAAAAAAGTTCATAGCTCGTTACTTCACTAAATTTCTGGGGAATGAACCGCTCATGATATTCACTCTCTTGAACCCTATCATCAAATTTTCACGAGTCTACTTTCAAAATTGGTCATTCCATGTGAATTCACGAACAAACTTTAAAACATGACCTCAACGTCTTTGATTCCATTTAGAATTTCGATCCACGTTGCGGTGCGCATAAATATGTGAAGTTATTCTGCAAAAAAAAAAAAAATCATCCGTTTAAAAAATTTAATAATGTAGTTGATCTGCTGATATCTTTGAACTGAATCGAGTTAGAAGGTTCACTCATTTCGAAAGTCATGATCCGGCCGCCTACTGTAATTTCAATCAACACGAGCTTTCTTTGGTCTTGTGAGCTTTAAATACTTTTCCTTCGATTTATTACTCTAGTGCTACGTGAGTCACGTATCCTGAAATTTCTGTCTGAATAAGAAGTAATTACATGTGGTCACAAGGGTTTCAGGAATCACGCACGAATTAATCACCTTAGTAATTAAACTGCATATAATATGATCGTTCGCTAAAAGAAGGGCTCATTAGCTAAAAGTTTATTGGAGCAAAAAAAAATAAAAAATGCCCTCAGAAATCGGGACAGAATCCACAATCCATAAAATCTATCCGAATCAATTCTAAATTCTCACGAATATTGGATGGATTTCCGAAGGATTCCATGGGAATTTCGTACAGTACAATTTTTAGTTGTGATGCTGATGGATGATTTTTCAAACAAATTTTTGTACATCGGCAGAGATTATTTCCGATTAGCAAGTGAGTAGATAAAATAATGATCAACGACTCAAAGGATCAAATCAAGGATTCTCACGCAGCCCGGTGGTCGTCGAAATTGCCTGCATCTATCCAGGCTCTATCTTTCCCTCCTTAAATGATAAACCTGCACGCAGCTGTTGCCGTTTTTGTACCCTTATTTTTTTTCTTTTACCCTTACCTTATTCTTTTTTGTTACCCTCGGTTCTCTTAGCCACACTTTATGTGGTACGTAGAGACACCGTGCCGTAAACCCTTCAGTCTTTACGGTTCAGTTTTTATTCCGAGGATAGCAAGAAAGGAAAATAAGAGAAAAAACAGTGCGAATGTGATTCTGCGCTCTCAACGATATATTTCCAGGTTATTCTTGTTTTTATACTACTGAAATGAAAAAATCGCAAACTTCATACGCGGCTAATCAAATAGTCTGAACGTAATATAGAACCTGCGGAAAAATTGGTTTCTCTATTTTAAATAAAACTACAGAGGAAAAAAAATTAAGATCCCTGTCCTCGTTGAGCGCACGTCGTAATGCTTTTTTTGCACATACATATTTTCTCCTATATAAAGCGTGTAGAAATGGCAAGCAGAACTAATTAATTAGTGTCTAGTTTGAAACGTTCGGGATGTATTTTTTGTGCTCACTTTTTTTCCACTAGAGTAGTACCTTTGATATTAAACAGTTTTCAGCAAAATTATTTCATCCAAGTCTATAACTAGGTCATTTTTATTTCAAACTCCGTCATAATGCGAGCGTCGCTGTATGCTACGTTGTATTTTTCCAAAATTGTATTCAGTATCGGATGGTTCAGTCAGTTTTGTTTTCCTTGGTGAATGATAAAACAACAAGGTTTCGAAGAATAATATTTCAAATGCCGCTGGTCCATATCTCATTCAAAATTTTCATATTCTACTACGATTTTGTCATTCTGAAATAGGTACACAGTTGAAGGTGTCCCAAAAAGTCTGACAGCTTGACAGATGTCGTTACTGTCGAATGTTTTCTGGATAACATCGGTTTATAATTACTTTCACAATCGTCATACCACATAAAAAGTGTGACGTCAATCTAGCACAAGAAAATAATATATTCAATTCAATATCGCAATGACAATATAAGGTTCTAATCTTCCAGTACATACGACCTTCTGCTATTACTTGACCTGCTTTTTAATATCAACGCTCATGGATATGCTTCAGCGTTCCATGTTGAAATCCAAAGAAAACAAATGCTGGAAGTTGTTTACTCATGTCTGGTGCTTACATTTCATCAAATTATTCGATTACTAACATAAACATGACTTGGAGAAAGTCTTGGATACAGTTTTTGAATAATTGATCAGTTACAAACAAATACATTCAAAGGTTTAAGTATACTTTTACCTTTTGTACCATTTGCGGCCACCAATTTTTTCGAAAGCAGGATTGATGGCCAGAGACGATACTAGGTATTCACGTGTTGTGCAAGTTGGTGTGATTAAAAACGACCTACTTCATTACTTCATCCAGATGGCGTATCGAAACAATGAAAATCCCAATATGGCATCAACCTACTATTGTTTATAGTAGACCGAATTAACTAAAGTCTGTAGTCTTCCCAGCGATACTTGAACTTTGATTTGATCTTCTACCTCAACACTCCTTGTAAGTAGGTCTCATATTTGATAGAATACGAATTTTTACCAATGCGAGAAGATAAAACTAAAAAGAAGAATAGGAAATGTATTAATTCTGACATACGATGCCAGCACAAGCACACCCAATCCATTTTAATCAATAACTACAAACGAAGAAAAAATGAAAATGAGAAACAGGGAATTGATGGCATGAACAAACATTTCACAAAGTATTACAGCATCCCCTAGGCGGTACAGGGGTTCGAGGCCTGATGCCATTTCATTCACCGATGAGTGGTACAAGGGAAGAAAAAACTCGAAATTTCCATCCCTGCACGCGGTTTGATTGAACCATATTTCATCAGCGTCTCGGATCGAGCATAGATCATAACGCAGACGACCCCTGGCGACGCACATGATGCATGGGGCACGGCCGAGTTGTGCCTATACGCATAGGATGTGTGCACGCGTTCGATGCTGGCGCGGAGGCGGTGGTAGCGGTGGCGGTGAACCGAGTACCCTGCAAGCTTTCCATGCCTGTGTACCTCGGGACCGAAGAGAGTGAAGCGAAGGTACGGTGTAAAGCTCGGGGAGAGACGACGGGGTTTTCCAGGATCCATATAGTGGTGGGTCGGAGGAATCCGCGGAAAACTGGGAAACGGACCGCCTGACGTTGGGAGGCGTCGCGGGCGCCGCGGCAACAGGGAGGACCAAGACGCCTGCGCACCTCACAAAACCGCGAGTAGTAAACTCAGTTGACACCGACACACCGTGATACGCGCGCGTGGTTATCATATCCACCGAATTGCTAAAAAGAACGATTTTCCCGATCGTATTATCCCTCACACACACACACACTCGCTCATACACTCGCATGAAGAATACACCCCCCCTGACCGGAAACCGGGACTCACACTGATAATAATACGCGAGTGCAAGTGCATATATGCATCCGCAACAGTGACCATGCTTTCGTAGTTTTATTAATTGTTCGATTATTGACACTCTTACGTTTTATAACGACCCAAGGAACAGTTTGATTATTGGAAAAAAGGCGATAATTTGCGTTGAAAATGCCCTACCAAAGTGGTCGAAGATGATTAACCCGATCGGAACATGTAAGGTTTGTATTTTACATAAAATTCATTCTTTTTTTTACAGCCCACGTTAAACTATGTAAACGGCGTAGCCAATGTCGACCGTGTGCCCGCCATAAATTTGGAGGTTTAATCTCTCACACCGTGCAGAGCGCGAAATCGTGCGAGTGAATCGATGCGTGCATCCTGGTTAGCAGTAATACGTAAATCACGTTGGCAATCGGAGGCTTGTAAACCGCGATTTATATGCAGTTCACGGGGGGCTTCGGTTTTGTCCGAAAATGTCTATTGTGTTGTTTTTAACGCGGGACCAGCCGGGATTGTTTTACAATCGATTGATCGATGCCTCGGCCTGATTAAAACTTCGTTTCATCCACAGGGTATCATTGATAACGGTCTCCGGAGGGTGGTACTGAAAAAAAAATGCGAGGAATGAAAATGTAATAAAAAACCGACTGAAGAGAAATTTATTATCTCTCTTCCAGGACCCAGGATCTGTTAAATTTCAATTATACACCCCTGACATAGCAGACTCATCAGCGTATCGCGATTTTTTTCTTAATTAAAAAAATGTTAAACGGTCACATTTTGACGCTCGGAGTAATTGAGTAATCAATTCTTTCGGTCTAACGAAGCCTTGGAGGTTTTGTTATTCATGAGATATTTTATCTACTGATAAAAAAAAGCAAAAATTCCGCGAAAAAATGTATCGATGAATCAAAACGTGACGTTTTAACGGTTTCGGGTAATGGCATTGAAAGAGATAATCCCAACCCCTCTTCGGGTCATATGATCATCGGATCAAAGTCCGTGATGAAATATGAAATTGTTTTCTGGCAGAAATTCGTACCCCCTGCAGAGATAACTGCAGGAATTGACAACGAAGAAACACGTTCAGAGAAACTTTCGGAACTATTCAACGAGCTTTAAAGCCGGTAAAATTTAGTCGAACTTTAAGCGAAAGTTTATATTGAAATTTATTTTGAAAGCGAGAAAATAATGGCGAGTCTATTGCGTGAGAAAATCAAAAGAGCGATTTTTCATTCGTTCGTGCAAGCACACCCGATATTCGGATCCCCGCGGTTCCATAATCTGAAAAACCTGACTGTGTCATGAATTAGCACAATTTTCAATCCACTATAATTGGAAACCGAGTTATATCAGTGGGCCTGAAAAATCCAGGAATAGAAATAGCGAGAAGACTTGTCAAAGTTCTAAAAATACTCGTTCCTCTTCCTATTTCAATTTTTTCTCTCCCTGCTCTTTTGCTCTCTACATTCCTTGCATATTGTCGTCCATTAGATCTGTGACACTCCATCCACTTGAGACTGTTCGATTTCCATCGAGCATAAATTGCGGCATGGTATGGCGGCGGGACCGCAAACCACTTTAAATGATTTATCGTAAGGGTTGAAAGAAAACGAACGAATCCAATGGATTGGCTCGCATCGAAGACTGCGGTAAGGTACTGGGTAGACCACCTTTCAACGAACACAAAACAAGCGGGTTTCAGCTGACTGTCAGACAGCCTTTGAACTTGACGTTATTTATTTTGTCTCCAGCTATTTTGAATTTTGAAAATCTGACCTCAGATTTTTGACCAGTGGTCCAAAAAACCTTCCGGTACCAATTTTCGTCGAAATCAAAATGTTTTGTTTAGTTTCATTTTTGCAGCATATTGAATACGCCGAAATGAAATTTTGCAAAACTGGATTAAGATTCATGAAAACTAAACTTTTCATTTTCGGGGTGATTACGAAAAGTTTCTCTATTCTCTGAAAACGGAAGAACGGGAAGTTTAAAAAGGAAGGAAAGCAATATACGTACTCCATCGACCGCCTTAACAGAAACTAATTACCTTACCTCCTACTAATTACCGGAGACACGAAGCGAGGATAATTGCTAGCCATATGCTTCGCGTTGACAAGGATAGCCTCCCTCCGGTATCAGGAAGCGAGCCAAATTTTCTCACAACTTCAAGAATCCTTCTTCTCCTCATTATTTTCATTCTCATTTGCGAAGTGCAAAAACCATCTTCACTGGGTGGAAGGGAGACTGGGTCATTTGCGAAGTGCATAACGTTGAAATACCCAGCGATGAACTGCCAGTGCTTTTTTGAGGTGGCGGAACAAGGACCTAGGGTAGACCGGGGTCAGTTGTTACATCGCAAATATCTCTCAAAGTAAAGTCAGTATGTTTTCGTTGCAGTGGGTGTAAAATGCAATTTTACGACCATGGGAGGTTTCTTAAAACTGCATTTACGTCCACATGCAACGAAAAATATTGTATGCAACACGGGAGTTGAATGTAAAACCCTTGTATGCTAAAAAAACAGGAGGGCTTGGCTTCGCCAGCCCTCCTGTTTTCTGAGCACACACGTGTTTTACATTTGACTCCCTTGTTACATAATATACTATTATGTCCCAGCTACAGTACATCTTGCATGTAGTCAGTCCGGAAATGCTTATCCACATGCCAGCTTCCACCGCGTGAAATAAACGCATTGCGAGGGGTGTATTGTTATTTTTGGGCCCAAATTTAGTTTTCACGATTTCAGTTGAACAGTGATACCTAGACTTCTATGGTATATATACATCGAATATTTTTCCTCCATACGTTTCCTTGAACATTTCTGGATCAGCTCTGACAGTTTTCCGAGTCTTTGGATTGAGAAAATGAACGAAATTTTCATATAGAAGTTAAGAAAACGGTTTGGGGTCAGTTGTGACAGGGATCAGTTGTAACATTTTGATATGGGAGCTTACTTGATACGAGAATGTTTGTTTTAGTCCCTCCATGTTAGAATGCCTCGAAAGAGTAGAAAAAAATATAACGAGTCCGTGGTAACTGTTTAACCTATGAAAAAGCTAATGCCGAGGTCATAAACAGAAAACAGCTGGAAAAGATCCCTCCACACCATTTTCGAACGACATGTCTTGGTTCAAAAAGTGGTCCCGAATTAGAATGACCTCAATGGATGTCGCAATCGTGATTATCAATTGGATTTTGTGTGAAAACCGTGTGTTACAACTGACCCCATTCGCTGTCACAACTGCCCCGGACCCCGGACCCCCCTGAAAATTATCTGATTTGAATGAGAATTCACAACTTCGCGTACTGTTAGGTCGTTGAATGTAGAACAAAAGATGAGGAAAACAAAATCTGTTACCATACCCACAAATGACCGAAGTGTAGCGATTTTTACACAAATTGAATTACTTTGAAAGTTTTTGGGTCAGTAGGGATTTTTTTCGCTTCTTGTGTCGCTAGTGGTCTCGACTCGCATGATAATGAACGAACAGGAAATTCTGCTCAAAGTTCTCCTTCACTTCAACAAATAGAGGGTCTTCCAAACAAGCTTTTTCCCCGTTCTCTACACAGTTTTTGCTTCCACGTATTGGAAGGTAGGAGGAAATTCAGTTTTATCAAAGTCAACGTAGCAGACGGAGCTAACTTCAAGTTTCGCATCGAGTTAGGGAATTGGCCATTGTCAAGTGGGAGCTGGGGGATCGGGGATCTTTGATATTTGCCACAGAGCTTCGGACTAGACTTCTTACTATGTGGTGACGTGAAACTCGACTTGGCATCGAGCACCGGAGGGAGTAGCCGGGCAAAGAGGCAGTTAACTCGACATAACCACTCACGACTCTTCGTCTTCGTCGATACTAACTCAATCAGCGAAGCTTTAAACTCTGACAGAGACTCGCTACTCTACTTGGTCAGTCGAACGTCGATCGATGAACAAAGTGCCCAACAATGCGACCGTCCATTAAGATAAAACTTTGCGCTTATCACTCGATTGAAAATTACAGGAAGCATCGAGGTAGGCAATTTTTGGTAAATCGAGGATATGATTATTTGCTTTACCCCGAACGGCCTTGGTTCCGATGGACCTTGTCGAAAGTTCTTTATCGGATACTGCAGGCGAAGATGTAATGAAATTGAATTATGCCTCCTACGGCCTCCCTTGCAGAGGTACTTACCATTATTCGAAGATACCATTATCAGAGAGCCGAGTCCTTTCGTTGATAACAATAAAGCGTCTGGTCCTTTCTCATCAACTGTACCGGATGATCTCACGATTCTCTAGCCGAATCCGTAGGACTGCGGGGCATCGGTGCTTTTCAAGAATAATGAAAATCCCTCTATTGTTTAGGGTTTGAAAAAGGGTGTCTAACGCGTTCGTGGCCTCCGAGGATTCTGAATCGTTTGCCAGCTCGTAATTGGGACTAGATTTCGCTCCACCAAGACAACAATGGAACTCGAAAAAAACTTCCCTGCGAGCTTTAACTTTTCAACTTCCTCCCAGTCTCTCATCAATTCTTTGTCTTCTTCGTGAGAATTCGTTTTTCATCTTAGTTGAAACCTTATTTTCTCACTTTCACGTCGTCTGCCTCTTCGATAGCACTTTCGTGGCCCTCCTACCACATTAACAGTTGCAGCATTTGGCGTCACGGCAAGCAATAATTTTCCCCTAAAAATATGGGTAAGATAAGTGTCCATCTGACCCTACTTTTTCATCCCTCTCTCGTGGCCTCGCTTTCCTCAATACCTAAAGCATCCGTCAGTCCAGGATAAAGGGAAGGTGAGCGCGAGCAACAGGCCTTGACGATACCACCTGTGCACGCTCTGCGGTCTCCGCCCCCAAAAAAAGAGCTTTTATTTATTCAACGTCTAAGAAAGCCCTGAGAACATGATTACTAGTACGAGAGCTTGAAAGGACCAACATTATTTTTCTCATGACATCTCGACTGAGACCGTATAAAATCGATAGGACCTCGTACCAAAAAACAAAAGCGGATCGATGTCATTAATGTCAACAAATTTGACCAGACTGTATTACAGCATCCCATCAGTGCGTCATTGAAAGACAATTTTGAAAGAAAAATACGGAATTTAGTCTGGAAATCATTTTTAAAAGTGAATTTGGGTCAGTTGATGCGAAAGAATCAAGTTTCAGAAAAAGTCTCACCGTCAAACTGTTTCATAGAATCCTGCGGCGTGTCTGAAATTTGATGGACATGATTGAATCAGGTACCCAGATGAAGGAAACAATTGATATCAGACATATTTTCGATACTAAACAATTGTAACACAGTTTGGTCTGGATGTGGGGGCGATCCATTGATTGGGTTTACCGAATAACGTGAGAAAGTTGGGAACGATTAACGTTTCCCTTATTTCTTCATAATCATCTGGGATAATCCTTCTTGCTGAGGGATTTGACGAGGGTCGACGATCATAACTCCGTGTTTCCCGCTCGAGTTCCGTTGAACGATGACGGTTGGTGGTGATGTATACCAGCCTGCAGGTTGTTTGCGGGTTATCGTTGTCACGGTTTTATCCACCGTTCAACAATTAAGTATTCCCTCCGTACCCGCTGTACGGCGGCGATCGTGAGCCTGCCAAGATTTATCAACGTCGATCGACTGAGAATTGCTCCCTTCTCATTTTTTATACCGCTCACGACTCGACATTTTCTCCCGCAACCCTCCATATTGACACTTACGATTTTTGTTCATTTTTTTTTCACCCTCAATATATTAGCATAAGCTCGCGGAAAATATTCGCACGTATTTTTACCGCAATCTGTTAGTAGATGAAATACCTCGTACCCTACATACGTAATCCCAAAAAAAGTCCTCGGAACACATGGAAGGCACGTTTTGCCACCGAAAAAAAGCTCGCAGGTATTTTCAGAAGCAAATGGATACGTGAGCACCAATTTCTTCGAAAAAAGATTCCAGTCGAACCGCCCAACTGATTTGGACAAAAATTGCACATGCGATACTGTTGTCATCAAGGAAATGTGGAAATAAGCTTCTCAGTCCAATCCTACTTCCGGTTGGAAACCGGCAGTCGCTAACTCCGTCATCTTTGGAGACATAGCAACGGACTTGTTTACACGATTTTCTGGCATTGAGTACAAATTTTGAGAATTTTTTCGAATCTTTCCGTGGCCTGGGTCAAGGTGCAAGTTTCTAGTAAACGTGATCCCAGTCGAACCGTTCAACCGATGTAAGTAAAATTTACCCAGGATACTTTTCAGATCTAGAAGATGTGGAAATAAGACTTTCAGCCCAAAGCTACTTCCGGTCTTGAAACGGCAGTCGGTAACTCCGTCACTTTTTCAGATGCAGCAACGGGCTTGTGTGCACGATCTTCTGGTATTGAGTACAAATTTTGAGAATTTTTTCGAATCTTTCCGTGGCCTGGGTCAAGGTGCGAGTTTCTAGTAAACGTGATCCCAGTCGAACCGTTCAACCGATGTGAGTAAAATTTACCCAGGATACTTTTCAGATCTAGAAGATGTGGAAATAAGACTTTCAGCCCAAAGCTACTTCCGGTCTTGAAACGGCAGTCGGTAACTCCGTCACTTTTTCAGATACAGCAACGGGCTTGTGTGCACGATCTTCTGGTATTGAGTACAAATTTTGAGAATTTTTTCGAATCTTTCCGTGGCCTAGCTGGGTCAAGGTGCGAGTTTCTAGTAAACGTGATCCCAGTCGAACCGTTCAACCGATGTGAGTAAAATTTACCCAGGATACTTTCCTGATCTAAAAGATGTGAAAATAGGATTCTGAGCCCAATTCTACTTCAGTTGATTCCGTCATTTTCGTTTTGTGGTTCAAAATACTGCGACGAACATTAGAAATTTGGTATTGATAATAATATTTGATTAGGAATCATGATTCAGAAAACAAAACAAAAAAACACTGACGAGGGTAAAAGCGAAGAAGCCTGTTAGCTGAAACCATCTAGTTACTACGAAGTCCTAATAATTTTAGAAAAAAGCTTTGCCACACCAGCCGGTAACTTTGTGATTACTAGGCGGCTGAATGTCGTCGGTGGACTTTAGCGCATTGGCACTGTCCGGATTATCCTGGCAACTGGTCCACGTGCAGAGAGTAGGGTGAGGATGCGGGCGGATTACCCCGCGGTGTTTGCATACCGACCCAGCGTGACAGGACCTGGAAATTAACACCGAACGCATCAGGACGCACTTAGCATACGTAACAGTGGCTGCGTCATACAAAGTAAAATAGGTCAAAGCGGAAAACCCCTCGACGAATTACGATTCGTCGGAAGTTAGATCCGCGAAATTCTGTGGATGAAAATTCAAGCAGACTTCAGCGTTCTTTGGATATTCCAGAGGGGAAAAACACCCCTGTGAATACTGAACAGCACCGCGTCCCGGAGGATGAACTCCTCTCACCCTAAGCCAAGCGATCGGTCGTCTTCGTGCAGATACGGTCCGTCTAGTGTATCCCTCAGGATAAACAGTTAATTTCTTAATTTTGGTAACATTTCCCATTAATCTGCTCAACCGACTGGGAAATTCCAGACGCGTGAGCTTTCCACCCTGTTTAGTATTCCCGATAAGTGAACCCGGTTTTCTTTTCAGATACGCGATATAGCAAGGACTTCGTGTAACCTCGGGTAGAACAGTTCAGGGGCTTTAATATTCCTCGAGATTTTATTTTCAGATTTTATTTTATCCGAGTTTAATGCTGAGACACGGTTCACACCGACCCGACTCAACAATGGGTGAAAATTTTTCAAGAAACGATATCCCCACAGCTTGTTTGTTCCGTAACCTCCTTCCCCCTCGACTTGACATCCTCGTTTATTCACCACTCTCAGAAATGCGGATCGATTTGAAGCCGCACCGCGACTTTTTCACCCCTTACATTCTTCCACGAGATACGATCGCTTATACTCGGTTGATTAAAACTCCACCAAGTTCACCGGCTTCGAGTCTTATCAATTTTTTCCGGTCGCTCGTGAAACACGAAAAAGGTCTTTCGAGCTAGCAGGAAAAAAAATGTGGAAACTTTGGTCTGAAAAATTCTGATGGCAAAGCCGGATCTGATTGTGAACATAGCGGATACTATGATTTTTTTCTGGTTTAGAAATTGAAACCTGAACTTTTAACCAAGTCTCCCAAGATTATGAGGCCCTTGGGCGTCACAACGCGGCTCAAATTTGCCTCCTGACGATGCGTACGTTGGGACACTAATTAACGTTAATGCTTCAGCGATTCCGCGTACAGTAATTACTTTTTTCAAGTCATTACTGATAACCCAAGTGCCGTAACATTCGATCGTTTGTATTTACTGTTGCGATGGTAATCTTGGACAAATTGCTTCACTTGACGCTGCAATCCTCGGGATGATCGGCCATTAAGTAAGGGGTGGATCGTAAAGCGTGTAAACGGTGGATTAATTGCATCATTTGGTACATTCTGTCAGTTTTTTTCTTTTTTTATTGCGAAAAAAACCTAGTAGCAGGTTCTTTTTTTCCTTTTCCGACGGGTAGTCCACATCCGCGCTAACGTTGGATGGGGTCTTGACGCCTGGTCATTGAAGGGGATTAATATCCCCGAGGGGATGAAAAATTAGGCCCACTATATGTATACCCAGTCCGTGAACATAGTGAATAGTCCCCATCTTCTACCGAGTTTAAAATAAATGACTACCGATTTTGAAAACGCCTACAACGATTCAACGAAATGGGCAAGAGTATTTCTGTTTGGTATAAGATGAGATCTTGCGAATTTGTTTCTCTCCTGCTATCTTTGCCACCGCGGGATATTTACTATCGGTTGATTCCCTCTCCGCCTCGAGGCATCGATCTTTATTTCCCATTTTTTTCCCCTCGTTTTTTCCTCGAAAAAACAGAATCTCAGAACTGGGGGGGGGGTCTTTTGGCCAAATACGACAACCATTTTCTCCCGAATAATTCCCAGTTTCACAGATTCCATTCAATAAATTTTCGATATGCAAATTATTTATCTCAAAGTTGAAACTGCCGAATAGCGAAATTCATATAATACGCACAGATTGTAATTATCGATTGTTATTAATTAGTAATTATAATGACCTCACTATAGTTCATAATATCCAATGTTCTGCATATGAAGTTAGTCGAATGAAAAATCACGTTTTGAGTTGCAATTTTTTGACAGTGCATGCAATACCGAAGTTAAGGATATGAGAAATTCATAACGCGTCCTATGAAAGATTCCTGAGACATAAATTCAAATAACTTATCCGATACCTCGAAATTCTCTTCCTTCATTCATTCATGACCTAATTTGGATTGAAATTGGATTGAAATTAATTTGAAAAATGAATCATGGTCATTTGTATAATTATCGAATTCAGTGGGAATTATTACCAGGCAGCCATTTTGGATTTCATGACTCAATGAAAGAATTGAAAATCAGGGACTCGAAAAAAGTTCAGAAAACGAGTTTCCCTCAGCTTAGAGAATCTTAGAGAATTTTTGTTGCTGTTTAGCAGACGACCATTTTGAAATTTTTCGATTTTTATACTCGATTCGGAGTCAGACACCCAAAAGACGTTGGCATACCAAATTTTATCGGCATTTGGGTTAACCTGCGTTGCGTCTGACTGTAGAAGACACATTGACTATGAATTTTCGAAGGCTTTCGACTGATTATTTTCTTTCGCTTTACTAATCAAAATGAAATTAAAACGAATTGTTTGAAGTAAATTGGAAGTAGGTCAGATCTGAGTGAGGATGAACGAGTTTGAAACATTCTTTGATTCTTCTTCGTACGTTTTTCCCCAACTTTTTGTTTTGTGGTTGGACTGAGGTAGTATTTTCGGACCACCCCAAAGTGTTGGTAAATTCTTGATGAGAATAGGGTTGATTACAAAAGAAACAATAAGGCCCGCAGGGTTGAGGGCTGGGGGCTGGGGGAAGGCCGCGGTTTAACCCGGTAACATACAGCGGTGGGAGCCTAATCGAAGGTGAACCATCTGACGTACAAATACGACAGAATGGAGACCATCAATCCCAATATATCCAAGTCGGAGGAAGAATACCACGGGCATGTGGCAGGGAGCCTAACGAGTGGAATGTGCCCGACGTACCACAACGATTTCCCTCAACTGTAATAACATTGGTGTGGTAAAATGTGACATGATTGTGGATTATGTTCCGACCAGGCCTTGACCGCGGGAGGGTTGTACACCTAACCGACCAGAAGGCCTCGGGTTTGAATATGGAAGCCCTCACCGACCACCCTACATCCGCGAGACAGCCCCTAAATGTTCGAAATCTGCTTTGTTGGGATTTGGGGACGCTTACGTCACGGATCCTCCGCACCCACTCACCTTACACCCCTGAAAGCTCATCCACCCCTCGATGATAGCCATTGAAATTGTCACGGGTTGAACAACGAAAATTTACCACGAACCATTTCCCTACAATTTTCAAATCCTGTATCACATATTAGAGATGAAAGTGAATGTTTGTACGATGCTCGTAGGATTGAGATTTCCAAAGGAATTCTAAATCCAGGGATTCGAATTAAATATTCACCCTTTAACAATATATATTTCGATCCTACAATGACCAGAGGAAAGATTAAAGAGAAAAGCTGCCGTGACTAGAAATTGAATACGAAAGCACAGAAATAGATTAGATCGGATGACTTGTATCGAGACAAAGAGAAAGCTCTTTGAAAGCTTCATTTTCTCATTTATCAAGTTTTCATCTGACCTGCATTTCACCCCCGAAGTACCGTTTTATAATTATAATTAGAAATACCGGGTCACAGAAGATAGTGTATCAATTAACGTTGGGTCTGTCGAGTGTCTATCTTGATGATGTTTTTCTACCCCAAAGATCCGGTTCTCGTTTCATTGGCATTTTCTCTATTTTCTCATTACATCAGAGCGATTTCCAGGTCAGGCTGATAAAATAGACTAGGAGCTACACGACCGTTTCTGCTCCTGTGTACCGAACCATAAACCATTCAAAACGTATCCGGATCTCAGTTTTAATTACACGAGACTCTCCTCCTGGTCGCTGGTTCATCGCATTTAGGACAATTGAGTAAGTGGAAATGCCGTGTTCGACCGGAAAGACGGTGCAGGGGACTGCTGAGGTAATTGATAAACGGAATTATCGGCCCCCACGGCCACGGCCCGGAAGGACCTGATATCAGAAAAAAATCCTCTTTCATAAATCTATATAACATTCCCACAACTTTTATCGCAACTCTTCAGCAGTTGCATAGAAGAAACACCTCTCCACGTTTTGCCATCTCGTTAAGCCGACATTCCCAAGCTCATCAACCGCTGACGGGGATCTCCACGAAACATGTCGATACCTACTCTTCAGGCGAAAAGATATGTGTTTTCAGATTGAAAGTGGCTCTAAGTGATTCTAAACGATCCTAAGCAGTTTCAAACGGTCCAAATCGATCCCAAGACGCTCCAAGTGGTTCACAGCGGTTCTAAGCGCTCCAAAGTGATTGAAAACGGTTCTTGTGAGTCCTAAACGGTTCTGAGTAGCTTCAAACGATTTTGCGTCGTTCTAAGTCGCTGTGAACGGTCCGAATTAGTTCGAAACAGTTCTCAGTCGTTCCAACTGGTTTTGAATAATTCTAAGAACTTCTAAGTAGTCCAAAATGGTCCTCAAAAGTGCAAGTGGTTCCAATCGCGAAGCTTTGAGCAGTTATAAGCAGTCTGAAGTGGTTCGAAGTGGTTCAAAACAGTCTAAGCCATTCTAAGTGATTCTGAACGTTCTGAAACGGTTTGAAATGGTTTTAAGTGGTTCTCGCTGGTCCTGAATAATTCCAAGAGTTTCTGAGTACGGGAATATAACCACCGCGAGTAATAACGCCAAGGGAATGGTCCCAGCTTTGGCGATTTCGCGAAAGACTGTGATTTCGAAAACCTTCCTCATCGGTCAATTACGCTTATCGCATACGCAATATAGCTATAATTCCAGTTGAAAGCTGTTGATCCTCGGGATTTTGGAGCGGACGGAAATCCAGGTTTATGTATATCGCGAATCTAGGGGAGGGGCGAGAAATTGGACGTGAGAGTGATACTTGTGATGTTGAGGGAAGCTTGACCCCAGTTATAATCGAGTTATTCCAAAATGTGGCCGCCGGTCACTCGCTAAGGGCGGATAGGGGCGAGGAGAGGAAATGAGAGGGGGCACGTGTGCCAGCCTACTTCATTCTGGTATTATAGATCGGGTACGACCTTTGTTTTATGATATACGCTACCATTTATGGACGTGTGTGAGCTGTTTCGGGGACTAGGACTTATCGGCACGAAAGCACCCGCCTATGTATAGCCTTCGAAAAGCATCATTATGACGCTCTCTCCCATAACGGTACTCCGCAAGGAGTCAAGTCGAACGGCTTGGATCGCAGTTCGAAGTAGTTTAATGCACACCTAGAACGTTTCATCCTGGGCTTCTGTCTAGAAGGAGCTCCAACTCTGCGAAACAGAAATCAAAACTGAACTCTCCGAGACAAGGAGAAGTTTCACTGCAGAAATTCGGATGCATCCTTCAGAAATTGCTCCCTACCTTTCCGGCCCCAGTAACAGTCGCGCCAGAATATGTTTGATGAGACGAAAAAGCTTCGAATAAAAAGCTCGAGGCATGCCGGGGCGGATGCCAAACCTGGCTTTACACGATCAATTACACCTCGTCCAATTCCGTAACACGTAAGAGCTCAGAAAATATTAGGATCACCATTTTTTAAAAAGCTTCTGAGAATTGAGAGTATTTATTTTAAAGTGAGACTGTGACCACTAGAGATGTGACGTAAATTGAAAGCAATTTATTTATAGAAATTGCGGAGTGAATAAAAATCTGTTGACATACTTGTCAAGATTCGAACGTTCGTCGTCGATAGGCATATTGCCATCTTGGTGATCGAAGATGTTGTCGAGTCACTTTGTGCCTTATCATATTTCTTTCAGTATGTCCATTTTGTTGATCATTTGTGTTCAGTGTTCTGCAGTATGACCGATTGTAGACTAAAATTTGGAGAAAACAACCACCGTGGTTGTGGTACCTTCCAGCATTCATAAGTACGTCTGAAATGATATTTTAATGGATCACCAGAGCGAACATTTATCTAATTTGACACGCAACCGAGACGAAGGGAGAGAAAGAGGAAAAGGGAAGAGGCCCTTGTTACCTCAATAATTCAGTTATCGCGCGGGAAAACCTAATTGATCTTACGACGTGAAGCACTCCGAAATTAGGACAGGCTTCGAAATCATTTCAATCAAAGAAAGAAATACAGCTTCCTCTTGAGCCTGTGAATCAATTGGTTCACTCGAATAATTCGCTCTCACCGACATTTTCGAAATGATTTTTCAGAATTTGTGTTAAAAATACTGATATTACAACCGAGTAATGGGATCAAAGGTAATGTATAACAGAAACTTAGCAAAAACGGTGCTTTTTAAAACCCCACAAAAACACCCGTCCAGAATTATTTCTGATGTTCCTTTTTTTTTTTTTTTAACTCGAAACGAATTCTTCGCCATTAAACTGTCCAGATAATAAAAAGCCGGCTGCTGACCGACCAAAAACATACACGTTCTTGCTCGGGCTTTGCTTCGTAATTTGTTCGGGTGTCGCGTCGGGGGCTACGTTACACCGCTTTTTCTTCTCCGTTTAAAAACGATTTTTCGTGAAATCGTGAGATGTGAAAGAAATTTGAAAATCGAAATCACTCAGTGTTTAGATTGAACAATTTGAGTCGAACTTCCTTCAGGCTTTCGATGCTTTTTTCCTGCACACTCGCGACCGTGATAAAGCTTCTATCCCAGCGTAGGTGGGTATCCGTCATTCGTACTCGATACCTGTCACTTAATACTGGATATCTAGTTTCAGGAGTGAGATACGGCGTCAAATAGCCACCCAAGGCATCATTGCCGAATAAAATAGTACATTGTGTATCAAGGGCGCAAAATACTATTTTTCGAGTGTGAAATTTGCAGCACGAGCCGAAGGCGAGTGTACTGCAATCACACTCGCCAAAATAGCCTTGCACCCGTAATGCAAACGATTTTTTTCTTGACACCTGGTCTGCAAAAATGCCTATTTTCAGACCGAGTGAGCGGGCGCAAAACGGAACTTTGCGCCCGAGGGCAGGAAAATATAAAGCGGGCGCAATAGTACATTATGTATCAAGGGCGCACAACACTATTTTTCGAGTGTGGAATTTGCAGTACGAGCCGAAGTCGAGTGTACTGCAATCACACTCGCCAAAATAGCCTTGCGCCCGTGTTGCACACGATTTTTTTCTCAACACCTGGTCTGCAATAATGCCTCTTTTCAGACCGAGTGAGCGGGCGCAAAACGGAACTTTGCGCCCGAGGGCAGGAAAAGAGTCGTTTGCGCTCGCTTTAGGCGGGCGCGAAGCACTTTTCCGCCCGAGGGCCGAAAAGATCTGTTTTGCGCCGGCTCAAGAGGTATGAAAAGTGGCATTTTGCGACCGGGTGTGAGAAAAGGACTTTTCCGCCCGAGGGCCGAAAAGATCTGTTTTGCGCCCGCTCAAGAGGTATGAAAAGTGGCATTTTGCGACCGGGTGTGAGAAAAGAAAATTGTCCATGCTTTGCGGGAAGTGAAGATAAAAATCCAGAGCGGTGAATCTCCTAGGGAAGAAGTAGTTTTTTAACTTCCGGCTTTTCCGTCTTCAGAGTATTAGTGAGGCTCGGATATAACCACGTTTCCTCATAGCCGTTGCAGTATCAGAGTGTCGGAAGTGGCACAGATCTAATTCGAGTCAGAATTGAAAAGGGCAAGGGCCGTGCTATCTGTACGGGGTTCAAGATACACAGTTTGGTATTCAAATTGAATCCTGGGAACTTGGGTCGTGTCTACTGGACCAACAACCACTACTCGACCCTATCAACCCTACGAGGGTAAATCCACCGCAGTTCGGATATTCATGTGGTGAATTCTAGGATAATTAACTTTCTCCGGATATTTCAAGTCGACGTTGACCTCAGGTTCAACAAATCAATGTGGAAATTTTCAAACCCTCTATTCTCACTTTCTTTGAAAATTAATTGCAGTTACATTAATTTTTCTTCAAGCCCTCCGATGCATTATTATTATGCATTCGATCTTGCCTTAAAGGGTGCACCGTTATGCAATGGTATGTAGCGATGGGCGGTATTCACCGCCGCCGCCGGTTATCCCCTCACGGAAAAAAACCCTCAAATAACCCCCAAATTTACCCCCAAAAAAACCCTCAATCGTTAAGGGGTAAATTCGTACCCCTTAATTGAGGGTGAACCCCCAAGTCAAGGGTTTACCCCAAAATTGGGGGTGAACCCTCAAGTCGAGGGTACCCCAAAACTGGGGGTAAACCCCCAAGTCAAGGGTTTACCCCAAAATTGGGAGTGAACCCCCAAGTCAAGGGTTTACCCCAAAATTGGTCTTCAACTACAGTTGGGTGTGACCATCAAAATTTAGGGGTTACCCTAAAAGTTTATGGGAAACTCTTACAGACTACAGTTGGGTGTAACCCTCAAATTTTGGGGTTACCGCCAAAGTTGAGGGTATACCCTCAACTACAGTTGGGTGTAACCCTCAAATTTTGGGGTTACCGCCAAAGTTGAGGGTATACCCTCAACTACAGTTGGGTGTAACCCTCAAATTTTGGGGTTACCGCCAAAGTTGAGGGTATACCCTCAACTACAGTTGGGTGTAACCCTCAAATTTTGGGGTTACCGCCAAAGTTGAGGGTATACCCTCAACTACAGTTGGGTGTAACCCTCAAATTTTGGGGTTACCGCCAAAGTTGAGGGTATACCCTCAACTACAGTTGGGTGTAACCCTCAAATTTTGAGGTTACCGTCAAAGTTCGGGGTAAACCCTTGACTACAGTTGGGTGTAACCCTCAAATTTAGAGGTTACCCTGAAAGTTGAGGGTGAACCCTGGAATATTGAAGGTAAACCCTCGAATGTTAAAGGTGAACCCCGAACTATTGAGGGTTTATCCCCAATGTTGAGGGTATACCCCCAAACTTGAGGGTTTTTTTCCGTGCGGGTCTCCACATTGAGGAATGGCAATTCCGATAACCAAATTGGCGACAAGTCGTTTTCGCCGTCCACATGCATCTGCAATTCTGCACCTTCGTGTAGCTGACATGATTCTATCCATTTGAACGTTGATTGATGCTCATAAAGATTCAGATCGAAAATTGATATTTGTATGATTATGCGTAGGATTCAATGGTTGCACGTCATATCGCGTGATTCGGTTGACTCATGTGTGTGGGATAATGGTTATACTGACTTATTCTAACCTGTCCACCGACGACAAGTTAGCGACTCGATCGAGGGGAAAATAACGCGTTGAATTGACGCGTCAATGGTTCGTGAATTGATACTTGGATTCGGGGTTAAATTAATCTCGGGAATATCGCGAATTAATTACAACTAATGTGTATTATCAGGAATTTATTGAGAATTGAAGAATTAATTCGAATTATAGTAAACTAATTTGAATTACAATGAAATAATGCGAATTATAATTAATTGCCGTGACCAAAAAAGGTCACCTTAGCGCCGCTTAGAGGTACAAAAAACGCAGAAATCAATACATGCGTCACAAAAAATATAACTAAGTGGGCTTTTTGACCTCGTCTGGTTGCTGTATTCCCCACACTAGGTCTGAAAAAGTCCACTTTACGACCTTGGTGCACAATATGCTATTGTTTTCTAGTACAGTAAATCGACTAGTGGTTATCATTCAATACGTCGTGACTCTTCGAGGTCAATAATCCTGGATTATTGTGCTTCCCACTGTCAGCTGACGTCCATAACAGTCGCGTTGAACCTGACAATCAATTTCCAGTTTGTCTCTGCTTTTCTCTTAAAGTTCCCTTCCCGATGAAAATGTCGAAATTGGTATGTGATTATTTAACTTATTGTCGATAGAATTGATCAGCGTTTACGTTCCTTTGTCGGTGTTTCCCTGAAAATTCTCTCCTTGACGCGAACCTTTCGGACGTCTGTTGGCTTCGTGGCGGCTGTTTCTCGACAGTAAATCTCTTTGACAAATATAAATTTGTTGGATCCGACTGTTTTGATCTGACAGTTTTATGCGTAAGTTTTATCGTCCCATTTCCCGTCAACAAGGCATCCTTCCAATCAGATCGCTCCACATTCTGCATCAAGTAAGCTTATGAAATTCTATTCTAGAAAGAGAATCCCCATAACTTCGATATTCAATCGGATAATGGAATTGAGTGAAGGAAATAAAATCAAGCAGATATCCGAGTTTCAGATCTGAAATCAAATAGCGGTGTTTGATTTTCTTGAATCGATAACAATCCGCCCTCTGGCCCCTTAAGAACGAATCAGCAGTGTTTGCAGAGTGTGAAAAGTTGGATAAAATCTTTGCAATTCCGGATGGTCGGGCTACAGCCATCGCGTTGGTCCGGAGACCAATCTCCACCAGAAACAGATAAGCTTGAAATCTTCTGAAGAGATCTTCAGCGATCATTCGGATCAAATTGTTCAATTCAATTTCTGAACAAAAATTCGTTTCACCCTTCGTATGCATATAAATAACGGGTCTTGCAGAAGGATTAACTTAATCGTGAAAAATTATTCCGTAATAAATTCTACAAGGATTAAAATCCACACGAGAACGAAATACGTTTCCCTTACTTTATTTTCCACGCAAACGGGTGAGTGGAGCCTCTCATTTTTTTCAAGTTAATGTTATATTCTCTCTTTACCCTTTTCTTTGTACAGGTTGTTCGTTTGCTCCAGAAGCGCGTGGCCTGCATACACTTTTCCATTGTTCAATGTCCCGCTTCCGTTCTTCCTCTCGCTTTATTCTCATTTTATATCGGTTTTTTTTCTTTTTTATTATTCCTCTTTTTTCGTCCACCTCACGCCCCAGTACATCACTCTTCATTCATCCCCAACGCCTGACGTTGAATTACTCCAAAGTCCAACGTTCTCTGAGCGACGAGTGTTTTCGGTCCATTAGACTCTTGACCCAATTCCTTACAGCGTTTTGAGAGGTAAATTACATGCTCAACGTATACGGCTCTGAATCTTACTTTCACGGCTGAAGTTACGGTCCAGTCTCCAGTGGCTTATAATTCCAGAACGAGCGAGGTCTACTTGGACCACGTCGCCCTAACCGGGCTCCCAGCTTTGACTTAATCCTGTTTCAAACTATAAACTAGTTGATCACGCCCTAGAACGATCTAATCATAGTCGCCCAGTCATGTGGCTCGTCATTTTCATCACAGCCGCGGATATAATGAAAATGTCTGCTACACAAAAACGAATACGTCCAGAGATATCGTCGATATTGAACCATAGTCTCATTACTTTTGTCACCGATTCGATGCAAGAAATACATTGTCCTTCCTGAACATGACGTCGAGGACTCTCATCCTCGAGGGTCGTCAATATCCGAATCCCTTCGCTCCTTCAATGCCTCCTCGTCCATCTCATTTTACGATGTGGATTCTTGCGCTTCTTCCTCTAATGACAAAAGGGTATTCTTCAAAGCTTCTCTCATTGCTTGAACATCAGTAACTGAGTTCAGAGCTTATTTCGTTCATTCTTCAGTCATTCAGAACATTGTTTGAGCATCAAGACTTCATCCTGGTCTCGTAAAGTCGGTTTTGGTCTGGCAGTTTCTTAGAGACCAATACCAAACTGATTTCGCAATCAGACCTGGTTCGCATCGTCCCATGTTCGCTTCGAATACTGCAGCGCGCAATGGGTTTGCAAATACCTTGAAATGCGTTGAATGCCTCGGAACCCGTCTAGTTTGATTGGTTCGGGAGTGGAAGAGCCGTGTTTAACCCGAACAAAGGGAATTCATTTCATCTCACCTGGTCATTGTATGACGTTTACCGATATCGAATCGAGAGTAGGAGCTGCGTTTTCGTCGATAGTGTCCATAGACGAGTTCAAATTATTCTTCTCATCGTCAGCCCCGCAGCGTCACGTCCTGAATCAAGCTCGTCAGGGTTCTATAAATTCCTCTTCCACTATTCCAAGGCAGAAAGTATGGTTGAAAAAAAGAGATCCGGTGAGATGAGATATCCAAGAGGCGGAACACGCCATACGGTCACAACCCTCGACCCCATGGGCAATCAGACGTTCAACGTCACGTCTGAGGAACACGTAGAGTTTTGAACCCTCTGGTCACGCACTTTGCTGACTAATACGGCATCACACGACTGGCATACTTCACAGGCCCCAAGTTTTTGTTTTTTCATCTTTTACACACCATGGAGATCCAGGGGAAACCAACCTCGACCCAAAGTCTGCGGCCTGCGGTCCGACGAGAAATCATCCACTTGAGATCCATGAATTTTCGAACACGAGGATTCTATCATGTTACTGGTATATTTCCAAAATATCAACTTTCGGTATTCTTGAAGCCTTATATTTTCCCAACATTTTAGGACCAGTCAAATCCCAAAACTCGTGAAACTCACGAAATGGAACACCAGTCAAACGAAGGATCGGATGGTAGATAAAAGACCCAAGTTTAATTGCGTTTCCCTCAGAACGACATTCTTCAAGACGTCTTGTTTGATAACTCGACTGGAACTTGTCCAATTTCGCTGAAATTTCGCACACACAGCTGGTTATTCTGATCTTGTTGTCGGTAGTTTTGGCCTGGTCTAGGATTTTCAAGTCTAAACTATGACCTAAAGTTGGATACAAAAGAGTGGGCTATAAAAAGTGATTGAAATACCAAAAAACGTTTTAAAAAATCCTAATTCTAGTATCTATTCACAGAATGCAGTCTCCATTTCAGGCAAGCGTTCAAGGTAGCACTTTCGGACGATACATTATTCAGGGGATCTTGTACAGTGGAAACTCGTAGTAGCAGAATCCACCCCAGCCCGGTGCTCTTCACCAACATCATCAGTAGTTCTGAAATAATTCTGAACTCAGTCCTGAAAGGGTAAGTGGTCACCCAGCTGTAGGATGTCCAAAGGGGCTTTGAGTCGTGGACCTCGAACGACCCCTAATATAATCTGTTTTCTCCATTAGTTGTGTTTGTCTAACCGACAGTCATAGTGTGTCGATAATGGTACACGAAAGTCGTTTATTTTAGCATTAAAATGTGGCGTAAAGGTCGACTGTGTTTATTCAAATGATGTTATAGACCGAAAAATAATATTCTTTACAGTTGTTTATTCAAGACACGGTGTCACATCAGCTGAAGAAACGGATCTTTCGACGGAGAAAAACGTAGCTGTTATATTCTTGGCTCGAATTCCATTCGGCGATGTCAGTTGAGTGCATATGAATTCATATCTCGTTTTAAAACTTTCTACAAACTCGTGATTCTCGACACACGGTGTCGAGGGACTGAATCATAAAACCCCCCTGGATACTGACCCGCGGATAAAAAGAGCTATAGATTACAGAGGCTATGATACAAGCCCGGAATAGCAATTGGGTTGATCAAAATATACCCACAATTAGTCTGCGGTGAAGTAAACTCCGTAAAACTACTAACCAACGCTAATTCTGAGCAAAACTGTACAATGAGCTCCCCTACGAAGTTAGTTGTTTACGTTCGTTCACACAGTAGGGTGTACTTCGTCTACCCTCACAATTAGCAACCGTATACCATTCGTTCATTGAACTGCTTAATTCTTACACTTTGACCACATTCCATTCTAGCGAAAAACTAACAAGGCTTTTCTATACATTCTAGGGAAGAAAAATACGAATTGCTTCCTTTGTCTCAATGAATAGAATACCAAAATCAAATCGGTCAGTGGGCTCCAGTCGCTTGCAAAGAACGCCATAAAAAATGGCAACCACAATCGTAGCCAAATGGAGTGATCTCATCCATAATGGAACCCTTCAGGCTTCTACGTGATCGATTTTTGATAGCTTGAAATTTAAAGGAAAAAAAAATGTCCAAGTTTGTTTTTAGAATTTTGTGCCAAGTCAAAACGAAAATTTGGCTCAACAAATGTGTGAACATGTAAATGTAACCTGAATAGGTGAAGATTTAATGACGTTGGAGCAAATGAACCGCTGAAGAGTCAAATCACAAAGTAACATTACTCGACTGGTTCCCGGATCCGGGGGTCAAGGTGCTTTCGCGTTAGACTTTCATTAGGTCGTAACTCTTGTGGGCCATTTCTGTTTTCCATTACTATACGGGCTCGCACAAAGAGGGAGTATTCCATCAGTTTGGGGTGTGCGTGGACGAGCAGCTCGGCATCTTCATAATAGCAAAGTAGCGGAGTGTGCTCTTCCAACGTGTTGCTCTTCCACGATTTTTATTCATCCTCGAATAAAGCCTGTGTTGTGGGCGGATGAAGCAAACGTGTGGTGAAAGGGCCGGGCGATAACCGTCCGAAGAAGAGTCGTACCAGAGGCGATATGGATCCGGAGTATATACGACGATCGTGATGGATGAAAGGTACAACGAAAGTACGGCATCGAGGCTGCTCTCAAAACTCGTGAGCCCTTCAATTTTCATTTGCTTCTTCAGCCACGATATATGGTCGAGAACCGATAAAAAACGCGAACTGTTGTATGGATTATTTCAGTGAATAGCCAATTGTAGCGTTTTCCCTCGAACCACTCAAAATTCCCATACATGGGAAAAGGGGAACTTCTTCGCCCTTTACTTCCACTTTGCGAAGACACGTGATGTGATAGCAGAATATAACAGTTTTTCATACTTCGGGTCTTTCACCAAAAGCTTTTCTTGACCTGAGATCCTAGAAATGGAAAGCAATAAGTTTGCAGTCCTGAGTTTCGGCCTGGTTTGAATTATCCGGGCTGGTCAGAACAGGATAAACTCTCACAAGGTGTACTAACACTTGACATGTTCTTGAGAGCAGAGTTTCTAAAACCCGAAATGAGATAAGTTTGATTCAATTTGTTAGCAAGACTTCGAGTGGTTTCGTGGCTCGGAGAGATACAAGTTTGAGATAAACAAGGGTCGAACCTATCCATCAAATGAGAACCTTCGAGGAAACTGTCTTGTCTCCTATCTCTTTCGGCTAGAACAAGAAAAAGGCCATAAAAATGAATCACATTGGAGATAAATACAAAAAATCGTTGGTCCATGGCTCGATAACTTTCCCTCATTTCCATCCGATGGAAACCCTGCCTCCTTCCATAATTTCAGACGTGATTCGAAGTTCTGTGATTTTCTCAAAGTGGTCCGAGTCACGTAGAATAATTACTCAACAAGCATCTGCGACACGTGCCTATATCGTGTATAATTGTTGGTGGTTCGAGTTTGCTCGAGTTCGTTGTGGAAAGGTGGAAGCAGGTGTTAATCTATGGGCGACTTGTCGACGAGCCAGATTCATGAGAGCGAGTATTCGCAATGGCACTTATGTTCAATAGCGCGTTTGTACGTACGATCCACTCAATTAATCTAGATAAAGGGCGCGAAAGGCGGTGTCGCGTCATTAGCTTTCATGCAGGACCGATTGTTTGAGAATGAAGGGAAAATCAATTCGGAAATGACTAATTGCCGAGGAATATTTAACGTCCCACCTGACAGTTGATATGACAGTCCATTAGACGGTGTAATTTTGTAATGTGAAACCCGCCGGGAAGAACACAATGTCTCTCACCCAAATCTCCCTCGATATTGGATGGATATGGTACCAGGTGCCCGACACTGGTCATGTATGCCGATGTGTGTCTTCGTTACAGTAATCCCAGACATATGTTACGTGCCCTCGACGTGTCGTTACCATAATACGTACAAGACACAGATGCACGTAGATATATTCTGTGCATCACGGTCATTAAACGTTTATTATGCTTCGTGATTGCGGATTGAACAACCAGCAAAATAATCAAGAGCACTTGCGCCCTTTCGGGCCTTAGTCCAGTCAAATTAAATTGAAATAAAGCGGATAGAAGAATGAATTAGTGAAAATCTATGAATTTGTAGAGACCCTCGTCTTGGCCTGATAGGAAATTTAATTGAAAGCCCTGACTTCTATCTGGACGGCTCGATCTGCTATGTTGGATCGAAGGTGCTCGAATTCAGTTTTTTCATCATATCTCACCAACAATTGTTCCTATCGTCACGAAGGTTATTATATAAAATGAAGCCCACTAAATTCTCTACAACAAAGGTTCTATACATTTTTCTCGCATCTTCGATTGTTTTTCTCTAATATATCAGTGAATACGTACACTTTTCACGGGAGCCTGATATTGGGACGGGCCAATACAAATATCGATACTTTCAGGCCTGTATTACACAAAAACTACCAAAGGTATGGAAAAAAGGTATATATCCTTTGTTGTGGGAAATTGAATAAACTTTATTTTTTATAATAACCTTTGTGACGATAGGATCAATACTTGGCGAGATATTGTGAAAAAACTGGACTACTAATTGTTTTACAATCATCTCAGATTAGCACGAATGATGACCTTGACACAAGATTCTTTCGACAAGTTTGTGGTCTCAACGGTGTAGTTTCATATCCAACTTCGGCACGTGACCAGAAAAAGATATCAAAGACTTGTTTAAGGTTATAGCTCAAGATGGAGACTGTATTGTGCGAATAGCTCCACGTTTCGCATGGTAAGTTCGAAACTACTTTTTCGATTTGGCTGAAACTTTGCATGCATGCTTCCATCATCAGCAGTTCTGACCTAAGCTGGAATCTCTCAGTTGATCAAGATATTTCAGAAAATGTACTCATTTTAGAAACTTTTTCGCATTTTTATCACTCTTTGGTCAACCTTTTCGAATTTAACTTATACGGCTTCCGGTTCAGACTTTAAAGATTCTAGACCATCGATTCATCAATATAGCCAAAAACTAGATGTCGTCAGGTTTCAAAGGTCCCCCTAATGACGGATGACGTTGTTTAGTTCGAAGCAGCCTCCACCATGAAATAAATTATTTGAAAAAATGTCGTTTTCCTCTTACGATAGCGCAGGGTGAACGTTGTTTGCCCCTCAGCCATATTGGAAATCAATTCCGTGATCCTAGTGCAGGACTAAAAGACACGTGCGGACGGGTGGTTAGGATATATGGGTAGTAATTTGGTGTCTACCACACATGGCCTACCAATTTTATCTTGGTCTTCTTAAGCCAATTCCGGATCTATTGAGCATCAGTTGACGGTTCGCGTTATACGCCTTTTTCTTTCCTCAATTACCGTTATTATCTTGTTTTGTTTTTTATCTTTCCTTTTGCGGCAAAGAAACCACGAACGACACTACGATTCGACAAGGTCAGAAAAGTCTGGCAATCGGTCACCTTGTCATTTCCGTAACGAATCCCAATCGACTGAACCAATTCTCCCGAAATTCGTTGATTAATTCACTGTAGTGTCACAGCAGGTCATACGGTTTCGGATTAGTCTTTGATCACTGATCTTTGTGGTTCTACTCTTCTTCGAATTGTCCAACTTCAAACTGCCAAAGTTTCTGCAGCTTTAGAATTACAATTATAATCAAAATAAGAATCAGATTTGAATGAAAGCAATGACATTTTTTGTTCGTGTAACAAAAGTTGGATCGTAATTCACAGCTTCGAAGCGTTATCTGCGTCGCTGTACGAGATTCAGAGTTAATCCTTGATTTTTTTCTACCAAACGAGAACCACGGTCGTATTGTCGCGGGTGAATATACAATATTAAATGGGATTGCAATCTCTATGAGAATTTTATAGTCCATTTCGATGCTTCTGAAAATTGATGCGTGTACGCGAATGTTCGATTGTTTTTTTTCTTTTTTAATCCCCCTTTTTGGGATTGATTTACACCTTTCACTCGTTAGCGATTCGTATCAACGTGTTTTATCTATATTTCCCTGGCAAAAATGAAAGGTCTCATAGCAATCAACAGAAATAAACGTTGATGGAAATCCCACATGAAATCTATCAATCCTATCCACGTTTTGTACGTTTCTACCGATTTTCGTGATACGTTTTTTTTTTCTAGAGTACTTTTGCTCTGCCAAACCAGCATACGGAAGTTTATCAGCCTTGTGCTATAAATAATGTTGAAGGTAGTTTTTAACGATTCATCAAGACAAGAAGCGTCATCAATTATTGATATAGAATTACCTACGGAAAATTCTCTCTCGCCATTTTTACTGCCAGAATACTCCTCGACGGACCGATGAAGCTATTCAATTATTTAAGAACCACCGAGCAATTTGATGAGAAAGGGATCGTCGAAAATCATTCTAACCCGAAATTGAGGATGGTACGAAAAAAAATAGGATTATTTTTATACATGAAACAAATGTGACCACGTTCACAGAAGCTTTTGGGGGATGAAAAAAGTACAAAGGACATTTTCAAAAGCCGTTCTTCCACCTGAGTTTGAGAATTCAAATTTGAAGCTTCGTTTGTGTTCTTTCGGTCGTGAAAAAATAAGTTTTCAGAGTTCACGAAGCAACGTGGTCGTAGATTTTTTAGTTTCTAACGATTTCCTATGATTTTCTGTTCCAACAAAGCGAGCGATTCCTAATCTATCCATGGAACCAGTCAAAGCCTCTGAGAACCTGTAAAAATTGCAATAACGTTCCCCTCCGATTTCCGAGTGAATTATGTAATGTACGTCTCGTCACTAACTGAGCAAAGAAAAATCTGTGGTTGTGATCGCTACCTTGGAAAACTTCGTTGAATAAATTAACTGCCGTATATATTTCTTCGGAGAAGTACGATAAATATTGAAAGGATCGTGATTTAACGCAAATATGTGAGATATCGAGAAGCGTAGGTACCGTGGTTCCGGGTGGAATCGAGGGGGGAAAATAAAGACGGAGAGGAAAGAGTTTTTTTTTTCTTTTGGTCAGAGAGAGAGAAAAAGGAAAAAATATCGCTCTTCAGAGTTGTTCGACCCTTTTATATCTGTACCTACGTCTCCAGAGTCTGCAACTCTTCTCACTAAAGTGCTGGTATAAGTAACTAGGACGGAACACGTCTCGTCAGATGTAGGTTCGCCGAATCCCACCCTGGGAGTCGAGAATTCGTAGGATAGATGAGATCAAAGCTGATGCTGATAAACGAGATGAGAAAAAAAAGTGTAGTTATTACACGGGAGACTAGCACGTATAGCCTTTGATATTTTCAATCAAAGCCCGGGTACGTAAATAAAAATATCAACGTCATCGCCGATGCTTTATGTGCACCGATACCGATATTAAACACATGTTGCACGGAGTTTTCGTTATTTCAATTCCGAGATTTATGGATTTTATCTGACCGTGAGTGATACTGGAGACGCGCAAACTCATGGTATGAATTTTATTTTCATTTTTTTTTCTCTCTCGATTGTTTCAGATGATAAAAATTGGATATTTCACAGCGACCGGGTGGGAAACCGACGGATCATCAAACGTTAATGAAAAAACGTGAAAATGATGTAGAATGAACATTCAGTGCCGCAGGGTGCCCCGTGCCGAAGGGTTGCACGAGGTGAGTGCCGCTTTTTTTTTTTCATTCACTTCACTTTTTTGTTGACCCACCCACACGTCACGTTTTAATATCAAAGAGGAGGTCATCAATTAAATTCGACGCTTCATTCACCCGGGGGAAGGATAAAAATCTCTCTACCGGTTTCTCTATGATTGAGCACACAACGGGATGATAGTTTTTTTTTCTGACATCTTTTTTTTTTATTCACAAATTTCAATCACGGTATGTAATATCCGCTCAGAATACCAACGAGACCACCCCAAGCGAACCGATCGATCAACAGTAAATTCCGCAACTATTGGCCATTTCATTTCATCCATAAACCACAACGATGAAATATAAAAAAAACAACGGCTAGTCTATCACACTCATATTACACGGGCCTAAGTTTGATATCGATTTCACGTGCCCGACGAACTAATTAATTACTACACGTAGACAGGCAAGATTGCGCACAGATTTCCAAAGGAGCTGATTGTTATCACGAAATTCGTTGCTAAATTGAATATCAACTGATTTCAGATTACACAGTTGAATTTTGTATTGTACAGTTGGCACTTAGGTATTTTGTAGTTCGAAAATTATTGGTAACAAAAGTAGTTGAAAAGTTATTAGAATATACAATATTGTATTGTGTTACAAGTGCGGAAAGCAGCCGATATCCGTTTTAATGTGAAGCTTTTTGCACTAGGGCTTTACTTTCCGCACTGCTCGAAAATGAGGAAATTCAAAGAACGAATTCGATTTTGATGGCGGGATAAAAAATACGTGTTCCGAATATCGCGGTGGTTATATAATAGCCTGAATGAAATTGCATTGGGATTCGGTTGATCAGAGAAAATGCAATCACCGGGTTTCCTCGGTACGGCACTGTGCTGCGAAGGATCCAATTAAAGAACTTCCGCCGTTTGCATGTTTCACCCAACCTCGAACCTGTCTTAATTCAGTAGAACCCCGGGCGGCTTGGCTGCTTCGAGCGACTTAATATCCTTTCACATTCAATTTCTCAATTAGAGAGCTCGTTTAACGTTTGCTCAACTTATATTTCTTGGGCCTGAAAGCCACTGTCTGCCTACTCGCAATTCTTGTTAACGTAAATTTCATCCTTCGTTAAATATAAACTCCTGGCACAATGAAAACGGTAATCAACTCACCTCCTCTTTTCTATTTTCCAAAATAAAGCTCTAATTCACCGAGATTATATTCCTCAAACCATATTTCAGTAATGGGTGGTGAGAAGTTATGGTGGACGTTGGGGATGGCAGGCCGTGGGACATCGACGAATGGCACCCTTGTCGGCGTGCCTTCGGTTGGTGGAGGGTCATGGAACGGTTCGACGGACCAGGAAGCTGTTTCTGGATCTGGAAACAACACTTGGAACTCGGGAAATTCTTCAGGGAACGAACACGACTTTGTTGTGATGATCGCAACAGCCAGCGTCCTCTGTCTCCTCATATTGACCACCGTTGTTGGTGAGTTCGATACGACTTTTAACGACATCTTCAACATCATGTGTGTCTTCTTTACAGTTCAGGGCTATATCTTCAACAATCAATGTTCCACACACATCATTATAATATGGACTAACTCTGGGTTTTGCTCAATCACTCAATTAGAAACCGAAACGACGGACATATTGGTATTAAATAGTATCAGAAATGACAGAAATATCAATGACATCATCACATTTCATGATAATAATGATAACGACTTTGTGGATTAGAGTAGTAAAATTCTGTGGACATACGTTCAGCTATTTTTTCCTGATTACGAATATCTGGACAATCGGACATCCGATTTGGGACTTCAATGTTATATATGATATGTTATATGATGGTACAGCTCTCAAATGTGAGATTGGACGCAATCTTTGGGAGAACGTCTTGTACATACATCTGGTATTTTTCTGCGGGACAATTTATCCGCGTCGAATCCGTACGATCGTAGGACACATTGTGCGAATCTAATTCATCAGGATTCTGATGCTCAATTGCGTGTTATAACACAGAGGTCTAAACATGCGGATTCATGGTTACGAAATTTCCGGTTGATTGAACCGTGTGTAACATTCTACGGCTTCGTCGAGTGTCTCCAGAAACTGACGATAGAAAAGTTTGTATGGCGTATCTGATTGATTGCTACTAGAGGAGTTTTTGGGTGGTAGAAAATTTCGCGGTACGTTTACCACTATGCGATGGGAAATGAGACAATGTTACTTTATTTAATCTCCTGGCAATCGGCCAGCCAGAGGGATCATGTGTGAATCACTGAACGGTCAGACCCTGTGAATACATCTGGGTACACTAAACTTTTCATTTATCACCGAGTAATATCAGCTGATTACCGATGAAGAAGAACGCCGGGATGTTTATGAGCTTTTTAGCAACAAATTATCCGCGAAAGTGAAGCTGAAGAGACTCAACCTTGCAGCTCACGATTCTGGGTCAAGCATTTATAACGTTACACCCTCGAATATAATTTCCTACCCGTACCTACCCTGAAGGCTCGTGACTGGTGGGTGAATTTGCTCTGGTGGGAGGAATCCTATTTCCGTTAAGTAAATATGTATATAAAAGCCTAGCTTCAGATTCTACGACGGACACTGGAGGAAACTCATTGACACACTTGGCAGAAGCTACTTGGGAAACGCTGAGCGATTCTTTATTGCTAATTATTTATTAATTTTACCCCCTGCCCGGAGTTTCCAGACTAGTTTCGAACTCGGACATTTCTCTGCTGTTGCACTCTTCAGTGTCTTCAGCTACGCGAAAAATTTCATACGATAGGGGTTATCTTCCCAGTTAAATTCGAGTTTCTAAACGGATATAGCCGGCTTAATCTAGGACCCAGGTCATGTTGATACTGCCATTGGATGATGCCAGTGCTGTACTTATTTGGCAAGAAGTTATATCCCCCGTCGTGACCCGTCGTCAAAGAAACTAAAAGATGTTCCAGTCCCCTGTGAGTAACCCAACGTACTTTGAGCTTCCAAGTAAATACAAACAGCTTGAAACTTTACCGAAACTGCTCAGAGATTATATACACCTGGGTATATCGGTCTGATGACTTATATTACTGCAAGTGTAGAGTTTCCCACTATATAATGGCAATTGAATTCTTCAGATTGGGTTAAGATGAACGACTTCGTTAGACACTGTCCCAGTTATTGAACCAGCATGGTAGCTACAAATTCGATGATAGATTACTTTTCCTACTCTAAATAAAATGGAACATCATATTTACAAATAGTAAAAAGAACTACAATCTTTCGTTGACTGGACCGTTTATCTTATCAGAGCAGATAAAACTCGATCTCCACTTCACTCTCGTCTTCTGGTTGATTTTTAGGTACTTTTTCGATAGTCTGATAGAAATTTGGTATTAGAAAAAGGGATGAAAAGATACGCAAGATCCTCTTCACTCTAAAAAGAGTATATTGGCCACAGTTTTTTGACGTATCGGTTACAGAATCCACTTTCTATATTTCAAATTAGTCAGGCCCGGGGTATCACGAATTACTTTTTATTCGTCGTGCCTCAGAGGGCAGTGGGAGCTAATTTATCAAAAGTATCAGGTTCCAGGGTCCTCTCTCGTACACCTGAAATGGCAAGAGAGCTTGTGATTGACTCCGAGGACAGATGGTCGGGGATTGAATTTTCTCTCCAGGTTTTATTGGTTTATTTATTTTTCACCTGCCGAACCCGAAATCTGATGCCGGATTAAAAAAATTGGGAAAATATCATCGACGGTTTTACGACTTTTCTTCCTCGCTGCCCGCCGCGTAACAAATTGCGAACAAATTCTTTTTACTTTTACTCTCTTATTCGCGAATGGCGCGTGCTGATCGTGAAACGCGAAATCGCCGCTCTGAAACAATGATGGGATCGATAAAATCTAACAAATAAACTTTAAACACCGTGTAAACGAGCGGGGTTTCGACAAGAACGTCAACGAGCACGAAGGTCGCCTCCGCTCCGGAGCCTCTATCGATTGCTTTCTCGGCGTGTATCCCGCAGCTTTAATTTCAATACCGTGGCCTGAGGGTCAGAGGTGAATAAAAAAAATGAAAAACGGAATAAAAAAAATCCAGGTAGCGTGCTTTGTTTACTTATTTACCACCGTCCATACATCCATCCATCGTTAAAAATTTATCGACAAACCACCGTTTCACAACCCTCGAAAATAAATATGTAAGCCAGTCAAGATTCCTTTTGTACAGTTTAATTGAAGGTCTGGTTTCGGGGTAGGTATGTATGAATATGAGATAATTTTGGGATCCCTCTTCAGTTTCCGGTGTCAATAGAATATCGATTCCTAGTTAAAAGTTCTCGTGAATTGACTTCTAATTGGAAGTAAATGGTACTTCACGAGTTTTTGAAGAATCAAGATTTTTTTTTTAGTTGTTAACACTTCGATTCTGGGGTTAAGGGTCTTTTTAGTCACATAAATTCATCGTGTCAAATGTCCGTATAACAAGACTCATAACGAATGAAAAATAATCGTCTAAATTATAACACCTGCTTCGAAAGTTTCGTTCCCTCAATGGCTGTCAGGAGAGGGTATGAGGCATATCCGGAGGATTTCTTTTTCAGATTCAATTATACACCCTGAGAAGCATCAATATTGTTCCGGTTCTCTGATACATCAGTACCCATGTTCGTTTTTCAGTGGTTTGTGAAGCGAACGATTGATTTTTGACTATAAAAGAAGTAAACTTTACGTTTTCCAGAAGTATTACACTTTTACAATTAGTCTGGCTTGTGACGTTTGACTGATGAACGATAGTTATGAATTCCTCAAGCGACAAGAGTTCAAATTGCACAGAAAAAATTTCGGAAACTTGTCATGCATGCGTTTGATAATTCTGTTCTAGATTTGCAAAGATTGTAACAAGCACGAAGATTCATCGATATCGAGCAATGCTTCGATCGTATTTTGGTTATCCGGTTAACTTTCTCTCGGATTAATTTGAAAAATTCAAGACCAAGCGTAGCTGATGGTTCTCACATTGAATTTTGCCTCAGGCAGAACCCCATTTATGCGTAAGAACTACTTTTGATAACGCGCGATGCTTGAAATGTTAGAGACATGAATCCATATGAAAAACCTGAAGGTTAATTGAGCGTAAAATGTTCAATTTTACAATCACCAGCTATCGCAAACGATTTACTTTCCGCACTAGGAGGAGAAAAGGCAGTGTTAATGGCAGTTTAGAGTCACCGAGATTTTACTGAGTTGTCACAGCTTGATTCTGGAATTATGAGCTATGTGTGGATGAATAAAAGAAAGGAAGGGAAAAAATGTTCAGTTTTGTTAGGTGGATAAATAAGAACCGTCGACCGAATAGGTTTCCTTAATCTCAGTTCAGTCCTGAGTTATTGCCCCGTTATTTTATCAGATTCGACCAAGCTTTTACCCCGCTTTATAAACTAGACGAATTCCTTGAGATGTTGAATTCCGTATTGGTGATTCCGGAATAACTCGATACAGCGTTCAATATTTGGGCAATTCCACCAATTATCAACCAATGTTTGGGCCCGAAAAAATCGATTTGCCTCAATTTTTTTCCTCGCATTCTGTGAACCAAGATTGGCAGATTCACCAAGTTTCAGTCAAATAGGACTTACCATTCACGAGGAATACGATATTCAATTTTTAGGATAAATTTTTTTTACGCATTTTTGACGTACTTCCAACGTCACAATAAAAATTCGAAAAAATACGTTTTTCATGTGAAAAACTCTCAGCTTTTCGAATCCATTTTTCATTTTTCACTATCTCTGCTGAAACCAGCTCAAAAACACGTTTTTTGACAAAAAAACAGCGATTTCTCGATGTGCTCAATGTTTTATCATTCTTTTGAATTTTTATTCCGAAAGCTGAGATTTTTTCAGTAAGAAACCCAAATTTTCAGAGTGGGACGGCTACGTGGTCGCGTGTGAGCTACGATTAACCCCTTGGCAATGATGCAAAAATGGGATTTTCGTGCCACGTTTGTATTTGAAAAAAAAGTCAATACATTCATCCTACAATCTCAGTACTACGGTTTTTGAGGTCACTGAATCCGAATCTGAAATCGGATTTTTCAAATTCAAAATGGCGGATCCAATATGGCGGATCCAATATGGCGGACGCAAATTCGGAAAACAGTTTGATTCCGATGAAAGTGAGTAACTTCAGGTTTTCGAGGTCGCTGGATCCGAATATGACGTCAGATTTCCAAAATTCAAAATGGCGGATCCAATATGGCGGAAGAAAATTTCAATAAGCCTTTTTTTCAAACACAAAAGTGGCACGAAAATCCCATTTTTGCCTCACTGCCAAGGGGTTAATCGTAGCTCACACGTGACCACTAGCCGTCCCACTCTGAAAATTTGGGTTTCTTACTGAAAAAATCTCAGCTTTCAGAATAAAAAATTCAAAAGAATGATAAAACATTGAGCACATCGAGAAATCGCTGTTTTTTGTCAAAAAACGTGTTTTTGAGCTGGTTTCAGCAGAGATAGTGAAGAATGAAAAATGGATTCGAAAAGCTGAGAGTTTTTCACATGAAAAACGTATTTTTTCGAATTTTTATTGTGACGTTGGAAGTACGTTCAAAATGCGTAAAAAAAATTTATCCTAAAAATTGAATATCGTATTCCTCGTGAACGGTGAGTCCTATTTGGCTGAAACTTGGTGAATCTGCCAATCTCGGTTCACAGAATGCGAGGAAAAAAATTGAGGCAAATCAATTTTTTCAGGCCCAAACATTGGTTGATAATTGGTGGAATTGCCCATTTATTCAATCACCGTATATAAAATGGAATAAAGCTTCATTCCTGGTTTCGAAAACTTTCACCGGCTATGATAACTTTGAGGACTTTTATACCCAGTATTTTGTGTTTTCTTCTTTTTGGTGTTCAAAAGTTTATGTATTCTGTACCGTCGTTCAAAATTCAAATCTTTCATCCCTCGTTCATCACGTTTTTCGTGCGTCAAAATTTTTACGTTCACACTTCAGAACACATATTCTGACCGGCAGGAAAAAAAATAAGCGACACGGTCGGATCCAATTATCGCAGTAAAACCTCGCGTGTCATTTTTATGTTTCAACCTGTTTTCATAGTACGCGATTTCACGTCAGCTCAACGCACGTACATCTCCGAATTGGGCTTTGAGATGTTTGCAAAGGAGCTTATTGCAGCCTGGAAAATTTTCCCCACTTTCGTAACCTCGGCTCGCCTCAACATCGGTGAACACTTTTGGTATGATATAATTCACGTCTAGCCGTATAGACGCATAGACACTCCGGCTCGCATGCCTTTCTACCCCATTCGCACCTCCTTATTCACCCTCCAGACCCCGAATACCATTCTATCCACACCGCAAGCTCAGGCTCGACTCTCGCCTCACTCCTCAGCTCGATCCTTCTCTCAGACACCTCGGGATATGTTGATGGACATTGTGCCTTGCGTATTCCCTCGATCCGTGCCAGTACCAAGATTTCGGATTTATGGTTAGCATTCGATGAACCGTTAACCGATAGAGAGTCTGATCGGTTCGGTACTGTGATTACAGAAACTACTTATGGACCTATTCCGTTTGCTTGATGGTGTCCCCATTCCGTCTAGCACAGCGATCATTCGATGCCACATTCCGGTTGATTAATCGCGTCGATTAACGGCTGGAGACACTCAAGCCTTGATTGTTCAGGCGTTGAATGTGGACTGTGGGGAAATTTGATACCGTAGAATCATAGACCCTGGTGTGGAATCGAAAAATACATCCTGCGAGATCCATCAATAACCAATATCCAATGGGAACTATCAACCGCGCTATTGGTACGAGCCTGCTGACATGTGTCGATAAATGTCAGCATCAGCGTTCGCCGTTTGGGAACCGAAAGTGGAAATAGGCAATGTCAACAATGTACCGATTCTGTCCAAATTTATACAAAATCGACTCAGTGGTTCGTCCGAAATCGTGGACCCGAATCACATACGTGAAACGATAAGAATTGATATATAGAATACAGGTGAGATCAGATCAGATTAGATTAGGTTAGGTTAGTCCCCCAAAAAATACTTTTCGGGAAGCACAAAGTCCAATTTTTCTTGAAATATCCATGGAAAGCAAGAAAAAAAAAGAACTGTATCATTGTATTATTAATTGGTGTTATTGAGAAGAAGAAGAACGGAAAGAAAAAAAGAAATCCAACAGGATTTAAGTAGGTACATGAATTCCGCCCCCAGTACCGTTGAGCAAGCGCTTATCTTGTTTCGGGGATATAAACAGCTGGGTAAAGAGCTTTCGGGGCATAGCGATACAATCGTGTATTTAAGCTAATGCAACGACGGTCTATCCTCGTAACCGTCTTTCATAAAATGATTTGAAAATTCTATACCTAAAGAGGGTGAAATGTTCGCGTCAATTCAGGGAATCCTCCCCTAAAGATTATTTCCATAATAATCGGAGTTCAGTGAGAAAATTTACCGCAGATTTGAAGAGTTTTCTGTCTGTAACAGAGAGCGGCGGTAATAAATATATCCAGTTGAACGGACACTTCGATTGAAATTAATTCCCCGCAGTACGTTTTAATAACCAGTAAATCAATGATATTGGAAGTGGGCTGGACATTCGGTACGTTACGGTTACACGGTGGCTCTGACAACCGGACTAATTGGAGAAAACTTTTAGGTATTTAGACTTACAGAGATCGAGAGGTATGCACTTGCACGTATTGTTCGAGCGAGCTGGTGACACATATGGACGAATGCGAGGGATCAAAATGGTGTAACAGATGGAGAAAACTTGTTAGTCGAACCCCGGGTACAGGGTGAAACTGAAAACTAACATAAATCATACGACCGGATCACGTCTCTGACTCATATTTCTTACTAGCCCGTCAAATTACAAAGAAATTCTGGTCCCCGAACCCGCCCATAGACCCGGAATTCACATCCATTCGAACGAATCACAGGGGCGACATATTCCTTATGTTACATTTGTATCAAGACCGTAAGGATGAGAAGACTAAGAACCGAAAAAGTCAGGACAGCAGAACTACAAACGAGAAAGGCTACAGACACGATAGTAACGGACAAGAAAACCATGTAGACAAATGTACTATACGGACAGAGAGATTACAACACAAACAACTGCCGGGAAGAAAACTAGAGACAAGCAAACTATGGACAAAAGAAATACGGAAATGAAAAGTAGGGACAAGCAGAATACATATACATGATAACTTATACGGACACAAAAACTACAAACATGAGAACTACCGACAAGAAAACTACGGACATGTAGACTCTAATCATGAAAACTACGGACAAGCAAAATATATGCATGAAAAATACGGACACAAAAACTACAAACATGTCAGAATAAAAACATGAACACTACGGACGAAAAAACAACTACATACTACGAATACTACGAATAGGAAAACTATGGGACGCAACAAATGCGGACACAAGAACTACAAACATGAAAACTACCGACAAGAAAACTACGGACATGTGGACTATAAACATGAAAACTACAGACGAGCAAAATACGTGCATGAAAACTATGGGTACAAAAACTACGAACATTGAAACTACAAACATGTCAGACTAAAAACATGAACACTACGAACGAAAAAACAACTACATACTACGAATACTACGAATATGAAAACAATGGGACGCAACAACTGCGGACACAAGAACTACAAACATGAAAACTACCGACAAGAAAACTACGGACATGTAGACTATAAACATGAAAACTACGGACGAGCAAAATACGTGCATGAAAACTATGGGTACAAAAACTACGAACATTGAAACTACAAACATGTCAGACTAAAAATATGAACACTCTGGACGAAAAAACAACTACGTACTACGAATATGAAAACTATGGACGCAACAACTGCGGACACAAGAACTACAAACATGAAAACTACCGACAAGAAAACTACGGACATGTAGACTATAAACATGAAAACTACGGACACAAAAACTACGAACACAGAAACTGCAAACAATAAAACTAAAAACATGTAGATTAAAAACATCAACACTAACGACAAGAAAACTACTAAATACTACGAATATGAAAACTACGGACAAGAAAACTATGGACACAACAACTACGGACACAAAAACTATGAAGATAAAAACTACAAACTTGAAAATTACGGACCAGGAAACTACACCCATGAAAACTACGGATAAGTCAATGATGCAGCAAAAACTACGGTCAAAATAGCTACGAATAAAGAAGCGACAGATATATCAGTACGAAATTCCGGAAAGTCATAGCTCTGAAACCGCTGCCCAATTTCGTTTTCAAAAGTTCGTCTCAAAACACCGCTTTGAATCTATAGAAATTCTTCCTTCTGCGGGCATTAAAATAATTCCCAAGGCTCTTGTCGAAGGGCCAAGATCCCATTCAATCCGGCGAGCTTATTGGAAAAAAAAAACTCGCGGTTGATATTCCAATGTAAAAACGAAATGAACGGTGACGTGCGGATGGCGCCCAATGTGGGAGACTGTGCAGAAATCGAGTCACTATAAGAAACGCGTCTCCGGCCCAAGAGTGGTCCAATAATAAGGCAACATCCTCTCCGTCGATCTCTCGAGACTTCAAATTCCCTCTTCGAAAATTGAATACAACGAGCCTTTCCCTTCAATCTTGTCCCCCATTTTCTCAACTTTGACGGTTATCCTTCCATTCTCGCTGCTCTGAGGTGAAGGCTCATTATTTATGCAACATCAGTCGATCTTTTACCCGCAGATGGAAGATCAAAAGAGTTTTAAAAAGTCTTGTGAAATTTTCACGGATTCTGAGAGTCAGAATAATCAGCGTTGCTTGGCAGCTGCTTCTGTTCTGTGTCATAAGTCATCGGGATTCATCCATCCACTCTTCTTCTCAAAAAATACAAAGGACCGAAGGGAGCGGAGATACGGATAGTCACCAATCGCTGAATTTAGCGAATATCTGAGACTCACAATGAGCTCTTCCCCCTGTAGAATAATTCAATGATCCCATTATAAGATACAGAAACGATGATTCTGGAGACACAATTGATTGTAACAGCTGTATTCATACTTTATCTATATGATACAGCTGCATTAGTGAAATCAAGAAGCTACCAACAGCGACAAAGATAAATCGTAGAACACCGCGGGCCGGTCTAAGTAAGATAGAGAGTGATTGATGCATCCTCAAGTTTGCTTCTTCGCCGTCACCGCTACCTACCCCACATTTTAGGCAGTTCTTTCCCGAGCCTTCTAGAATCCGAAAGATTTACTATCAAAATCTCTTCACCAACCTGGCTCTAAATTTTTCACCTTCCTTCGGCAAATATCGTTGTGATCAGTGATGAAGGACCTTTTCTATTATATCGTGTTCTTTCTATGGGTATCAAATGGTCTATCATTTTTTAATAGCTATATGGAATACGGCTTTGAATGGATGTCACATAAATACATGATCATAGGATTACATGAAACGTTTCAATGTCATAATTTGACGGTGTAACATGACAAGGTCCAAAGTTTGTCACCAGTTATGAGTTCTCAAGATCAATGGACTTACAACTAGCAACTAATCCGTGAAATTGTTTGCACGTCTAATTAATACTGAATCACTGGAAGCAGCGCGTTTTCCACTCTTTCGCAAAATCATCACCTATGAATATGGTTCTCAGTATTACTTTTAGCCTTGTGTATGTGTATTGAGTGTATGTGAAACTTGGCACAGTACTTATTTTTCGTCTAGGTGACAGACTGGACAGGGTTTAACGAACACGCGTGCAGATGAGGCAATGAATCTTTCACAATGCTTCGCCAACTTCTTAAGACTTCAAAGAGAACTACCTCCTTGAGGCCTCGATTTGAAAAATCTGCTTACTTATAAATCCTTCGGAAAGTTCTCGAGCCTGGTACAGATTTAAGTTTGCTCCGATTGGACCAGAAGATCGACATCTTAAGCCTTGAATATCTCTAAGAAAAGCTCACCTAATATCACCACTCATATTAACCTTCACACATAACACAAAGGCTGTGTGTTATAGATGCACGATAGACCAGGTAGCAGAGTCTATCTCGATTGCATTCCCATATCATAAATTCCCGCTTATCTCTAACGTTCGATCAAGTACTCAGAATAAACACCCTGCTAATCCTCGAAGCTGTATCGTGTATTATTAATGATGCTGGGAGATGAATTGTTTGTTTGGCATCAATTATAATCAGATGCTGCCTGGAAGGCGGGAGAGCTTTTGAGAGACTGTTGAAAAAAGTGACTTTAAGCTACTGAATACACTTTCTATACTTTTTATTACTAAAGTTGGAAGTTTTCATTTTAATTCCCAGCGTGATGATTGACAGCTGAATTGTTTCTACGGTACATCCAGTAACATGGTTCGTTTTCAGCGACCGTCAATATCGACCACCTGGTTACATTTGTGTATAAGGTTTGAAAAAACGACAATTTAAAATTCATATTCGACCATGATCGATCAAAGCTGGCAGCATTATCTCGCTTTTCGTTTACCGATAGGGCTGCTAATGGCGTTGATCAGCCGGACAAACCTCGATACACTTGACTCGTTCTCTAAATTATTCGAAATTTTGTGATTCAGGGAGATCAAGCACCCCAATTATCGTACAGATCAAGTCTTCGATCATAAAATATAACACAAAATCATTCTTTGGATTTATCATTTCGTCAGAATGCAAAGTTTCAATGGAAGATTTTTTCTGAAGCTTGCGAATCGGTCGATGATCAACATTGGTCAGAATTAATCATCAGACCTGAATGACTTCGACACTAAATTAACAACAATCTAAAAACTGGAAAATATTTTACATTCACCTTCAAGCTTAGGCTGAGTGAATTATTTATTAGTAAGCTATACACGAAATTGCAGAAAAAAACTCATTAGTACCCGATATTCTGACGTTAGAAATTTTCCAATCAGGAATAATAATTGGTTGGACAATTTTCAATGCGATTCCTGTGTACCAATTAAGCCAGTTAATCCGGTTAACGAGATTAAAGTATATCGAGACTTGGAATAAACTGAGAGACCCGGTTAATTCATTTTCCAATCACCCAGAGCGTATCGTGTACGTTTAGACGACTGGATCCAAAATCGAGACTATAGAGATACGAAATAGGTAATGTTACATGTATGTCATATACAATTACGCGAGGGGTGTAACTGCATTAATTGGTCGAGAATTTCGAAGCGGTTAGAAACGTTAGACACTAATTTACCAAATGAAACACGAATTACCCGTAGACCGAGGTGATGTATGGCTCCCGAAAACTAAGGACCCAAAAACAGTTCAATTAGCCGCCTCACTGAACTAATTAGACATCGCGATTCAGCCGCAGGCGGAGGAACAGCTTCGGACAAGCTCGATGGTCGAGGCGACACCTGTTTTCACCTTGACATCATTGAAAAACGGCTCAGAATCTCTTGCAATGACATCGCGTGTCTAATGACAGAAGGTCTCAAGTACCAAAAAGGTACTTCAAAGGAAATTGAAAAATTAGAAGCCCCCATTTTTTGGAATAGCTGTAAGCATGACTGAAACGCATTGATAATTTGAAAATACCGAAGTTTGGAGAATATCAATTAAAAAAATCCAGAAATAAAAGCAGAACGTAATGACGATTGTCGTATCATATTCTACGGCCAATATCAAATCTTTGTTATACCAGGAAAATTGTCACCAGTGAATTGTTACCAGTTTCCCACTCGTTAGATACAATCATTACAGACTTATTTTCATCGTCACATCTGTCGATAGAGACCGATTTTTATCTCGTGTTTCTGAAGTGATTGGGCTTGCATAATCTGCAGTTGTCGCAGGATACAATGGTTCGGATATCTTCGTTCTCGTTATTATACGTGAATCCTCTTGTTAGGTGTACACCGAAAGATTGTGAAAAAGAAACGTGACATCGAGGTTGAAAAATATCCAATTTAATTTCGTCACGTTTGTCTATTGGCAATTCGTTGAATAAATCCTCGATGATATTTTCCATCGCTTTTCACCGATAGAATCTGCTGAAATTTTTATTGGCTAAATTCTCATTAGACTGACGATTGATATACGCTTGCATTGAACTAAAAATTATTTTTCTAAGTGTATCTCATTGTCTTGATAGCGAACTATTTGAATCCATCTATCTCAGTGTGTCTCATCGTCACATTGTTTTTGCACTGTCATTGTAGTTCTACCTGACTTTTGTTCAAGTAGTTATTGTTATTATTTTTCTGTAATTTGATGGCCTGTGGTCCTTAAGAAGTTTACTCCAGGATTAATAAAATGTACTCTACTCATCTTAAGCTGCACGTCGTCTTCCGGTGCCGAAGAGCTGTTGCATGCCATGACAACCTTTTCTTGTCTGAATAATAGTTCGAACGTATACGAGGACAACAGACGACGAGTGATAAAACTAGTCTGCGCTCTTGCCAAGAGGATCTTTCGCTTGGAGAGAAAATAGTAGTCGCCCTTCCGACTTCCGGACGAAAAGAAAATGACAGCTTTTTACCTCACTAAAACCATCAAGGATAAAATATTCCCTAAGACTTGACATGTGGTTCTGAAACAGCTAAAAGTAGCCATAAAAAACGGGAAACAAACTTGTTGCGTTGCACCTACTGAGCTTTTTCAGAATCCTATGGAACGCTTCCGTCTTCCTTGTTTTCTGTCTGTTCCGTCATACCGTGCAAGCTTCCGTGCCGGAGGTGAAACTGCAAGCGACTGTCAATCAATCACGCCTCAAACGTCTCGGGTTCAAGATCAATAACTCAAAGTCAGAGTATCAGAGTATATCGCACGAGTTTTTGAACGACCGACATGTTTCTGGTCTGTTCTGATGTAACATCCGCACGGGAAAAAAGGATGTAATTTCTACATCTTTGGGAGTAATTATTTGTTCATCAATGGAATTGATAAACCTTAACGCAATTGCTGTAGATTTAACTCCAAAAAGAGTGCTGTCCAAATAATTACTACCAAAGATGTAAAAAATACGAAAAAAATATGACATCCGTAGAAAAAAAAAACGGATAACTTTTCCTTCCGATCCTGGGACTTCGACATCGCGCAATATTTCGGTGTTTCGGGACGTTTTTAGGGTGGCTGTCGCGACGAAAGCCTTCTCAATACTACTTCTTGAGTTCACCAAACACTGTGACAATCACGAAGCGAGGACCTCGTTAGATAGAAGGGAACAGAAATGGTGTAGGTTCTTAGAAATAATTCAGTACTCGGTCTAAGGGTGGATCAGGAAAAGGTTCGATGCCTCCCTCGTCTTCACCTTCGTACCGAAGACTCGGGCATTGGGGTTGCGATTCGATATAGATATCGCTGCAAAAGACGTCTCGATATCGAATCAATCAATCGCCACCAAGTGATTAAACGCATGCCACAGACGAGGCGCTCCGACCTATCCCCAGGTTTCGGGAAACACGTGCCGTCTGGTATGAAACGTTTTTGGTATCGCTTTTGACGGCGTCTTTTCAGACGGAAGTGTCGACATTCTTTTACGTGATTGAAACCCGCGCAAAACAGATCTTTTATTTGAATTCCAATCCTCTCGAAGTTATCAGCTGGGATTTCCGCAAGCTTTGAAAGGTTTCCGATACAGTTGGATTGAGGGGAATCCCACTTCGTTTCACGCGCATGCGTGACGAGATGCGCGGAGGCCCTGCGCGCTAGATTCCCGCTCTCAGCGATGTATAACCTCAAAGTTAGCAAAAATTCCGTATAATCGATGTGAAGTTGAGAACTTTGCGCACGAATTCTGGATCAGCTATCTTGGGGAAAAAAAAAATTGAGGCCTGTGCTTCTAGTTTTTTTTTAGTTTACTCTTTTGTGGGATGACGTATTTAGCCGGGGAAAATTGAAGCGCCCTTGACAATGGGGGGAAAAAAACAAATTCCAAAGCTCGTATCTCGAATTCGCAAACTGTTGGTAGTCGGTATAAAGAAGAAGAAAAAGAATAATAAGAAATGAGAGTTGAAAAAAAAAAACGTGAAAAGAAGCCTCCCCAATTTACATACCGTCTCTCTGGAAAGTCTTTGTATTCTTGAGAAGCGCGCACGACGGAGTTGTAAAAACGAGTAAGAAAAATATAAGCTGTCCTTCGAGCAAGCCGCCATTAACGTCATGCATATATTATCATACATTTGAGTCAAAGAGAGAGATAGAGAGCGAGAGACAGATGCAGGAGAGACTCGCCGGGTGAAAAGCAATCATCCAGGTCAAACTTTATGTTTTTGGCAAATCCCTCTCTCCACCTGTCGCTATCACTCTACTTTTTCAACGCTTTTGCGACAACTTCGAACAACAAAGAGTAACGAGATCGAGGTGAAAAAGAAGAAAAAGAACGAGAAATAATAATAATAAAAAAAAAAAAGAAAAAAGAGTGGAAAGAAAGCTAAAAATTTCACGTGGTAAAAAGAAGAGATTGATCACACGAGAAGCTGATATCATCAATTGTCTCGCGGTTAGGATGGGGAACGTGGATAAAAATCTTTACGGATATTAAAATACGCGGGGTTTCGTTATTCATTTATATTTTCAAGATCCACTCTTTTTTTCTCATTCAAGGAGAGCGTGCCCCACACCGGTCGTAGTTCAAGCGACACTCGACCTTCCATTGCACTTCCTTTTAACCCTGGAGGATGCTATCAGATAAGGTCGAACCTCGCGCGGAAGCTTCAAAGTGAAAATGACCTCATTAAATCAAACTGAAACTCGGCTAGTTGATTCAAAAATATACTGATATGAAAGGGTGAGGAAATTGCGGAGCTGTGGTGCAGGTATTGGATTAGTACGCGTATAATGAATTCCATTGAAAGGCTGTAATTGCGTAACCCCGATATGCGGGGTGGGATTCTGCCAGGCGAGGAAAGATTCAATTCCATTAAATCTGCTTTATGAGGTGGCGGAATGAAAAGGTCAAATCTGAAATAAAGAGCTCAGACTGTACGATGACCTGAGTCCTGTGTCTCGACGTGGAATTATGATTTTAAAAAAGTAGAAAGATTATCCGATATTTAATAACCTGGCTATTTGGGTGGAGCTAGATTTTTTTATATCGAAGCGAATGGAACACGTGACTTTCCAAGCGTACCTCATAGCCGCAATATAGATGCACTTCAACGTCCTTATTCAGATAGTACCTATACACGACTTTTTCCCCCTCAAATTTATTCCAAATCGTCTCGATGGCATGATGGAAAAAAAATCAGCTTTTCATCGTAACGCTAAGCCGTTTCGAAACGGGGGTGAATTATAATGCGAAATGGGCACTTCAGCTGAGATTTGACAAACTTCTTTTTTCGTTCTCAATATCCTTGTTATCCTGTATATTTTTAAGGGAAGTTTTTTTTTCCCCGATTTTTCTTATCACTTTTTCTGAGTCTGAAGAGAAGATTGTTTCAGAATTCTTCTAGTTAGATATTCACTGATAATTTTACTTCATCTAATGTGAAAAAAACAAATAATAATTAGTTACATAGAAAAAACAGGATCTATCAAAAATCACCGTCTTTCTTATTTTTCAGAAGAGATTTTTTGAGAATTGAGAGTCTTGAGATTTTCGCTCATCTCATTTTCACGATAAAAATTTTGTAAGACTCGTAATTCTTGTTTCATTTTGGATGAAAAAAAAAAACATCAAGAATTTTCTGAAATCTGTACTTTTTTCTTTCATCATTATCTGATTGTTCATATCTTCTGCAGCTTCTCTGGTGGTTTGGATGAAAATTTCTCATTTTGAAGATGACTACTTTAGTCTAATTATTATTGGGGTCGATTAGAAAAAACTAACAACAAAATTCGTCCATACCGAAAAGAAGAAGAAGAAGAAGAAGTGCATTAGCACATCGATAAAAAAAGCCTTCGGGGTATAATTCCTATGCTTCTCGGCTCTCGCGAGAAACTTTCGTCATTTCGATACTCGACGTCCCAGGAGCTCGTTTCTTCCAGAATCGTTGGTGCCCTTCAGACCTTACGGCAAAGTCGATACAATAAGACCCGGTGATACCGAGTGTCGAATGACTTCTCGCGAAGTGCGAGGGAGGCGAGTAATTTTATTGCCTATATTCCGGCACGATCACGATTAAAAGTGTCTATTGATTCTGGAAATTCTCCCTTGCTACTGCGCCACACTGATCATCTTCGACTCTATATACCCTCGTTCACTTAATCGGCTTATCTCCCTAATGCGGTACCATACGAATTACGATTCCCTCGGTCCTCGATTAGCCCGTCTCGGAGGATCCATTTCAAATTATATAACGTCACTGTGATAGCAGTAACATTTTTATCTAAAGTTTATCAACCAAAAAGGGAGAATTCTGGTCAAAGTACCTCGTAGACGTTCTTATCGAAGGGTCGATCCAATAGTCGGCTACTTTTTTCTTCTCATCGTTGATCGACGATCATCAATTTTCAAACCAGACGGATTGAATTGATTTCAAAATATATGTATTCCAAAAACTATTGGTTCGACTAACAGTGGTAAGAAAATGTATGTTGAAAAAAAAGTTTTCAGTACATTTATTTGCAGAGTTTGAATACTAGGGATTTTTTCAATTTTCTTCCTTTTCTCTTCTTCTCCTTCGTTTTCCTCTGTGTCTTTTTTATCGACACTTCGTTGAATATTCATAGATTCCAGTTTGCGAAAAGTTAGGTTGTGATATGGTCAGTGGTTTCCCTCATTGAAACAAGATTTTTTAAATTTCATTCAATGTGGAATACACCTTCTACACTGTTAGAAATTTCTGTATTAAGTCTCATAAAAATTTATGTGAAGTAATTAACATTAATTATTGTATATTCAAATTTAACTTTTCCAATATTTGAATATTCATATAACAGTTAACAAAATCATTCTGAAATTTCCTAACCAAGATTATACTGAAAATTCAGCTGAATACTCATGACATGAACATTCGTGATAATTTCATTCGAAAATTGGTTTCCACTGCTACAGTAATTGCTGAATCAGATCATAAGATATTGCAGAATCGACCAAAAAATGAACATTTTACGCTTTTGATTGGCTGGACTATAGATAATCCACTGAAATACCTTCACTTTTTGCACTATTTGAGGCCATTGCCAGGTTCCTTCCACATGAGACCACAAATAGAGCAATAGGATGACCAAAAACGGTTCTTATACCATGCAGGCAAATTTCTTGTATCGGTAATGAATCCATATCCTCGGGTTGAATCACCCACCATTTGTTGCACTCTGCAGGGTAATGGCTCCCCGAAAATACGGATTCTGCCTAGTATCCATCATGGACGTTGGATGCACCGTCTAGACATCCACCCACGAGAGTTAGCGATCTGTTTGTTTTCACAAAACCTCGTATACACACCATAGAATAGCTGCACGGTTAGCTAGGTGTGGTATAAACGTGGTTTGTCGAGGTTTCAGCGTTCAGCGTGTGTCAACGACGATAAGGTGCTCGAAAAAGCATTCGGTCGAAGTAGAAAGACGTAGTTTCTACGCTCATACGCAACCACGTAGATATATATGAGCCAGTATCTCAACAGATGGATTATGGCGGTGGCGCATTCAGGGGATGCTGGAGTTTATTGCGGTCTAGAACAGGATTGTCTGTTTATAGTGCCATACCGTTCGCCGATTATGCCTATCTGACCCTGAGAGGGGGTGTCGGGTAAATTTATACCCCACCACCCATGTTGTTGACCGGACCTTGTACTGTCATGCCTGTAATAGATAACGACCGGTACCAATTTACAAGCCAGAGATCACCAAGGGAGACACACCGGGTCGCATTGTGGTTATGGGCTTGCAAGTATGGCCCGAAAAAAAACTAGCCCAAAATGGTTCTCAGAAAAAAAAAAGTTCTTCAGGAGCTTCAATTTACTCAAATCTCCAACGCCGCATGAAAGCACTGTCCTAATTTCTATTAGAACAACAATTTTGAAGATAGACCGATTCTTTGTCATAACTATTCGATATTTTGAATATCGAAATTCCGGAAGTCAGGAAAATGTGAGGGAATTATTCAAAATGGTGAGGCGGGTTCAAAATCCCGAACGATTTTGCGCCGAAAGGTCATAATTCCGAGTTTAAAAGTACCGAATGGCATAATTCCGAATTGAAAAGTAACCGAAAGGCCATAATTCCGAATTTTAAAGTACCGAATGGCATAATTCCGAATTGAAAAATTAAAGGCCATACCGAATACCGAATGGCATAATTCCGAATTGAAAAGTAACCGAAAGGCCATAATTCCGAATTTTAAAGTACCGAATGGCATAATTCCGAATTGAAAAGTAACCGAAAGGCCATAATTCCGAATTTTAAGGTACCGAATGGCATAATTCCGGATTCAAAAGTAACCGAAAGACCATAATTCCGAATTTTAAAGTACCGAATGGCATAATTTCGAATTGAAAAGTAACCGAAAGGCCATAATTCCGAATTTTAAGGTACCGAATGGCATAATTCCGAATTGAAAAGTAACCGAAAGGCCATAATTCCGAATTTTAAGGTACCGAATGGCATAATTCCGAATTTAAAGTAACCGAAAGGTCATAATTCCGAATTTAAAAGTACCGAAGTGACGGTTTTTTTCGTGCAAAACTCTTATTTCGGTACTTTTTGTTCGGAATCATGCCATTCGGTACTTTAAAATTCGGAATTATGGCCTTTCGGTTACTTTTCAATTCGGAATTGTGGTCTTTCGGTTACTTTTAAATTCGGAATTATGGCCTTTCGGCACAAAGTCGTTCGGAATTTCGAGCCCGCCCCAAAATGGTAAAAAAATTCAGGGAATATAAAAAAAAAATAGTTACGAAAGTCGGGGAATTCTTTTCATCGTGTCAAAGTTAGATTAGGGCTAGGAAAAGTTTCTTGCAAATCGTTTTGCATCAATAACTGCTACTTCGTACAAGGGCCGAACCCCTGCTATAACACCAAAGCTATGCTAATCACCGTATCAAACCTGAACTCTATCTGATCGCAGTTGATCATACCTGGTAATAACTAGGTCCAAGGACTCTTTTGTACTATTACAAGGACTGAATATTTCAATTTTCAGAATCGATATACTCTATACCTATATATAATTACCATGAAATTATCGTGACAAGGTAAAATTCAGGGTGACATGGTGAGTAATTTATTTTTCAGGTAAATTAATACCGTATAATGAATATCAAAAGATAAAGATATGAAATATAGTGTGGGATCGATCGATAAAGATATGAATTTTTTCAGCCCCGTAGGCGATTTCGTCGCGTCAGGAATTTTTCTAGGTGAAATATTTGGGGGTTAAAGACATTGATTGTTTAAGAGTATTTCACGGATCCCAAAACGGGGGATACCGTCCAGAATGACGAGGGAGTGACGCGACGACAACTGCAAGAAGATGGACGAAGTTTCGCGTCCTGCTACAGCCGCGTCCAGACCAATAAGCTGCGTCCGTCAATTTACAAATTTATGTCCTCGTCCACGTGACCACGAGGTTTATCTATCCGGTCAACCCGCGTCCGTTTTTTTTTTTGTATTTCAAAAAAAAATTATAAATTAAATCTCTCGGAATGTATGATGAGAAAAAGTACGAAATAACTCTGTCTGGATCATGTACGAGAAAATTACAGGAGAAAAAAAAATTCAAGAGAAATGGCTCGAGCGAAACGGCGAAAAAAATCCGTGAATATTCAGCACCAAAGTTTTATTGAAACCAGCGTCTGCTTCGATCCGGTTCAAAGAATCAGACAGAGTTTCTGATAAGGGATGGAAAGGGACAGTTTGGGGGAGGCTAATCCGAACTTTATAATTGATGAACGTTTCCGATAGGAAGTACTCGACCCCCGCAAAAGTCTGGTTCTCCACTTCGACAGCCTTTCCCGGGAAAAAATCGGTTAGTTAAATTTTGGAACAGATCTAATGAGATCTACGTAGATCTGATTTTTATGTCAATGTGAATTCCGGAAATCAAACGAAAAAACATTGATTAATTGCACAACTATAATGAAAAAATACTCACTATCATCATAGAATAGGAAATCGTGAATACGAGTAAGGAAAAAAAATTGAAAAAACAAATTGTGAAAATCGAACAAATCGGAATTGAACCCTCGAACTTCGGATTACCAAGCCTGTACCATACTAGATGAGCTAAGGCGCTTTCTGAAAATACCTGCGTTTCTGGCATACTTATGGTCCAATCAGTCCGGAGAGACTTGAAATATTTCCAAATCCGGTATCAGAACTACTCAGATCCGAGTAGATCTACTTGGCTTCAATGAGCAACAACGTTTTGCTGCGATTATTCCATCTACTCATCGCAGATCTACCTAGATCTAAAGTAGATCTAACGATATCTGGGTGGATATACACAGATCTAACAAGCATGAGCAATCGAACATGACATTCGATCAATTCGAAGCTACGTAGATCTACGAAAATCCTCGGAGATTTAGGTAAATCTAGGTGGATCTACGATTTTCCAAAATTTAGATCTCCGGAGATGCGAATTAGATCTAAACCATTTTTTCCCGGTTCGCGCCCTCGGACTGTATGTCTTACCGAACCTACGACCACCCCGCTTCTCCGAGGACTACTGCACACGAGGCTTTAGGAGAAAGAGGATATAATGAGAGTTATAGGTGTTGAAACGAATGAGGGAAGTTTTCTCGATCCCATTCAAGATCGAACCGAACTTGGATCAAGCGCAGAGCTTTTTGATTCACTTTTCCTTTGCGAATAACGTTTCTCTCTCTCTAATTTCAGTCAATAATGATGACCCAGTCTTTGTTCATTACACGCTTCGTGAACCGTTTCTGAAAGAAGGCCTGGTTTCAAGGCTGTCAAATGTAACTAACCCCCTTGAATAACGGCAAGTTTACTTTGGAGTTTGCTGCCCCCGAAACACCCTGAGCACCAAGTTACACACACCTTTACCCTCTCGTCGTTATATCTACCCACTCACCGGACTCGTGTATGTATGTACATGCGATAGTAACTCAACCCCCGTGGCACTACTTGATAAACTTTTGATACCAGCCACCCTTGTTATGATTAAGGGATGGAGGAAAATTAATTTTCATGGACTCCGTAGGAACCTGCAGGTAAAATTTATGAAGTATTCAATCTGACGCTTATTTTACCTCAAGGTTGGTACCGAGTGAGACGAAACCGTTTGAATTCTTCTTGAGCGTTTTTTATTTTCAAATCTTTTCATCAGCGGAATTTATATCAGAGTTTGTTGACTTAGGGAAACTTTTTACGGATATACCTTGAAAGGAGTGAAATCGTGACAAACAACCTTCAGGAATTGTAAATGGTGGACAATGCGATAGAATAAAGGAACCCAGAGAATAGGAATTCTTGTTTCCTGGAGAGTCTCGTCGAATTCCGATCAGACCTTCGATATCTCGTGTAAGAGATGCAAATGGGAAAGCAAGGGACTCTATACTCCGGTTCTGCATAAATCAGACCCTTCGACGGCAGTTCGAGAGGCACTGGCCAGCCTGCGTGTGACATTTTGTACAGAACACGAGCAAGTGTATAGATATATGAAATAAACCGATATGTGGGGTAGCAGGTAGCACCTACATAGCTATCTTGACGCCGGAGTGTATATATTTTCGAGTATAATCACCGATATGCGTGGTATAAAATTTATGGGAAATAATAATTTACAGCAATATATTTTATCAAACACCCGAACCAGAGGCTCTGCTGGATTGTACATCACACCTACTGCCATCGAGCCTGAAATGCTTCATAACCATGGACCGTGAGTCAACGAAGATACTTCATTTAGTTCAAATCAAGTTTTTCTTTTTATATCCTAAGTCAGAATGAAAATCTGGTAGACCTAAGTGATCAAGTGTCTTCTAAATCTTGAAGATCATGAAACTTCTCTTCCCGTCGCAAAATCTCTCTCGAAGTTCATTCTTGAAGAGTGACAACTCCATATTTTTTTTCCCGAGACTATTCAGTGCTTAGATTTATGTATCTGATATGAAACCTTTAATTGCAAGATATTTTTGAAGGACGGTGTTTGTTGAGGAGGAATTTTTGTTGGTAGATGATCGCAGGTCGGTCTGCATGACCTCATAATTCACGTATGCTCTTGACTGGTGGTAACGGAAATTTTCTCGGCTCGGTATGGATTTTTATGAAAATTTATTGTGCAACGTTGGCCATGTGGATGTTGGATGGGCCCAGGTATACTGCCTTTGAGTTTTACGCGTTATTTTATATCCAAGCGCTACCAGTTCAGCTTGCATCCTGGTAGCCCGTAGCCCTCTGGCCTCTACATCAGATATAAAATTCAATATTTTGAGTGCTATTAGATGCACACTTCCAGCTGCACCACGAGCATATCGAAATTGCAGCAAAAGAATATCGGCCGTTTTCCCGAAGCCCTTTATCGACACCTAGCTCTTCGATAAAACGCTTCTTCACTACGGAATAGTTTATTTGTTGCTTATTTTATAACCCCGTAAAAAATTCCCAAGAATATTTCGCTGTTAAATTCAGATGATAAAACAGAAAAAAATCCTTCGACTACAACGAGGTTTCTTTAAAAATTTAACTAATGGTAACAATTATTGAATTATAGGACGTTGTAATGCTTTCCCGTTAACGATTTCATACACATTTAATTATCGTAATTATCAACGGTGCCCTCGGATTATAATTAATTTTTGCATATCGTTGTCATCCCTCGACGGACCGAAACAACGAGTCGTCGAAATAATATTTAAAAAAAAATGAGAAAAAATATTCGTTGTTGGGAGTACATCGTGTCTAAAACGAACTTGAAAGTTTCGAGCTTTAAAGTCTCTAGTATTTGAACTTCTCCGCACGACCTAACGGTAGGAATTCTTGATTCTTCTCGGTCTTTCCGCCGCTACCCATTTTTCACCGCCCTCTGACTCCACTTCTTCTATTTTCCTTCATCAGCCTCCTACCTGTACATCGGTATCAGAACCACGATTCAACTTTTCGCCAGATCGTGATACGGATGAGAAAGGCTACTGAATTTTGCCAATTTTGATTTTTGATTGCGCCCTGTCTTATAACAGTTCAGAAAAAGAGATTTAGCGCATGCGCAGATCGTAAATGATCCGCTTTACGCCACTCATTCTGCATAACGCGAGGCAGCCACGGAATTATAACAATCTATAATCTTGTTTGAGAAACACGTGCGTGGGATACCGGCGAGAATGATTAAGCCCCACCTAATTAACCGAAAAGTTGGCCTTTTCACACCCTGCAGTCCCTGTCCACGTTCTGATTTTCCAAATGAACGGGAGGCTCCATGGCGTAAAAGGGAAATCCGAGTGTCGATACGGTGGAGAAAAACGAAAAACTGGGTTAGTCTGCATGAGGAGAACCTCGTTTCGAAAGCAGAACAATTTCCTGTGCTTTAATAACTGCAATGGCAAGACAAACGCAATGACCGTAAACACCGAGCTGGTTGAGTAATATCCGCCCGTGAAACATGGTCCGGAAAATACAGTGAAGAATAGGGTCTAACGCCGGCCATTATCACCGTTATGGTGCTTTTCTTGCTCTCTTTGTTCATCCCGTCCGCATATGCACACACACACACACACACACACACACAATGTTTTACAATTATTAATTCAGAGATAAGAAAAGCCCCGAGATTAGCGGAGCCAAAGTCTGCAGAGCGTAGAATTCGCTGATAAGTTATTACATACAGAGAAATATTAAAAGGGTTCTCCCGTAATCAGCGTTAAATCTAGGGGGAAATAACTAGTTGAAATAACGTGTCAATAGTATAAATAGGTATAAAGTCAAGGTATAATAGTATAATAACAAGGTATAAAGTCTTTATTCCGCAACTTTGATGCGCAGTTCGAAGTGCGCATGTCAAAGTTGCGGAATAAAGTCTTTATACCGCAGGTTACCCTCTCTACTATCTTTGACAGCAGCTCCCATACGCAGTTCGTGAGGAACTCAACTGGCGTCAAAGTGACTATTAATGCCTTTTTCGTAAAAAATATTGTATGGGGCGCGCGCGGAAAGTAAATGCTCAGCAAGGTTCTGTTTTTAGTACTCGCCGTTGCTTTACAAGGCTCGCCTTCGGCTCGCCAGGTAAAACCAACAACATAACCTTGCCGAATAAACAGTTACTTTCTGCGCGTGCCACATAAATATCTATCAAAACGCTTTGAGCCCCCGTCCGCTTTGCGTGAACAATAAATTAATCAGACTAGATGGGATCAGAAGAAATAGAATTGGGGGATGATACTTGAGCCAGCCTGTCGAAATGGAGGACGACAGTCAATCACGATGAATATAGCTCGTACTCTGATCTACTCAGAACTAATTGGAGGAACCATATACGGATAATTATATCTCCAGATGACAGAACGCAGACAATGGAGGTAATCCCTTCTATGGTCGTGTTACCTGCGAGTGATTTCCAATAGATCAGTCTGATCTGAACCCCGTCGGTTTTGATTGAGCCGAGAAGAAGGATTCGTTTTTTTTTCCGGTATCTTACTCTCGAATACTTGACAAGGTTCTGGATAGTCGAGAAATTATATCGACAAGTAGTAATTAGCTTGTTCGTCATGATTAAGCGGAAAAATTGAGGATCGAAGCAATTAAGACAGACAGCAATTAATAATAATTCATGTCATGTTAATATCATCAATTTTCGTAAAGGCTATTATAGCTATATATAGCCAGACAATAATCAAATTAATTATAATTATAATTTATTCATCAATTAATTATACAGGATGAATAATAATATAATAAACTTTGAAATTTGCCTTTTAATAAATAATTTGAATACTAATCAGTGAAATAACCCTGAAGTGCATGATCCATGAGAAACCACAAATACCTTAATTTGTTGAAATTTTTTCAAATTTTAAAAACACAAATAAAAATTGTTGTTAATCATTTCGAAGATTTTTTCAAGCCTATTGCTTTCATTTCTTTACTCAAACCTAAAGGTTCTGTTTTCGGATTAAAAAAAAAAAAAAAAAACACTCAAGTATCTTTCGCGTTATAATTATAACATTTCATTCGCTTGTGGATGAACAATAATTTGTATGTTGCTATGATATGAAGGAAGATAGTTTTTCATTAATATGAAATCAGGAGAAAAAATCGAGTGAACTTTCTGAAACACGATATTTTTCACTTTGCAGTGCAATAATTTAAGGCTGCGGTAGTCAGAATGGCGAAATTTCATGTATAAGTAATTTCCCTGATTTTAGAGAAATTGGCAAAAATCAATATAATACAATATTTTATACAAAAATCAATCGACCGTCCGACTTGATAAAAAAAAATAGGGCTGTTGTATCCTCGGAGTTGTTTTAATCTGATTAAGAAATAACCGTCTCACATTAAGCGGTTGAATATATTCAAAAAGTTTTTCTTTCTTTCTCTCTTCATTTTCAAGCCGTTTGCAGGTTTCAGGAAAAAGTCTGCTCGCATCTACCGGAATGTAAATTCGAAGAATTTCGTTAATTACTTTTCGCCCCACCGCACCGCATTCACAGTTTAATCCGAAATTCGTTGGGTCAGATTCTGTATATTCTTCAAATTGAAACAATTCATTATTCTATGTTTGCTGAATACGTTATTTTACTTCCTTCCAATTATTTTCGAATGACATTGCCGGGTGCCCTTCTTTTTTTACGCTTCAAATTTCGCTCGGTAAACATGTCACTTTTTTCCATCAACCCTTACACGCGTCGTATTCGATTTCCTGTAAAAATAAATAATATTCTTAATTGTTATACAATACGTAACGAAAAAGAAAATTAGCAAACTTTTTCACTTTATTCACGACGATCTGGCTAAGTAGGTTCCAATTTACATTTTCACTTTGCATCTCAATTATACGCATGTATGTATGATACGTACAGCATAATAAATACCACCGTGTCTCATGGCTAGCCTCGCCAGTTCGCCAGTATGAAAAACGGCATTGTAAATCATTAAAAACTCACTAAACTTTGGGTCATACTTTAGGAGCCTGTCGCTGAGTGCATAAATTTTCATTAACTAAAAAGTAAAACGGAATACATCCGTGCAGCAATATCCAGTGTTGAATTTTCTTTTTTACAATTTTATTTTGTCATTAATTAAAACTGACGAATAATAAGACACTCCGAAATCTGTAAATTTATTTCGGAAGCGATAAATTAGCTGAAACAATTTTTTTTCCGCAAAAATTTGACTCATGTTTCACATATATTGAACCCGCGATTTTGAATTTGATACTTTCGACATGATATTTCAAGGAATATTTTTTTATCCAGTTTTTCTTCAGCAATAAGAGTCATGAAATGAATGACGTATACCATATAAAAAAGTTATTGCATAAATTTTGTATCCCTAAAAAAAAAAGTGGTTGGGGTTAATTGACCGAGAGTTGGGAATTTCTTTTTTCAAATCGTGTTAGAAATGCGTCTAGTTTCCTGAGTTTGAACGTTCTTGGATGGTCAGGGAATTGGATAAAGCTGATGGCATTTGGTCCGAACGAGGCCATCGTTAAAACGGCATTCTTACAGAGGATTGATTGACCGACATTTTGTTGTCGAAAAAAGGCGCCAGACGCTGTCCCGATAACGGACGCAATTGTTTTTTTTTTTCGCTCTCTCTTTTTCCGCCATTCTTTTTTCTTCGCGATGCGATATCAATATACGACATTGTGCTTTACCAAATCTCTACCCGACGCCATATATGAGAACGAACTGAGATATCGAAGTCGTTGAAAAGGGGACACCCAGCTTCATCCTCTTTTTTTGTTCACGTTTTTCACACCCCCGTTTACTGTAGAAAACTGCCAGACCGTCGCGGGTGACATCGTTTTTTTTTTTTTTCAATTTATGTCGATGCGAATTCACGATTCAAAGAACCGCGCAATACTCTTGTGACACGTGTGGTAGTCTCGTCGTTGTTTTTGGGTCACTGATCAAAATTGTCAACAACAGACCCAAAAACGAAAGAAAATTTTCATGAAAATTTCTTAAACTAAGCTTATTAGTGTCTTGGAATTTGAATTTGAATGAATTTAAACATCTGTGCTCCAGAATTAGAAGATTCAAAATTGTGGACGCACTGTGAGGGACACCTGAATAATTTTTTACCTGTTTTTACTACTATACAAATTATTAGCGAAATTGTAACATTTTCGTATGTTTTCTCATAAAATTGTGAGAATAACGATAACATTTTCTTGGAAATAAATTGTTGTCTATTATAATTGTTGCGACGAGAAAATTAGATTTTCGACTCTTGAGCCGACGCCCTCTTATATTTCATCTTATATGAAGTCATGTCACTGTCCATTTTTTTAATCTACATCCGTTGATAATTGTAATCAGTCACCCAAAATCAGGCGTCTGCAATCACACTTTAGAATCAGGATGTAATCCACTTTCGAAGCTCTGATCTGTCGCCACCATCAGGAGCTGCAGACGCCTAACACGACGAATTATCACGGATCAAAGATTGAGTCAATTTGACCCGGATTACTTTCCCTTAACATGATCAGTGCGGGATCCGTTTCGTCGGAAAAGCTTGCGGATTGAATCCGGATTCAGAGGCACACGGGCAGCCTGAATCGGCTTGTTATCCGATCGTGCTGATGTTGATCTTTGAATAATTGTTGTCAGTTTCTTGGTTCGCGAACCGGACCCGAGTTTAATGCGAGTCTAATTGACTGATCAATGCCTCGAGACAATTCGAACATGGCTTTGCTAATTGGATGAGGTAGAGATAAGCGTGAGAACGACGGGTGGAATATCGAGTTACCGTTGTTCCCGAGCGGGTGATTCTGACAATACCTCCAACACCCAGGGTTCGCGATATCATGGTTTTCAGTCGGTTCGCTTCACGGTGCGTTTTACATAAAATATACATTTTCCTTTTTTTTTTTATTATTACTCCCTCAATCCCCCTTTCCGTGCTCGAGGCGGCGTTACGCATATTTTCTCTCTTGCGGTTTTTCCCGAAATTTTTAATTCATCTTCTGCAAATCCAGCGTCCGCACGCTGTTGACCAATTAATGCAAATTTATACGAGAACTGTTTCCTCGTATTTTTTCTCTCTCCCTTTCTCACCACTGAAAATATTCCTCTTTTGATTTTGCCAAATGCCAAGTAATCTTATCCGATCTCTTTGAGCTGAGAATGTCAGGTTAATTCCGAGATATTCCGAGCCTCGAGCCAATTGGATTTTTCATTCATTAAGCGGCATGGACAAAATGGAAGCTTCGGAATTCTTAGTCACTCCTCTTTTAGTTTTATTTCCCGGTAGCAAAGTGCCGAAGATAAAAGAACTCGAACTCTTCCTTGTGAACCGTACTTAACGGCGCAACTAGATACCGTCCGGGTATCTAGGTGCCTGGGTACTACCTCGATTAATTCGAGCCAGCTTCTCCACTTGGGAATTTCATTAAATTCCACAAGATCACTTTCGATCAGTATTTCATGAAGGACCAGGAAGAATCAATTTCGAATCGCCATTTGTATTCCTTTGCTGTACAAAACTCGACCACGCGTGATCATAGCATCGGGGATGTTGCGAGAATCAAAGGTTTTCCAGATTTGAGGAACCTCCATATTTTCTTGGCTCCAAAAATCGATCCTCGTGCCTGCAGTGGTTTATGCAGCAACTTGTTGCTCAATCCCTTAATCCGTTCATTCATTCTCGTTAGCCTGGATACGTTGTGGATCTTGTTGTTCGATAACTCTAAGCTCTGAATATCTGTGATCAAGAACTTTGTAGAACAGGGCTCGGGGTTCGGACGATTACTTAGAGTTTGGGGAACCTCGTCCATTCTGTGTATCGCAAGCACGGTACGGACATCTTAGTGACTTAGTGCCTGAATTTGATCCTGTTTCTGTAGCTCCTCTTTTTTCATCCCTTCTTGGAGACTCTGACCCCTCTCAATCATCGGTTCACTTGAGTTTTTATTCTTTTTCTTGTGAATTTCTGCCGAGGGTTCGAACCCATCGTCGTATAATAAAATGTATTCCATGATTCCGAGACTCCAAAGAATCCGAAATACAATTGACTTTGAATAACTTTGTATGACTTGCAATCACTTCGGCTAACTTCGCAGGTGATTTCAAGTGACTTCGAGTCACTAATTGAATTCAACTGACTTAAAAGTGATGTCAAGTAGCTTCAAGTGAATTTCAGTGACTTTGGAACGATTCATCAGTAATACCACATAATTTTAAATAGTTCCAAGTAATTTTGAACAATATCGAACGCTTTGAAAGCAATTCGAATAGATTTCAACCGAAGGGTTTAATCACTCGTCAATTAAACGAACACCTAACTTGAAGATTTCAAAACCGCATGAAGTCAGCTGTCAGCTGACTTCAACTTACTTCAGACTTCAGTTCAGTATAGCTGGCTTCAAGTGACTTCAGTTGACTCCGACTGACTTCACATGAGTTCAAATTACCTAAAGTCACTTGAATTTCACCGACTTCAACTGACTTCCACCGATTTCAACTGACTTTTTGATAACTTCACAGCCAGGTGTACACCTGACTTCGAGAGTAGTTCACCCCTCGAATTCAACTAATTTGGAACTGGTTTTGTGGTAATTTCGAAAGATTTGAACGTCAGATTTGTGAATTACAAGCGATTTCAAGTTACTCTATGTGACTTTGAGTGATTTACAGTGACTTTAAAGTGACTTCACGACTGTCTTTAAAGTAACTCCAAGTGGCTTCCAGTGACTCAAGCTGACGTGCAGCGTCTTAAAGTGATCCCAAGTAAATAATTGACCTCAACTGACTTGTAGTAACTTGGAGTGACTTTTGAACATTGGTGCACCCCTGACTTGTAGTCTTCCTCTCGGAAACTGTCCTTCATCTCCAGAATTTTGTCCATTGAAAGTAGGATTTGAAATGAATTGGTGTTGGCAGGAAAATGGATGTCCTGAAATTTTTGCCTTCGCTCAAACTGTCTTTGAAAGTGGCTGGTACTCGCTCACCTCGCGTGTCTACTCACGCGATATGTTAGCTCGACCCATACAGCCTTCCCAGTTTCCACAGAGCACACACGATCGAGCACACAAAGGGGCATCTAGGTATGTCTCTACATGAATACGAATAGTAATCTTGAAACGTTATAGAAATATCATTGCAACATAGACGAAGTAGTAGAGTAAAAGTGACCCATCCGTTTTGTTTGGAATCAGGTAAACTGAGGGTATGTTCAGTCCCCTTGACCTGACCCATGGATGCGATACTTGCGGATGAAATTGGGTCATTAAAATCTGTTTCGCGATAAATCATGATAAATAATTGGCGGCGGTACATTCAAGGGTTGTTAAGGAATGTTTTTTTATTTTTTTATTTTTTGTACCGCGGTAAAGGCAAAGTCGATAAGCTCGTTCCGAGTTTGGCTCAGTTTCTGAGAGTGGACGCAAAACTGGGTAGGCATTAGTATTCAATATTCGTTCGGGCTCGATAATAAACCCTCGCAACCCCTGATGTTATGGGCTCAACTAAGTCCCGGAATTTCTGAAAAGCTTGTGAAATTAGGAGGAAAGCTGCGATCAAACAGAATCTGAGTGGGAGATTAAACCTCTCAAAGTCACCGTTCATTTATTATTAAAGCCGAGCAACGGTAGAATTCAAGAAGGTCATCTCGAAGTTTTGCAAAATCAAATGGAAGGTCAATCCTCACGAAGGAATATCCTCAAAGTACGCACCCGTGTGGGTGAGAGTGAAGCCATAAAACATTCGCGGAGAAAAAGGTTGGGGAAGTAAAGCTGGCCATACATTCTAATTAAGGCTTGCGCAATGACAGGCAAAAGCAGGGTATACGCAACACCCGAGGTTATCATCATCCGGTGCTACCAGTATTTGTGCTTTCTTACCGTAGGGGGGGGATATCATAATTTCCCATTTGCAACACCCCGAATTACGTAAGCCCTGGCGAAACCAAAGATCCAGGCACCGCATGCTTTCTCCGCGTACGTTTTCTCCGCCGTTAATAAACGAATTATAACACCGCGGGAACAGCACTTGTTTAATAAGACACCAAAAACGTTTTAATTGCACTGCAAGGGCGCGAAAAACCGGGGGAGAGACAAAATTCAGACCTTAGCGAGCGGGAGGATGATTACTGTTAGTTCCTAACTTAGGTACACCAGCAATCTGCTTTTGCCTTCCCTTCTGGCTCCTCTGTTGAAACGTATCACGAAAATATGTACCGTGAACGATTAGACCATGAAAGAAGTACCCAAAAGCTCGGTCAACGGGTCATTCAAGCTTTCCATTTCCTTTTTGAAATGCCACTTTCTTTGGAATCAGAATTCATTATGATAACGTTTGAAGAATGTCGTTTTCATTAAATTTTGAACAGATCTAAGAGGAGGATGAAAGTGTAATGTCGAAAGCAGACACGATTCTGTATGATTTGAAAGTTTATCTCACACGATTTGAGACAATGAAATGTTTCTGAACGATTTACAATGGTTCAAAAGTAGTTAAAACGAGTTTGAAGTGATATCGAAGGATTTAAGTCATGTAAGAACGTTTCGACAGCAATCCCACAGATCTCGAGCCACTTTTAAAATTATTTGGAACGACTGTGAACGACTTCAGCCTGATTTCAATCGTTTTCGAAACAATATCGAGAGATTGAAATTGTATCAAAAGATCTGAAAGTGATTCTGAACGTCTTTAAAGTATCGGAAGAAAATGTTTCGAAGTAATATCAAACAATTCTGAAGTTGAATCGAAAAACTGAAGTTATTTTGACCGGCTGCGATGTGGTTCTCACGATTTCCAAGTAATTTAGAACGATTGAAAAATAATTCCACACACAGCTTGCCTATATATGGTCAGAAAATATAAATATTTTTCCAATTTGGAAAACGAATTTCTAGAAGAGTTATGCAGCGACCCCATTCTGAAATAAATATAAGCGACTATAGTCACGTGACAAAATGCTAAATTCGTCTGCTGATGGAGTAATTTGTAAGCTCCAAAGGAACTGTGTAAAGTTCTTGAAGCAAAATCACGTGGTGTTATTTCGTTAGGAATCAGCGAAGGAAATCGATAACTTCAAAGTCCCTCGTACAAACAAGACTGACGCAAAACTGTGAAATACTTACAATGTAAATTGTGTTTCGTCTAATATCGAATACGCAAAGAAGAAATGTTCGATCGGTTTAAAGCACTACGCTAAAAGGCGACTCCTGATTTCCCCCCAAAAAAACTAGAAAAAAAAACCGGTGAAATATCGTCGAGAAAAAGCTTGTCAATTATTTTCCGTTCCGAACAAGTGTTGTCCGTGTTTCATCGCGTGCAGCTTAGCGTTTGAAACTTTTATACAGCCGACCTTTAGCGGGATGGGAGCTTTTTTCCGTCTTTTCCAATTTTTCCTCTTTTTCTACCTCGAAAAATCGGCTTCATTTCTTGGTTGGTGTTTTATTTTTCTTGTTTTATCTTCGACGCTGACGCAGCTTTTAACTGCCGCACGGCTTCGGGGATAAAAGCTTGTCTGTACCTATTGCACTTTTTCATCACGCCGTGCGGAAAAGTGCCTTTATATGCACGCAAGCGTGCATATAATCGCAATTTATGCACGTTTTTGATGAAAAATTTTGTTCGATACACGTGAAAAATTTTTTTTTACACTCGTGAGATTGTCACCCTCGCTTCGCTCGGGCGACAGACCTCTCACTCGTGTCAAAAAAAATTTTTCGCTCTAGTATCGAAATGTACTATTTTCAACCAACGCGACGCAACCTCCGTAAGGTAAAACTATATCCAGTGTAATGACGCTCGGTCTCCTTTCTCGTATATCCTTTGAAAAATTTTCACATTGTTATTTTCTCAACGAAAGCTCACGCTAGACTGTCTCTACGTGTAACTAAACACTCGGCTCGTATCGCAGCTGCGTATCTCTCACTCTCTTTTTGTTCATGTCTATAAAGTTACAAAGATTATCGTATCTCAGAGACATCAAACGGTCTAATGAGGCTGAAGGGAACAGAAAATTATAAGCCCAATTCGCTACGAAAAGTATTCTTCTACATTCTTGAAAAACTTCTTCAGTCTTCTATCGCACCCTTAACCCCGGTGCACTTTTGCTTACATGTTACATAAGAGTTTATTTAGTATACCGTACGTGTGGACAAGGTGGTTACCTGCACGTATGCGATAGGCAATGGGGGGTATACTCTCATCTAATAAAACCGAACGTGCTTTAACGTTTCCTCCAGATGAGAGAGGATGTGGAACGGAGCCAAAGCCTAAGTGGCTAATGGCAAGTAATACCAGCTCTTATCGGATACTATGAGCTGCAGCTGACGGGCGGTAAGGTGTTTAAATACAACCCACCTTCATTTTCGAGCAAAAAAAGTTTTTTTTAATCACTTCGAAGATTGAAAGTCAAGGTTTCTAGGTTTCTGTAGATTGAGGTCTAGTGGATCACCTCCAATTTTCAACGTCCCGTTTCTATGTTTTGAGATAAAAAGGAAGTTCTCCGGATGAAATTTGGTATCATGTGGTTTTTTGTTGAAAATTGGTACTCGCGGACGTTCTCTGGGTCACTGGTCACGAATCTGAAGTCAGATTTGCGAAATTCAAAATAGTTAGAAACAAAGTTCAAAGGCTGGCTCATAGTCAGCCCAAACCCGCTTGTTATCGATTGATCGCAATCAACGCAGCTTTTCCAGACTTAGAACTGATCAAATTTTGGGATTGATCTGTTTTTCATATATTATGAGAACAGTGTTTCCAAAATCAACGAGAATACGATGACAACTTGAGAAAGGGTTAACAGATTTTTTATGCCCAAAGAGTATTTGGGTCGCTGATAACGATTAATGGGTCAGATTAAAAAAAAAAAATTGCAATGGCGGATCTAGAACTGATCAGATTCCCATATAGAACAAGATATCTGTCTTTCGAGCCGCTGGTCACGAATTGACGTTTTGCTTCGGATAATTTCGAGTTCGAATACGAGAAGTTCAAGAGCTGGCACATAAAGGTCAGCCTAAAGCCCGCGGTTTCTTTTCTGGCTAGCAAGCCATTATCCGCGTTATCGTGCCAGAATCATGTAGCGAATTGCACCCTCTACAGGGTCACAGTTAAGTGGTAAAAACGAATCACAATTCTCGTATACAATTCCGAAACACGCACAAGGGCGTCGTTTTACCACGGCTCAGAGTTTAACATTTTTTTATTCTCATTTCAACCTCCGTTCAGTTGGACATACACATTCTGTGGACCGCAGTGCTCCTCCTATCCCGAGGGAGACGTTGCGGCCCGGCTGCAGCACGGCGTCTATAATAAGGCGATATTCTGCAGCATCTACAAGAACGAAGCTGACGCCTCGCAAGACTTTGGAACGAGTAAAAGTTTCTTTATCTTCTTCAAGATACGACAGAGTCTCGCACTTTTTCCTTGTGATATTAAATTTTTCACACTTTGAATTCATATTTTATGACGTAAAAGAAACGAGCGAGCCAGCGCTCGGATCACCTGCGAAGACATAACTCAAAAGTTTACCAGGTTGAAAGGGTTTTGCTTAGCTTTTTTTCTTTCGTCAAATCGTAAAGCGATTAATCCGTCAAGTCTCTTCTCTGCCCCTCCGGACTGGTACGTGATTTCAGAAAAATATATAATCTTCTTTGCGTTATAACTTTTCCCCCCGAGGCCCGAACGCCACACGTGCTTTTTATCCCTTCATTCTTCCCTGCGGAAAAGAAAAACAGAAATAGTGAAACAAAATTTACCAGTGTTTGTACAACCCGCACACAACCTCGACGGAATTCCAACAAAGTTACAAACCGGATCTTTTCACGGTCCAATTCCACCAGAGCACGTAATATGAAAGGGGATTTGAGGGTGTTTTTCGACGTTTGGGGAGACCCCGAAAAATCTAACGGTATAAAGTAGTGAAATGACTCAATGGACCGTGAGAAATCTCTAAGCTCTGATTTACATAAACGATATCAGTACGGAATTCCGGTGTTTTCGTAAATTTTGAGCGTGTCAATTTTCATGAACCACGCATCACTGATCTTCTTCGAAATGTCGGAGTGAACGAAACAGTGGTTCATTGAATATGAATGGATATTTATTGCATTTTTCTCTATACGTCGATCGGAAAGGGTGAGGAAAAACCGTGTAACGGCTTTGTGTCATCCGCGTAGTACAGCGACCGCATATCTGGATTCAATATCAACTTATATCTGAATGGAGAAGATATACGCCTTCGCGGAAACCGGCACGAGTTAATCCGAGAGGAAATTACTCCTATAATGAGGCTATAAGGGATCAGGATTTCCAGATTCATAAATTCGATTTAGAAATATTCGATAATTCCCGTCCCGCGAGGCTCCAAAGAGTTCGCCAGTTTATCGGATAAGGATGTATTGGCCGTATAATCTCAACCAAAAATGATTCTCGACGGCAAATTGAGTACTTTTTTGATAACATAAAAATCGGAAAAAAAATCAACCGTGATAAAGATGATAAGAGTATTAATTTTGAATAATAATAATGCCCGAAAGTTATCGATAAATTGTTTAAACAAAACATTGTTTAACAAATTCTGTGGTAACGTTATTTTTTTTTCATCTCAAATAAATGCCTTAATTTTTCTGAACACACATGCATTTTTTAAGAATTTTGTCATTATTTTGAAATTTCCGTTTTCGAAAATTTGTAAAGGCTGTATTTACGAAACTATTTGTTCCACGCTCCGGAAATTTCGGAATTGTAATCTACATCGTTTTCACAAAAACATATCCAAAATTCAGATTTGTTTTTCCATTTTTCAAAATTTGGAAATTTTCGAAAACGGAAATTTCAAAATAGCGACAAAATTCTTAAAAAATTCATGTGTGTTCAGAAAAATTAGGGCATTCATTTGAGATGGAAAAAAAATAATGTTACCAGAAAATTTGTTAAACAATATTTCGTTTGAACAATTTATTGATAACTTTTGGGCATTATTATTATTCAAAGTTAATACTTTGATCGTCTTGATTGAGGTTGATTTTATTCAGATTTTTATCTTATCCCCAAGTACCTAATATCGTCGATGAGAATCACTTTTGGTTGACATTGTAGGCCAATACATCCTTAACCCATCCGGGCTGCGTCATACTCTCATTATCCAACCAGGAAACCGCCGGTTGACGGTTAATTATTAATTAACGCATCGACTATCGAATGAAGGTCACAGCAGCCGCAGCCTGCAAACAGTAATTTTCGACCATATATGATCATATCTCCCAATTTAGTACTTGCTTACTCTACAGATAATTGAAATAGTTGAATAGCATTGTTTAGAATTTTTTAGAGGTGAACCACTCCCGAAGTCCGGTTTACACAACAGTAAATATGATGTGAATCGTAGGAGTAGGAGGTATTCGGGGGTTTTAGTTAGGTATGCATGAAGTTTCCCGGAAAGGGTATGTGGATGCATAGTTCATCGTGGACTTCCGGAACTTTGTAGAAAGTCACGTAGACAGGGTTGTGAAAGAGAAATACACATTTTTTGTTTATGAATGCACATTTTTTCTCTAGTTAAGAGAAGAAATTGGTGGGAAGCCCGGAAAAATCAGTAACTCGATTTTTCGACCCTATCGAGCGACCTCTAAGAATTCTCCGATCACCTTCATCTTTGGAAAGGTTTATTCCATCTGTAAAATCTTGGTCTTTTTTGGGTGAGAATCCAAATCGCAAGCTTGGGGTCGAAAGGTTGCCACCCTAATATATACATGACTATAAATGATCGGATATGCTCGAGACGTTGTTTATGCGATCATATATGTGCTTGGATGTGGTTGGGTCGCATTTTTTCCCCCGATGGTCTGATAGTCGAGGGAGCAGAGGAGAGAGAAGCTTGAAATTGGGTTTTCTCATTTTGGAATATGAATGCGGTGATGACTGTGAGGGGATTTCGTGTGACGTCGTACTCCTGAGAGGTAAGATAGCTGCGGGAATATATGCGCCCGACTGTGAACGGCATTCCGGTAATGGAAAATATGAAAAATCCAATCTTCAAGGATTCAATGTACCCTAAGTGTAATCTCCGTAGCGTTGCACGAGACGCGGACGAAGAGTCTAGACTAGGCTGTATCTTGAACTCAAAGGTCTGTGATATCCGATTTCGAGTTAACTTTTTCTGTGTAATTTTTCCTTTTTGCAGGGAAAAATTACATTATAACCAAGAAATATACTCGACTTTATACTCTGTGAAAAGTTTCCGCGTTATATTCTCATTTCGCTTATCACATACAACTATGCTATCATAAACTCTTTTTGCTCTTCGGCCATTTGTCTACCTTCTACGGTTTTCTTCAAGTTTAATCAAACTTCCGGCCCAACCAATTAGCAGCTCCTGAAGCCTCCCCGCATCGTCCACTCGCCTTCCTCGATAATTGAAAACCCATGACCTGGTCCTTGACTAGGGATTTACAGTTAGGAATTAATCAATTAATTCGACGTCGATGGGATCTTCTAATCCAGTAGAACTCGTGTATTACCTCCCACTTCCGGCTACGATACGCATCACCCTTTCAACCTGATATAGATAATGGCTGAAATACCGCCTCCCTTAAGAACGTCGAAAGTTTATAATAGAAAGTAGAAACGGAACGTCGATAGGAGGGTGCGGAAAGGAAACGACATCATTTAGCAAACTTTCTACACGATCCTGAAAAAACTTCAAACTATCAGGATTCTGCGACGGCGTTAAGACTCTACTGTGAACGTGATAACAAATTTCAGTGAAATTGAATCGGGGATTTATTACGGTTTTGAGGGGTTCATATGAGGATTTCTAGCTTCGATCAGCAGAAGTATATCTCTCCCAATGTCAAATTAGTTGAACCTTAACCCAGGGGGTTAATTTCGACCACTTTAATCCTGTGCCTCAAAGGCAGATGTGGGATGATAAATAGCAAATTCCTCTCACTTCCGGCGGCAGCTATTGCGGGCTAAAGCTCCTGAATACGGATTGAAAGGACCAGAGATCGCTATCAGAGATTCGTATTTATGGATGCGACAGTGATAACTTGGGATTCAATCGCAACTGAGCATCGAAGGTTCGACTTTTGTGATAAACTTGACCTTTTGAAGAAGGAGATAGAGACGAAAATTGGAAAAAAAAAGCTGAGAGCTAGTGTCTCCGAAGATTCTTCCAAGTGATAAATTCTGTTCATGAACAAATTGACGCTGGTACATTTGTAAGCGAGAAAGTACTGCGGTACAACCACCTCGAGGGTCTGAATTAATGGAGGAGTTTGAGAAAGAGAAGGGTGCGAAGAACTGGTGAAATTAAAAAACAACCGGGGATGGGATTGAATTAAACATTTTTAGGATAAGTACTCTTCGCTCCAACCCCTGCAATCATCATCCGCATGTGGGTGGAGGGAAAAATTCTTTAATCTGCCTAAGTCGGAATTGAATAACCCGCTTTTTAATCTCAACTCGATTAAACGGACGCTAACATATTCCGAAGTGCGACACCTCGGAATTACGGCCTCAATTTTGCGAAGGGAAATTAAACAGGTGCTCGTTTATCAAGTGTAATTAAATGATTGTGAATACATATTCGGTACCCTGTTTATTCCCTAATAGTATTCAGGGGATAAAAACTCCCCGAATTCTTAACCAGTCTCTGAAGTTTGATTAGGATTATAACATTTTCCGGGAAAACCGATTTTCTGGTTCAGAAGTATCAGAAAAGCTTTTATCTTCCCACCCAACCCATCCCCCAAGTCTTACTTTCATCGTCATTTCATCGTCATCTGCTTCGACCAAGCCAAATTTTTTTTTACAGATGTGGGAAGCGCTAAGCTCTGCATAATGTCAGATGAGGAAGAAATAAATGAAATTGCAGCATCCAACCCTCCGGTGCACCACGCAAGTTATAATTTATAACGGTAGCTTATACCGTCTGCTTTAGCAAGCACAGAAGTTATTTCTTGTTCGAGAGGTTCGAATTTTTTATGTGGGCTTTACGTGTCCCTTTCGATCGCTATAAATAGTAGTTATAGACCCCATAGAGTCAATAAATATAATAACAAGAGTACCGATATAAATGACGATGTTTCACCCTGGCTTAAAAGGAAACCCATGTTTCACTGCAGGGCGCTAGGATAGAGACATTGTGGGAGTAAAAAAAATACCTGGAAAAGATGAGGAAAAAAAACGCCACAAAACACTGGAAGGAAAAAAGTGCGTTCGATTTAAAAAAAAAAGTAGTAGATCAAACGACACATCGTGAAATACGATTTGAGACTGATATCCCATTTTTTACATGAGGTCTTGGATATTGTTACAGAGGTTTCGTTTTAAAAATTTTTTCCACACGAATCCCAGACTGTCGCATTGAATCCATTTGGCTCACATTTTATGGAGAATTTACACAACCGTGACTCCTGGATTTTGTAACGACAGCTAGCGATCGAGCATGAAAATCATATACATCGTGGTTTTATCTCTACTTTAACGGGACGTATCTACATACAGCGTATACTGAAAAATTTCATGGGATTTTCAGTTTGGTTTTTTCGCATTTTCACACAGTTTAGAGATGTTTTCGAAAATTATTAGGAACTCGACTAATATCCTAACTATAACTTTCCGTTTCTCTGTTTCCAGAGTAACTTTATTGCATCACCCCAAGTATTTTGAGTTTGACGTCTGGATGTGTGAAGTCAGATTTGAAAAATCCAAAATGCTTGGAAGTCAAAAATGATAATCTTTAGATTTCGATTTAAATTGGTATCTGTAGGTTTTCTGAGTCCCTGACCTCTAATTTTTCTCGTTAAATTTCCGTAAATTGAAACCAAATAATAGTTGTTTTTTTTTGGAGCACAGAAATGCAGGAAGTTCAAAAGCACATGGGAATCCTAAATCAGCGTGTTTTTCCGTGTGTCTTAAACATTTTTACAGGATTTAGACACGATTTTTATGCTGAAAGACACCAAATCTGGCATGAATAATTTTTTACTCTTCATGTGTGTGCGAATTTGACAAATATTCAGGAAACGTTAGATATGATCACAAATTACTACTTATTTGGTTGGTTCCAGTTAAAAATTCACGTCACAATCCTGCAGGAGCTTCGACGAGCTTTTTCATGTGGCTATAAAAGAATAATTTTGTCAACCTGAAAAAGAATGAAATCAATTTGTCCATCATTGAAGTAATTTTGAAGCTTCTCTTCGACAGATTTCCGGTCTAGAAGCGGGTGATACTCTGACCACAGTTAGTTTGAAAACTCATCGAAGTATGTTTCGCGGTTTCAGTCGGATCTAATATCGGTAAAATAATTTCTCAACATTGTGGGAAGATGCCGCAGAGGATGCATGCCGATCTTGAAGCAAATATTCGCGCGCTAGACGCGTTGGTATTTTTGGTATTCGGAAATTGAAATCTCCGTGCACCGTATACTGCATAAGTAAATACCGAAACGATTCAACAATGTATAATCTCGTTCGGATTCGCGTGCATAATATATCGCACCGAGTTCGTTTACCTCTGATGCAAGCCCGAGGCTCAACTTGCAAATTAATCAACAACGCTTGCATCGCTTCGCTCACACCCCTATTTCAGGAAGCACGTAATTCTGCTTGAGCTTGAAATCGCTCGGAGCGATCTAGTTGTCCATCTGATACCTCGGGGTAACACCTTCCTGACGTTGTTCTGTGCCGTGTGATTAATGTCCAGCATTGCACGATTTTTCCCCGAGAGAAACTCAAGACCTCGCAAATAGAAATACTGCGAGATTCACAGTTTCGAAAAACACGGCGTGAAGCAAAAGACTAGAAACGAAATTCGCAACTCGTCTAGATCTCAAATTATAGTTTGAAAATTTGAAAAGAGGAAGAGGATAAACTGAGTGTGATTCAAAATTCCGTCAAAAAATATTCACAATTGTCAGAGTTATTCAGTCATTACAGCTGAAACTATAAAAATTGATAACTCACACGATTTTCAATATTTCGAGCTTAAATTTGGGGTGTGTACTCAGTGTGCAAAAAGGCACTCAGAAATAAATCGGCAACAATTTGCGACTAGTAAATATACGCTTGTGGTATGAAATTGTGGAGAACATAATTTGATAAGAGCAGCTAGATGCTGATGCTGTCGACGAGGAGATGGAGACCTGATCTACACGGTTCAATTTACCTTTGGTATACAGAACAGCGCAATTGGTGATATCCGGTTCATGATTGAATTATGGAGTCCCCCGTCCCTCCAATCTTACAGCGTCACGAGTTACAATTGCGAATCGATTCCCGTTGTGCGAACGCGCGTCTGCCTCGGTCACGAGCAAATTTTGTCAATATTCTAGATGCGATCATTGTCCAGATATATGCTGCTATCAATTTCGGGGTTATGGGTAGAAAATTTACAACCTCGCTCTAAACCCAGCTTTTTCTGTCGCCGAAATGTGCCAATAAAAAAAAGCTCCGTCCTACACGGCGATAAAATCGTCAAACCGCTGAAACGGTGGTAAAAACCGATAAATATCCAGCGGATCCAAGTGTCACGTAAACCCACTGTATAAGGTATCGTCTGCGGGGTTGAGACACGATTAGGTTTGCCTAGTTTCGCTAATTTGAGTTGATTACACTAATTTCGGCAGCCATGGGGCACAGAGGGTACGAGAATTCACGTACGGTGCGTGAGCTTTGATTTAGAAACACACCCCAAATGCCGAGATACACCCACGGTAAACTAATTTATACCCACGACTCTGGCACAGCTTCGACATGACGCCCGCAAGACACCCAGCAGGAACTAATTTCGACTTGGAAGTACCTTCGAAGACTTCCGTAAGAACAGTGATACGGCTATTTACCCTCTTTTTGAAAAAAAAAAAAAAACTAGCCCGTTTTAGCCAAAAAGCTCATCGCTTTTTTGCGTAAGGCACGATCGTACAGTGCTAGTTTGTTTTGTAATAGTGTTCAAAATCCCCCAAGAATTTCAAAATTTTGATTCGAAGCCAATAGAAAGTATTCCAAGGACCGCTCTCGTAACTTCAAAATTGACGAAGCTGGCGACCGCGGTTTTTAAACCGCAAGTCGGATCGAGTCTACAATGAAATTTGCATATCTTCGGAGTAAAAAAAGTATCCTCTGCCAATTTCATCAAAATCGGTTCAGCGGTCTGGCTGATAGCGTGTTTACAAGCAACTTCAACGATTTGACATCGAGACGCAGGTGCCGGAAAAATCCTCAAAAATTCTCAAAATTATGATTCGTGATCACGAGGCTGTATTCCAAAGCTCGCTGTCGTATCTTCAAAATTGACAAAGTTAGCGAACGCCATTTCTGGACCGGAAGTCGGATCTGGTACACAATGAAATTCTGACATCTTCAGGGCGAAAGGAGTAACCTCTGCAAATTTCATCAGCATCGGTTTAGCGGTGTGGAAAATGGCGGGTTTACAAGCAACTTCAACGATTGGACACTAAGACGCAGGTGCCGGAAAAATCCTCAAAAATTCTCAAAATTTTGATTCGTGATCTCGAGGCTGTATTCCAAAGCTCGTTGTCGTATCTTCAAAATTGACAAAGTTAGCGAACGCCATTTCTGGACCGGAAGTCGGATCTGGTACACAATGAAATTCTGACATCTTCAGGGCGAAAGGAGTATCCTCTGCAAATTTCATCAGCATCGGTTTAGCGGTGTGGAAAATGGCGGGTTTACAAGCAACTTCAACGATTGGACACTAAGACGCAGGTGCCGGAAAAATCCTCAAAAATTCTCAAAATTTTGATTCGTGATCACGAGGCTGTATTCCAAAGCTCGCTGTCGTATCTTCAAAATTGACAAAGTTAGCGAACGCCATTTCTGGACCGGAAGTCGGATCTGGTACACAATGAAATTCTGACATCTTCAGGGCGAAAGGAGTATCCTCTGCAAATTTCATCAGCATCGGTTTAGCGGTGTGGAAAATGGCGGGTTTACAAGCAACTTCAACGATTTGACACTAAGACGCAGGTGCCGGAAAAATCCTCAAAAATTCTCAAAATTTTGATTCGTGATCACGAGGCTGTATTCCAAAGCTCGCTGTTGTATCTTCAAAATTGACAAAGTTAGCGAACGCCATTTCTGGACCGGAAGTCGGATCTGGTACACAATGAAATTCTGACATCTTCAGGGCGAAAGGAGTATCCTCTGCAAATTTCATCAGCATCGGTTTAGCGGTGTGGAAAATGGCGGGTTTACAAGCAACTTCAACGATTTGACACTAAGACGCAGGTGCCGGAAAAATCCTCAAAAATTCTCAAAATTTTGATTCGTGATCACGAGGCTGTATTCCAAAGCTCGCTGTCGTATCTTCAAAATTGACAAAGTTAGCGAACGCCATTTCTGGACCGGAAGTCGGATCTGGTACACAATGAAATTCTGACATCTTCAGGGCGAAAGAAGTATCCTCTGCAAATTTCATCAGCATCGGTTTAGCGGTGTGGAAAATGGCGGGTTTACAAGCAACTTCAACGATTTGACACTAAGACGCAGGTGCCGGAAAAATCCTCAAAAATTCTCAAAATTTTGATTCGTGATCACGAGGCTGTATTCCAAAGCTCGTTGTTGTATCTTCAAAATTGACAAAGTTAGCGAACGCCATTTCTGGACCGGAAGTCGGATCTGGTACACAATGAAATTCTGACATCTTCAGGGCGAAAGGAGTATCCTCTGCAAATTTCATCAGCATCGGTCTAGCGGTATGGAAAATGGCGGGTTTACAAGCAACTTCAACGGTTTGACACTAAGCCGCAGGTGCCGGAAAAATCCTCAAAAATTCTCAAAATTTTGATTCGTGATCACGAGGCTGTATTCCAAAGCTCGCTGTCGTATCTTCAAAATTGACAAAGATAGCGAACGCCATTTCTGGACCGGAAGTCGGATCTGGTACACAATGAAATTCTGACATCTTCAGGGCGGAAGGAGTATCCTCTGCAAATTTCATCAGCATCGGTTTAGCGGTGTGGAAAATGGCGGGTTTACAAGCAACTTCAACGATTCGACACTAAGACGCAGGTGCCGGAAAAATCCTCAAAAATTCTCAAAATTTTGATTCGTGATCACGAGGCTGTATTCCAAAGCTCGCTGTCGTATCTTCAAAATTGACAAAGTTAGCGAACGCCATTTCTGGACCGGAAGTCGGATCTGGTACACAATGAAATTCTGACATCTTCAGGGCGAAAG